>BLSH010059349.1:90352-103153 GCA_018402905.1 Glandirana rugosa | reverse complement strand
CCGCCTAAGCTCTTGCCTGGAGACAAGACACTCCCCCCTTCCCGACACTAGTGTCGGAAGGAGATGTACCTCCGACACTAGTGAAGGGAAGGGATCCATCCCGTCAGGGGGGTGTCA
Organism: Glandirana rugosa; assembly: GCA_018402905.1. NCBI lineage: Eukaryota > Metazoa > Chordata > Amphibia > Anura > Ranidae > Glandirana > Glandirana rugosa. Next base: position 103,036 of record BLSH010059349.1, on the reverse strand, counting down.
ATCTTGCGAGTCCCTTGTGTCAATTGGGAATCTCGCGGTGGACGTCCAATTGGGGAAGTGACGGTTACCGTAAATGTGTCATTAGTCACGTAAAAATATCGTGACTAGCGACATATTTACGGTTACCAGGGTTTTTTCACAGTTTTACAAGGCTGTACAGGCGGGGTTATAGCGTCATGGCGATTTTTAACGTCTAGCGGCGGTAATGATCCATTTATACAGCGATCAGTGCTATAAAAATGCACTGATTACTGTGTAAATGCCATTGGCAGTGAAGGGGTTAACCTGCAGGTGGCGCTCTAAGGGTTAACTGTGTTCCCTGAGCGTTCTAACTGTGGGGGGACTGCCCTACCTAGGGAAGGGAAGTGATCACAGCCTCCATGTAGAGGAAGGCTGTGATCACAGCCCTTCCCCCCTCACAGAACAGAGGTCCGTTCTCGAATCCGCCGCACCCGCTCCCTGGCCCTCCCCGGACACAGTGAGTGCGCGGGCGCGCCTTCGGCGGCGCGCGCTCACTGGGCTCGATCTCGCGGCCGCCGTCATATGACGGCGATCCACGTAATCGAGCCACACTGTCGCCGTCAATTGCCGATCAGCCGTCGGCAAGCGGTTAAAGTGATTAGAAAGGTCCGGATTTTTAATAAAATATTAAATCAAATAAAAATAACAAACACGTTATACTTACCTGCTCTGTGCAAGGGTTTTGCACAGAGCAGCCCCGATCCTCTTTTTCTGGGGTGCCCCGCCAGTGCTCCTGGCTCCTCCGCTTCATCGGGTGCCCCAACAGAGAGCCGCTGTCCCTGGGGGCACCCGTGTGGGCCAGCTCCCGAGTCCTGCTGCTGCGTCTATTGATGCAGTCTCGCGGGACTCGACCCCGCCACCCGCTCCCGTGTCCCTGGATTCGATTGACAGCAGTGACAGCCAATGGCTCTTGCCGTTATCAATCTGTCCAATGAGATGAGAGCCAGTAGCTGGAGCCGCTGCGCTCAAGCATGGCGCTGGAACGAATGAGCTCAGGTAAGAAAAAGGGGGGTCTGGGGGAGCACTGCAGAAAAAAAGGTTTTTCACCTTAATGGATAGAAAGCATTAACATTAAAAACGTTGAGACTTTACAACCATTTAGCTCAACACAACCAAACAAGTTTGAGTTTTTTTTTCCATAGAGATTTCTTATTACAGAATCCAGACCAGTTCTGTATGCATTTTCATTGGCTGCTAGGAGTTCTTTACTTTACTGGTTGCACCATTTGTATGAAATGATTTGGTATCACACTGGTAAGAGAAAGTCACTCACCTCGTTGCCCTCCACTGGAGATGAAGGTAGGTCACCACTTAACGCACAATGTGCAAATTTGATAAAACAAAATGCAGCAGTAAGAATTCTGAAGACGCTTAGACCAGATATACAGGAGACAGGATGGAGATGGTGGTACCAATAATCAGATGATGGTGGAAGTGTGGTTGGGAAGGTTGTGTGAGTTTTCAGCCTCGTATAATCCTGACCTTACATCGTATCATTGGGTGGTTCCCAGACACCTCCAAGTGTCTTTGTTTTTTTACCGGTCTGGTTTTGTTTCAATGCACCTTATTGAAACATGCCGAGTGCCATTGGTAAGGCCCTGAGGCTAATCAGTAAAAATAAAAAAGTTCTTCCTTGGATAATGTAATAAGAATTATACAGTAATCTATATTACCTTCAAAGCCCAACAATGGGAACAACAAACCATTGCCACAAAGCCCCATCCTGCCATGCTGGTTTTATTCTACCTCCTCCTGGATTAGTAGCGCCCCCGCTGTACAGACCCCCTCGGATGTAAGCTCTGCAGATCTCATAGACCCCAATACTGAGGTGGTGCCCCCATCTCCCTCTCCTTCACAGACAACAATGTTCAATGCTTTATTCTGTGAATGGGGAAGACTTCATCCCCTACGTTCCTCTCATTCTTATCTTCATTATTATTGTGTCTCTACACAACATATTAACAGTAACCCCACTTTGGTTAAGAAATAAACCATCCCCTCTAGGTGTTCAATGTACATTGCGAGGATTGGACTTTGTTGCAGAGTCCTACATTTTGTTGCTGTGACACTTTGGTTTTGCTTGTTTTATTAGGGAATTAAACGTGAATGGGGATTGGGGATGTTATGGGATGCCCAGAGAATTAGCTGATCATTTACACAGGACCACTATATACAGCTCCCTATATACAACACTTCTTGTCCTCCAGCACAGAACTTGCTGACTTTGATCCCCTTGTTCCTCTCTCCTGCACTTCTCTTCTGCAGAGCTTTATCTCCTTGTTCCTCTCACCAGCACTTCATTTGTTCCAGACCCGAAAGGAAATTTACTAGGCCTTCTCCATTCATCCAGCCTGACTAGCACATGGTGAGGCCTGCTATGCTGTGTGCAGGCCCTCAGAACCACCCATTGCAGGTAGGGACAGTTGGTCCCCTAGTGTGTACACTAATATGCTAGCCGGCCTGATAGACTACTATTCCCAGCCCATCCTCTTGCTCCAGGCCCTTCCAGCCACTTCAGCTGCGTGGGCCTTCTCCACTGCCACCATGAAACCACAGTCCCTTACTGGCTTCCTTCCCAGATTGTCTCTCACCCCAATCTGCTCCGCCATACCGCTACAGCTTCCCAGGGTGTGTGTCAATCACTGACCACCCAGTGGACTCCTTGCTGAGCTTCTCCAGTAGCACTGTCTGTTGCTCTCCTGCTCCTTTGTGCTGCTCCAGGATCCTCTTTCTACCTCCTGGCTGCCCCCAAGCACAGGCCTCAAGATCACCCCCCCAAACTGGGGGTTCGCTCTCAGGTGAGGCCTCAGCAACCTTAGCTACATTCCAGCTCTTCTACCCAAACTCTCCTCCTAGATTGGGCTGACCCTCAGTATTTAAGGAGGTCTGCCTCCTGCCAATCCAGATTGAGGATTGGTCAGGGCTCCTTAGAATACTCCATATGGCTACACTTCCCTCCCAGCTCTCTGTCCAGAAACCTTCCACCAGTTTCTAGAAAGAAGTGGGAGGTCCTGGTGACCTCATCTGTGAATCACTCAATCCTCCCTGAGCCACTCCCAGCCCAGAAACAAAAACAATCAGGCCTATACACCAGTCAGGCCTGACTAAATTTTCCTCACCTACCAAAAACCTATTCACACTAGCTACCACCTACCAGGGAGTGCTACCCCTGTGAGATACCACTAGAATCTGAAAATCACTGGGTGCCTACACCCCCACTACAGTGCTACTACACTGCTACTATACCACTACTACACCTCTACTACACCACTATTACACCGCTTCTCCAGTGACCTCCACTAGCTTCTTTTCCCCATACTAAGCGGCTGGCCTGCTGCATTGTGAACACAGGAGGTCGGTCACTCAGCATGGGCACCATTTAGAGAATGCTTTGTATTTTCTGAATATACACAAAGCATTCTCTGGTTGGATAAGGTGGAGAACGTGACATCACCACCCCAGCATCATTACAGCTTTTTGGTGGTTTGACCTTGCCAGCAGTTAAATTTTGTTTAATGGCCCATGTCTCCAAGTGGGTGTTGAATAAATCAAATGCCTGTCTGGCATTTATGGTAAGGACACACTTTTAGACTATGACTGGTTACTGTTCCGGTGTGCTCACAGTATTACTGTAACTGGCATGGGTTATGTTTGCAACCTTTACTGTAGCTGATAACTGCTGTGGAACTTCTTCCTTTGTTGCTGCTGTATTATCATTCTGCAGTGTGGACTGGGTTAAACTGAATATTCATTAATGCAGAAGTGTAGCAGCCATCTTTAAGGAGACCTCTTTGCAGTGCTCAACTTTGGAGTTTCTCCAGCGCAGAGGCAGCTGTTATGAGTGGAACTGGGTCAGCCTGGAAGGACAGTGGTTGGCTGCTGCAACAAAGCAAGGAGAAGAGGGCCTACAGCCTGCTGGGGGGAGAAGTAAAGACAGTCTTTTTTTTTTTTTCAAAATGATTTATTGAGGTAAATTCACAAGAATACAAAGATACAAGAGTACTCGGAGTCGAGAGGACAGTCTTAAATGAGATGAGTTGAGAAAAAAAGACTGGACTGACGGCTCAATGAAGAGACTGGACTGTTGGCTGAATGAGAGATTGGACTGCTGACCACAATCAATTGAGACATCAGAGAAACTGCTTATGGCACAGGACCTTGCCTCAGAGATGGGAACTTTCTCCTTGGGAAGGTGTGAAATGTGATTCGGATCCTATCCCTGTCTGTGGACTTGAACTGAATAAGAGCACATGGCTGGAGACCCAGAAGCGGATGCTCTGGGTCCGGTTAGAGACTGGCATTGCCAAGTTAATCTGTTGTCTGCTGGGAATGGTTGTGCTGCCTTCAAGGGCCCTGACATTGCTGGACAATTTTTGTTCACAATTCTCAGGCCAGTAGGATAAAATTGGCACTGTTATAAGAAGTTATGAGTGTCTTTATATACTTTTGCTAGGTAAAAGCAATTCAGTTTTTTTAATTACTTATAGAATATTGTAGATGTTTAACCAGATCATTCAGAGTAAAGTTATTGCCTTATTGATTGTTGGGTGTCAAGAAACAAATACAGCTGATGCTCATTTCCATGCAACTAATGATCGTGCACATGCCCAGCATACAGACGATCTTGGGCAAGTAACCAACATGCACTGACATGCCGGTGCATCTGTGTGCACCAGCGCACATTGGCACGTATGGCTATGCACATCCAATCCTGGGAATGGTGCCAAGCTGCCTATTTAACCACTTCAGATCAGCGCTATAGCCGATTGACGGCTACAGCACGGATCTAAATTGCCGGGAGGCCGTCAATTGACGCCTTCCCCTTTGCGCGCTCCAGGCTCGCTCTCGCAGCCTCAGAGCATGCCCGCGGGTCGGGTGGGCTCGATCCCTTCACAGAGAGCCAGAATGGGGAACCGCCAATGTAAACATGGCGGCTCCCCGCTCTGTCAGGTGGGCCATGACAGATCTACTGTGATTGGGATCAGTGAGATCTGTTATGTCCTTGTCAGCCCTGCCCCCACACAGTTAGAACACGCCCAGGGAACACATTTAACCCCTTCACTGCCCCCTTAGTGTTAACCCCTTCCCTGCCAATGACATGTATACAGTAATCAGTGTCTATTTTTAGATCTGATTGCTGTATAAATGTCATTGGTCCCAAAAAAGTGTCAAAAACGTCCGACGTGTCCGCCGCAATATCACATGCCCGATAAAAATCGCAGATCACCACCATTACCAGTAAAAAAAAAAATAAATAATAAATACGCCATAAAGCAATTTCCATAGTTTGTAGGTGCTATAACTTTTGCGCAACCCAATCAATATACGCCAATTGCGATTTTTTTTTTACCAAAAATATGTAGAAGAATATATGTCGGTCTAAACTGAGGAATAAATGTGTTTTTTTATTTTTGGATATGTATTATAGCAAAAAGTAAAAAAAAAATTTCTTTTTTCAAAATTATCGCTCTTTTTTTGTTTTTAGCGTAAAAAACTAAAAACAGAGGGGATCAAATACCACTAAAAGAAAGCTCTATTTGTGGGAAAAAAGGACGTCAATTTTGTTTGGGTACAACGTCGCACGACCGCGCAATTGTCATTCAAAGAGTGACAGCGCTGAAAACTGAAAATTGGTCCGGGCAGGAGGGGAGGTTTAAGTGCACAGTAAGCAAGGGGTTAAGGAGGCCCTGATGTGTGCTAATCCCTGGATGTTCTTCAGCTACCTGTGACCTGTGTTCCTGTGTTTCTGCTCTTGCTACTGCTATCTGACTTCCTGTTGCTGACTCCTAAAGAGGGAAAAAGTTTGGTCCTGAGCTGCAAATTCTCCCCATTTTGAAGGCTTATATGCAAGCTATTGGCCATAAAAAGGTTATGGGGGCCCTGGGGGAAGTGTATCAATGCAAATTTTTTTTCATTTTAATGATGCCTAAAGTGAAACAATAAAAATGACAAATTCCTTTAAACATAGTGCCTAGGGAGGTGTTAGGAAAAGATTGGCCTGGTGAAGTCAGGCCATGTTCTGGACTTTTTTGCAGAGTTTTGCCGTTCACCCAACGGCTCTATTTAAGCTTCCTGCACCTGTCAGCAGGTGCTGTCCGTTCTACAGCGTCTGAGTACCTGTGAGCTTCAGCTCTCCTGCCTGAAAACCTGCTTCCTGTGTTGTTCCTGTGTACCGACCCGGCTTGTCCCGACCTGCTCCCTATCCGCCTGCACCGACCCCGGCTAACCACGACCATCCGCTTGTCTGACCCCTCTGTACCTTTGCCGCCAGCCCGTGAACGAACCCAGCTTGGACTTTGACTACTCTTCTGCCTGCCCCTTTTGTGCCTCTCTGACCCGCCAGTTGCCGACCCAGCCTGCACGACCATTCTTCTGTCTGCACGACCATCTGGAGCCTCACATCACCACCAGTGACCATCCAGCCCTCGTGCCATCCCGCACTCTGGGACTTGCTGTCTATACTACCAGGGGTCCCCGAATCGGGTGTGTAAGAGCGGTTGTTCCCTGCTAAGACAGACTCCACCGCCAGGACCATGACAGGAGGTCCCCTTAGTCTGCCTTGTAAAGTAGCGCATCTGTACCGTGTATAGCACCCGCTGCAGCAAAACTGACATTTCTAAAGAAAAAAAATGACATTTAAATTGCCGGCAATACGATACCATTGCCAGCTGTAGAAAAATGTTTACTAAAAACGCTCTGTGGAGTCCAGCTGTGTGTGATGGCCATGTGGAAACAAGCTGGGTCCCGCTTACACTTGTTCCAGGTAATAATTTAGTTGTGCTTCTGCTCTAATTTGAATAGGACTCCCAAAAGAAATTTGTAACTGTCAAAATCAACATCACAGTAATATTTATTCCTAGAAAAAAATATTGTAGTGATTACCTTCCTAGTTTTAAACCCGGAACTCCATGTGTTTGTCACATTAAAAAGTTTGTTGGGGCCAGCTTGGTTCATGTGAATGGCCAGAGAATTCCTTTCTGCACCCCGAAAGAAAGAGTCAGCTCTGCAGAATCTCAGCCATTCAGTAATTGCCTTTTATTTTATCAACAAATAAAAGTCATTTTCTGATTGACTGAGGTGGGCAGGGCAAATCATGATCTCCATCTTGGCCAATCAGATAATGCCTTGCATTGATGGATAAAATACCAGGCTACTCCTGAACAGCTGAGATGCCATATGAGGCACACTCTTCCTTTCTGGGTGCAGAAGGAAGGTGGCAGGAAGAGCGCAGCTCGCTGAATACAGGATAAGCTGCTACAATGTATTACATCATCCATAGGGGCCAGGCTGTTCTAAAATGGTAAGTATTCATTTGAACCAAGCTCGATCAAACACATTTTTAAAAAAAATAAATTATTTATTTTATATCAAAAAGCAGGATTTTGGTATAACAATTCTGCCTTAGACACTATATTACCAAAAGTATTGGGACACCTGCCTTTACACGCTCATGAAGTTTAATGATATTCCTAGTCTTAGTCCGTAGGGTTCAATATTGAGTTGGCCCACCCTTTGCAGCTATAACAGCTTCTTCTGGGAAGGATATTCACAAGGTTTAGGAGTGAGGTCAGGCACTGATGTTTGAGAGAAGACTTGGCTCGCAGTCTCCACTCTAATTCATCCCAAAGGTGTTCTATTGGGTTAAGGTCAGGATTCTGTGTAGGCCAGTTGGGTTCCTCCACCCCAAAATCACTCATCCATGTATTTATGGGGGGGGGGGTTATGGTCTGGGGTTGTTTTTCAGAGTTTGGGCTTGACTCCTTGGTTCCAGTGAAGGGAAATCTTAAGGCATCAGCAGTCCAAGACATTTTCATGCTCCCAACTTTCTGGGAACAGTTTGGGGATGGCCCCTTCCCAACATGACTGACCACCAGTGCACAAACAAGGTCCATAAAGACATGGATGAGCGAGTTTGGGGTGGAGGAACTTCTCATCCAACATCAGTGCCTGACCTCACAAATGCGCTTCTGGAAGAATGGTCAAACATTCCCATAGACGCTCCTAAACCTTGTGGACGGCCTTCCCAGAAGAGGTGAAGCTGTTATAGCTGCAAAGGGTGGGCCAACTCATTATTGAACCCTACAGACTAAGACTGGGGTGCCAATAAAGTTCATGTGTGTGTAAAGATAGGTGTTCCAATACTTTTGGTAATATAGTGTTTAAATTTCATATGTATGGTATAACATAACTGTAGGTGGGGTGCAGCGGGGTGCGGTGGTAATAACATACACAGTCCAGGTGCAATTAAAGAACTTGCAGCCTGACAGGAAAGGAGGGGGGGGGGGCGTGCGAGTGCCCCCTCCTGAACCATATCAGGCCACATGCCCTCAACATGGTGGGGTGCTTTGGGGAGGAGGGCTCTGCCCACCACCCCAAGGCACCTTGGAAGCAGCTTCCCATGGGGGCACTGGCCAGAGAGGAGGGGCCAGGTGCGCCAGCAGGGGACCTGTAAAGGGGAGGTTCCCGGCCATTCTGTGTGATTCCTTTGCACAGAGTAGTTAAGTATAGACATTTGTTATTTTTTTATGTACCTTTACAATCTTTTTAATGGGCCACAGCAATGTTTTACATTTTGACTATGGGCCGGTCTTCTTGACAGTAACTTTGCCATTACCTATGATAACAAAATTATATTGTTTTCCAATCATTATTATATTTTCTATAAAATCCATAGTCAAAAAAGTTAGTTAAAAAAAGAAGTTTTACTGTAAATAAAAAGTATACATTTTATTCTATAATTTGTCCAATTTAAAAAGACAGAAAACACGTCAATGTTCTATGTGTCAGCAGGGCCGCTGATAAGGCAGTACAGCCAACCCTCCTGTACTGGGCCCGGGCTCCATGAGTTCCAAAGGGGGCCCCGGGCACTTAATGAGTAGGAGAGCTGGCTGTACTGTCTTATTGCAGACACCAATCATCTTCTGCCTCCCCCCTGCAGCGCTGCCAGCTGCTCCTCCTCTTTCTCCCTCTGGCTGCACTGCAGGGGGATTGGTTCCAGTACATGCGCTGCTTCCATCTGTTGCCCGGCCCCCCTGTGTGTCCCTTTCCCCTGCCGGATTCCCTCCTCCCCTGCAGCGCTGCCAGATTCCCTCCTCTCCTCTCCTGCCAGCAATTGCTGCAAGTACACAGGGGGATTTTTCAGGATGGAGAGTGGGGGAAGGGACCCGTAAATGTCATTTTCTGGCCCCTTCCTTTTCTGAATGAACATAGTGATCAATCAGTACCAATCGCTCCTGAGTCCATTCATCACTGAGGTATAGTAAACTGTATTTAATATGCTTCAGTTTGTGAATAAACAGGAAGCCTCAGAGCACTTCCTATTCATTCATCTGTGCAGCTTATGTTGCAGAGAAAGGGACTGATAAATCTATGTCCTCAGTCACTTTCGGCCAGGGAGGGGGCCCTGTCAGGTAGGCCGTATGGGGCCCTGTGATTTCTAACAGCAGCCCTTTGTGTCTGGGACCATGAACTAGGCAGAGACAGAAAATGCAGATAAAATCCAAACCTTTAATGTAATGGTAAAATAATACAAATCAGAGACTTAGTCCAAAACAGAAGCCAGGGTTAGGAAGCCTAAATGGGTAATCAGATGAGCCGGAATTAGGGAGCCAGGAATCAGCGTAGTCAGAAGCCAAAGATCAGGATCAGGAAACAGAAGCCAGGGTTAGGAAGCCAAAACAGGTAATTAGAAGAGCCAGAATCAGGGAGCCAGAAATCAGCATAGTCAGAGGTCAAAGATCAGGGGCAGGAAACAGAAGCCAGGGTTAGGAAGCCAAAATGGGCAATTAGAGGAGCCGGAATCAGGGAGCCAGGAATCAGCATAGTCAAAGGTCAAAGATCAGGGTCAGCAAACAGAAGCCAGGGTTAGGAAGCCAAAATGGGTAATTAGAGGAGCTAGAATCAGGGAGCCAGGAATCAGCATAGTCAGAAGCCAAAGATCAGGATCAGGAAACAGAAGAAACGTCAGCCAGGCAAAGTCATAGCAGGAATACAGCAGAGAGACAAGCTGGATATGTTGACCATGCGAAGGCACTGAAGGAATGAGCCAAGCAGTTTAAATAGCCAAAAGGGGCTGGCTGTAGGCTGGATTAATGAGGCAGATAATGGTAACCTTGTGAGTGAGTGAGGAAGAAATGAGTGGCTGGTAATTATCTGACAGCTGAGCAGCCTGAACCCTTAAAAGAGAGCTGCTAAAAGCCCAGCCCTGACAATATGCAAATTAATAAACTGCAGTTTTCTTTTTAAAAAATTGTGCATTTTTAGGTGACGCTGAAGAAATGACCAAGATGGAAGTCAATAAAGAATAGATATAAATGATAAAAAAGAATAAAAAATTCTCAGAAAAATTATAGAAGGAGAGGCAAAAGAGTTAACTAGGGTTGATTAGAATTAGCTAAGGGCTGGTAAGATATTAAATAGGAATACAGTTTATGTAAAAAAGAAAATGTCAGTGATGTCATACATGGATTGAAGTTCACAACTTTGATCTACGCATAAATGATATATTAAATACAATGAAAAATACATTCATACTCAATGACACTTACAGAATATATCTGCAAGTGTCACTTTTTCACAAGAAAAATGCAACCAAAACAATTGCAGGTAATAGCGAATAGGGAAATAGGGAAGGGGGAGCCGGGCGTAAGAGATACGTCCTAAAAACGTTGTTGAATTTTTTAGGACGTATCTCTTATGTTCCATAGCTTCAAATGGTTGAAGAAAATGTCACGAGGGAACAATGGAGGGAGCCCATGCTGGCTTCCTTTTGAGAATGACACATTCATGGTCATATTCATTCAGCCCTCCTCGTATTTTATCCAAGTTGCTGGATTTTCATTCGTCCTCGCCAGCTATGTCTGTGACATTCCCTCTCTTGTTACTCCTCTGCACCCATTGTTGTATTTTGTCTTGGATCTGCTCCAGGCTGCTCTTCACATTTCTCTTAGTGATGTCCAGCAGTTCTTCCATCATAGAATCGTCATAGGAATGAACGCGGGTGGCGTACTTCTTGCTTAACTTCAATATATTTCCAGCATCTGAAAGAAACATGTGTATCAGAATGTCTCATTAAATAATAATGACTGAATTCAGAGGTGTAGCTTGGAGCTTGGGGGCCCCGATGCAAAAGTTGACCTGAGTTGACCCAATGCTTCCACCACATGCAAAGATATTCCAAGTAGCTAAAGAGTTATTTCAGAGCTTTATTTACATATTGAGAGGGTAAATATTTTGGAAAAGGGCGCTCACCCCATACACATCAATCAGAAAATATTCCTTGTGCCCATGTATAATCAATTGGTAAAAAGTGTAAGGCAGCATGGGCCCCCTGGAGCATGGGAAGGGTCTCAATTGTGACCCCTGAGACCCCCTATTGCTACGCCCTCTTGACTGAATTATTAATGACATTATTTTTTATAAAACACATTCTATGGTATCTTTCAAATATGCCGGCGTGTACAGACGTGTCTGACCAGCTTACATTTTTATAGAACATTTATAGTTTATTCACAAGAATGAAAGTCTTTATTTCTGAGCTTTCGCTTCCATGCTGAGAATCCCAAGGAAACCCCCTGACCTCATTTATGAAAAAATACCTTGAGAAATGTCAGCTATGACTCCCTTTACATATCCCTGGGTACCCATGGGAAGAGCAGGCCTTTCTGGGGAGACCGGGGGAGGGCCCTCCAGGACAGGGGAGATTCCTGATCGCATTTACTCCTCACTAACCGATACGTGACTGCTGCCCCTCTCTGCCAATCCCTTCACTGGCTTCCCCTACCCCACCGTATAAAATTCAAAATACTAACCACAACATACAAGGCCATCCACAATGTTGCCCCCACAGCTACATCACCAACCTCATCTGCAGATATCACCCAAATCGTCCTCTCTGCTCCTCCCAGGACCTCCTGCTCTCTAGCTCCCTTATTACCTCCTCCCATGCTCGCCTCCAGGACTTCTCCAGAGCCTCTCCCGTCCTCTGAAACTCTCGGCCCTGGTATGTCCGAGCAGGCCCCACCCTGTCCACCTTTAGGAGATCCCTGAAAACTCATTTATTCAGGGAAGCCTACCCCACCTCCACCTAAGAACTGTACCCGAGCCACCCCCATCAACCCATCCCCCCGTGGCTACTACCATTTGTACCACGACCCCCCTCCCTTTAGAATGTAAGCTCTACGAGCCGGGCCCTCCTGTCCCTTCTGTATTGAACAGTATTGTAATTGTGATGTCCCCCCCTCTACATTGTAAACTGTTGGCGCTATATAAATCGTGTATAATAATAATAATAATAATTTATTTCCACTGCAGCTAAGATTTCTATTGCACGGTCCTGGAAGTCCCCCACAAGATGGGGGGATTTGTGCTAGGAGAAGAATTTGGGGGCATTTGTGCTAGGACGGTGACTTTGGGGGGATTTGAGGTGAGAGAATTAGTGCTAGGTGAGAGGAATGGGGGTGTTGTGGTAGGAGAAGAGATTGGGGGGGTTGTGCTATGAGGAGGGATTTGTGATATGAGGGGGTTTGGCGGGAGGGGGAATTCTTCTGGGAAGGGGGATTTATGCTAGAAGGAGTAATTTGGAGGTGAGAGGATTTATGCTAGAAGGGATGGGTTTTTTTTGGGTGGTGAGCTAGGAAGAGCGAATTGGGGGGGGGGGGGGGG
>BLSH010059349.1:77210-90175 GCA_018402905.1 Glandirana rugosa | reverse complement strand
CAGTGGGGAAGGACACCTAGTTCTTGGTAAAAGTTTGGAAAGAGATACGATCCTCCGAAGTGTAAGTATAGAATATCCACCCTGTGTAACGCAATCTCCTAGCATAGAGAAAGGTTTGAAAATGGTTCTTGATCCACAGGAAGGGGTGACCCTTAGCTATTTGCATGACAGCATAGGGGGCACCAAAGCCTGGATTTAGGGATGGCAAGTCAAGGGCCCACTGGTAGCAATATTATAGAGGTAGCAATTTCAGCCCTGGCTGGTGTTGACCTGTGGACCAGTGTTGCCAACTGTCAGTAGTTTTACTGACAGCCAGTAAAAAATGGTCACTTTTCTCCTGCCAGTAAATGCCAGTGACAGGAAAAAGTTGTCAGTAAAAAATATGGTTGTGACACTCGGATCGGAACTGCACACGTGGAGACGGCCGAGACAATCCAAGTGCCTGCTACAGTGTGTTCGGGTGGCGCCAGCTGGGGACGGGTCTGGTGGAGACGGTGCCTGAGTGTGACGTGTGACGTGTACATCAAGGGTAGCTTCAGAAATCAGAGTGATGAAAATTTTCTAATACAATTTGCTGTCATGGAACCAGTAGAAGTCTTGCTGCTGCTGCGTGTCTACTTACTTGAATGCATAAAATGTTATAATAGGAAACCGTTGGGGCTGGGTCACAGAGGTGCCAAATGAAGGTTTCCTCCTCCCCCACAGATCTTTTCCTACCTCCTCTGATGTCTGCACCCTGGCACGTGAAAAACCTTCTTCTGGACTGCCAATAACATACCATAGACTTGTATGGGACTTACTCATAGAGCAAGAACAATGTCCTATTTACTGTAAGTCTTTGGGACATAAGCAGGTGCTGGCAGCCCAATACAATATTTCTACAGACATCAAGGGATGTTGTAGTCATTGGACAAGGTAAGTACAAACCTGCATGGGGTGGGGTGACCCAGCTGTAAGTGCTAGTCTAGGGAGGGGTTACATTTTCTGCTAGCCTTTATTGATTAGAGATGTCAATGGTCCACCTCTCCACACCAGGCATGTAGCGACCATCGAGACTACCGGGAGTTTCCTTGTGGGCTGATGGCTCAGTGGGCCGGCCAGGCGCAGTCCTCGAGCCGCTCCTCACTGACAGAAGTGATCGCGATTTCACTCGTGTCACCAAGGAGCAGCTGCCAACACTTGCCGGAGTGAGCATTGGCCTTTCTGCTCCCTACAGCCTGCAGGGGGAGATTTACAGCTGGCAGACTTTCCTTCCTCTCTCCTATTATCACATGACTGGAGAGAGGAACGAGAAGCTGCTGAGTACACGTGGGGGTGGGGGGGGGGCACTGTGATGTGAAGGGGGCTGATGGGGACACTCTGATGTGTGTGTGAAGAAATGGTATGGACTGGGTAATGTGTTAGGATCTATACTGGTATGGACAGGGTAATGTGTTGGGATCTATACTGGCATGGACTGAGTAATGTGCTAGAATCTATACTGGTATGGACTGGGTAATGTGTTAGGATCTATACTGATATGGACTGGGTAATGTGTTAGGATCTATATTGGTATGGACTGGGTAATGTGTTAGAATCTATACTGGTATGGACTGGGTAATGTGTTAGGATCTATACTGATATGGACTGGGTAATGTGTTAGGATCTATACTGATATGGACTGGGTAATGTGTTAGGATCTATACTGATATGGACTGGGTAATGTGTTAGGATCTATACTGGTATGGACTGGGTAATGTGTTAGGATCTATACTGGTATGGGTGGGGTAATGTGCTAGGATCAACACTGGTATGGACTGGGTAATGTGTTGGGTTCTATACAGGTATGGACTGGGAAATGTGTTAGGATCTATACTGATATGGACTGGGTAATGTGTTAGGATCTATACTGGTATGGACTGGGTAATGTGTTAGGATCTATACTGGTATGGGCGGGGTAATGTGTTAGGATCTATACTGGTATGGGTGGGGTAATGTGTTAGGATCTATAGTGGTATGGGCTGGGTAATGTGATAAGATTAGAGTTGAGCGAACTTCTAGGAGTTTGGGTTTTGCTAGTTCGGCCGAACTTCGGGACAAAGTCCGGGTTCGGGTCCGGACAGAACCCGAACCCCATTGAAATCAATGGGGACCCGAACTTTTTGGCACAAAAATGACTGTAAAAAAGTCCTGGAAAGTCCTAGAGGTCTGCAAAAGGAAGGAAAATGGGGGTAAGGGTAGGACAAGTGCCCTACAAAGAAATGGGGACAGGGAAATAACTAAAAGCATTTTTTTTTTTAAAAATCACATAAAAAAATCAAAAATGGAGATGGATGCGGACCATCTTCAAACTGTGTGTGAAAAGTAATAATTAACGGTAGAAGCCATATCACTGTTCTAAAATCATCTTCAAACTGTGTGAAAAAGTATAAATTAGCCGGGAGAACCCATATCACTGTTCTACAATCATCTGGAAACTGTGTGTCAAACTTAAACTAAAACCGGGAGAACCCATATCACTGATCTAAAATCATCTAAAAACTGTGTGTGAAACTATAGCAGAGCGAAGCCATATCACTGTTCTTCTCTCTGCTATATTTTCACACACAGTTTTTAGATGAATTTATAACAGGGATATGGCTTTTCTCTGCTATATTTTCACACACAGTTTTTAGATGATTTTAGAACTGTGATATGGGTTCTCCCGGTTTTAGTTAAAGTGTTACACACAGTTTCCAGATGATTTTAGAACAGTGATATGGCTTCTACCGTTAATTAATACTTTTCACACACAGTTTGAAGATCATCCACATCCACCTCCATTTTTGATTTTTTTTATGTGATTTTTTAAAAAAAAATGCTTTTAGTTATTTCCCTGTCCCCATTTCTTTGTAGGTCACTTGTCCCACCCTTACCACCATTTTCCTTCCTTTTGCAGACCTCTAGGACTTTCCAGGACTTTTTTACAGCAATTTTCAGAACTTTTAGTAAAATTACCAGAACCCCGGACCCGAACCCGGACTTTTTTTGAAAAGTCCGGGTTCGGGTCCGGGTCCCGGACACCCAAAAGTTCGGTACGGACCCGAACTTTACAGTCCGGGTTCACTCAACACTAGTTAAGATCTATACTGGTATGGACTGGGTAATGTGTTAGAATCTATTCTGGTATGGACTGGGTAATGTGTTAGTAATGAAAGGATGCCACATTGTTTGATGGAAATGAAAATGATCAACATACAGAGGGCTGAATTTAACCACTTCAGATCCGCGCTATTGCCAAAGTGCGGCTCCAGCGCAGATCTGAAATGTCCACTGTGCACGCTCCTGGCGCGCCCCCGCCGATCTCTTTTAGGAGCCTCAGAACGGGGAACCGCCGTTGTAAACACGGCGGTTCCCCGTTCTGTGACAGGGGATATAGCAGATCTACTGATCCCTGTCACTGGGATCAGTTAGATCTGTTATGTCCCGGCCAGCCCTGCCCCCCCACAGTTAGAACACACCCAGGGAACATATTTAACCCCTTCACTGCCCCCTGCTGGTTAACCCCTTCACTGCCAATGACATTTACACAGTAATCAGTGGATATTTAAATTTCTGATCGCTGTATAAATGTCATTGGTCCCAAAAATGTGTAAAAAATGTCCGACATTTCTGCAGCAATATCGCAGTCCCGCTAAAAATCGCAGATCGCCGCCATTACTAGTAAAAAAAATAAAATAAATAAAAACACCATAAATCAATTCCCAGTTTGTAGACGCGATAACTTTTGCGCAAACTAATCAATATACGGTAATATTTTACCAAAAATATGTAGAAGAATATATATCGGCCAAAACTGATGAATATTTTTTTTTAATGGATTTGTACTTTAGCAAAAAGTAAAAAATGTTGTTCTTTTTTTGCAAAATTGTCACTTATTTTTTGTTTATAGCGGCGATCAGAAATGACGCAGAGGTGATCAAATACCACCAAAAGAAATCTCTATTTGTGGGAAAAAAAGGTTGCAAATTTTATTTGGGTACAACGTCGCATGACCGCGTAATTGTCATTCAAAATGTGACAGCGCTGAAAGCCAAAAATTGGTCTGGGCAGGAGGGGGGTTTAAGTGCCCAGTAAGGAAGGGGTTAAAGAAACCCTGAAAATCAAAGTGAAAAAATGCAGCAAGCTCCTCCATTTTGCTGAAATTTCATTGCAGCAACTCAAATCGTTCCTCAGTAGTTTGTCTGGCCCCCACATGCTTGTATGCATGCCTGACAACATCGGGGCATACTCCTAATGAGACGACAGATGGTGTCCTGGGGTATTTCCTACCAGATCTGGACCAGGGCATCACTGAGCTCCTGAGCAGGCTGAGGTGCAACCTGGCGGCATCGGACGAATGGAAACATAATGTCCCAGAGCTGTTCTATTGGATTTAGGTCAGGCCAGCGTGGTGGCCAATCAATGGTATCAATTCCTTCATCCTCCAGGAATTGGCTGCATATTCTCGCCACATCGGGCTGGGCATTGTCGTGCACCAGAAGAAAGCCAGGACCCACAGCACTACCATAGGGTCTGACAATGGGTCTAAGGATTTTATCCAGATACCTAATGGCAGTCAGGGTGCCATTGTCTAGCCTGTAGAGGTCTGTGCGTCCCTACATGGACATGACTCCCCAGACTTTCACTGACCCACCACCAAACCGGTCATGCTGAACGATGTTATAGGTAGGATAACATTCTCCATGGCTTCTCCAGACCCTATCACGTCTGTCACATGTGATCAGGGGGAACCTGCTCTCATCTGTGAAAATCAGAGTGCCAGTGGTGGACCTTCCACTTCTGGTGTTCAATGGCAAATGCCAATCGAGCTCCATGGTGCCAGGCAGTGAGTACAGGGCCCACTGAAGGACGTCAGGCCCTCAGGCCACCTTCATGAAGTCTATTTCTGATTGATCAGAAACATTCACACCAGTGGCCTTCAGGAGGTCATTTTGTGGGGCTCTGGCAGTGCTCATCCTGTTCATCCTTGAACAAAGGTCCAACCAGAAGCAATGTAACTATGTCAAAGTGTCTATCTCCGGAATTCAGCCTTTAGCATCCACCAAGCTCATAATACAGAACGTGAGACAACTCAGTGAGCACACAAGCTGTATTACACATATTATGTATATTGGTGAGGGGGCGCACTGGATATCTTTGCTGCCATTGTGCTATATGCTGGGTCTCCAGTGTGCCCCCTGTGCCTTTAAGGAGAGATGGGCTCCCTCCAGGCTCACCTGCCCTCTGTTTATCCATTATAACGCATGTGCTTTTACTATGCAGGCTCTCAAAATGTAAAGTTAAAACTACAGATACTGGGGTGCCTTGATGGGGCTCTGTAGCTTATGCATGTATTTGCAAATGTGTGCAAACTAAACCCCTTTTTGTAACGCAAACTGATAGACAGGATGATTTGGTTGGTTGCAGGCTGGTCGGTAAGTTGAGCTGGGAAACTCACCTCCACAGGTCTGGGTGTTGAACAGAGGAAAGTGCATCACATCGGGCGTCCCATTTCCATCTCCTTCAAAGATATAGGCACTTTTTGTTGGAGGGCTCTCATAACTTTCTACAGTGATTTCCGGAAAGGGAATCTGGTGCTCCTTACAGTATTTAGCTGTTCTTTTCACTGTCTAGTTAAACAAAAACAAGCAAAAAAAAAAAATATTAAAATGTGCCCATTGTACTCCAATAGTGTTAATGGAACTTGCCTGTGAATTGGCCTAATCTGTATGATCCAAAGCAGAACTTGATAACTCCTTAGTATTATCCTATTTGGCTTTATCATATACAGTACACAGGATCAATGCTGACATGTTTCCTCTATTACAGCCTTACTCATAGCATGATTAACATTAGAATGGCATTGCTTATATATTGTAATCATGTAGCCAAATAAAAGAGAATACTAACGAGTTATCAAGTTGCCGGCTAAATTTCTGCTTTGGATGTTTGAACAGCGGAGCGGGGATCCCCCAGCCTGAGCACCCAATCTCAGCAAGTTGTGCGGTTGAGCTTGGGTATCTTCTGCTTCTATCTGTAAGATTTACTTCAACAAAAGCCACATTTAGAGAAGAAAGCGATTGGATCTAAATGACATTTGCCAGCCGGCCATCTTCTGTTTGTAAACAACATCTATACCAGGCTCTCATCTAGAATAAGGGTCTGGTATGATTCTGAGGGGGGCTCCATGCAATAAATTAATACATGTGGCCCCCTTAAAAATCCATATTGGACCCTTATCCTTGATAGGAGTCCTGGCTATGTACCCATGTTGATCCAGACAAGGGCTCATTCCTGGCCCGGTGGATATGGGGGGTCTCTGGGTAGAGGGCTTAAAAAAGGGGAGGGCCCAGATATCCAGCCCTTCCATCTATGTGAATGAGATACATAGCACCCCCTTTTATTCATTCACTTAAAATGTAAATAGGAAATAATACTCCATAAAAATGTGTTCCTCCATGTAAATCCAACGTCAATATTTTTGGGGAATGATGAAGGTTCCTCATCAATAACCCATGAGTGTTGCCTTGAGGACCCACAAACACAATGACCGACACAACGATCCACTCCTATCTGAAGCTTGGTACACGGCTACAGAAAGTTGGCTGGTTCAGGAGGATCCGGCCAACGTTCTGTACTTGTACCACTGTCCAATGAGAAGCTTCTGTTGAATAGTCTTGTTTGTAGCCATCGGTGGATTCTAGCAGGGAGGAGTCCAATAGCACAGCAGGAGAGATCCCTGCATCACGCACCATTGTATCAATGCAGGGATCTGTCAGGTTGTTTTTTCTTCAGCCTGTTGGTTGAGTGAAAGAAAATGAATGTGCATAACCAGATTGGTTTGACTGTTGAAATGTAAATGGCAGCACCACGGAACCTGGGTGACATCACTGACCAAATACAGTCATGACCATGTTTGGTCAACGACACCATCCTTGTTATATGCTGAAACTTACGGGTAGTGATACCGCTGCTAAATGAATTACTTCTGGCTGCCTAAACTGGAGGCTTGGGGGATGTGCAACCTGAATAAATTTGGCCATTTAGTGCACCCATTCAGCAATTAAACAGCTTGGGTTCAGATAACTAATGGTCGACCTGAACCCAAAGGTCATCCCTACTCACAAAAGCAAAAGCCCGCTACAGCGCGGGCCTCAAATGCCAGAAGGGCATACATGGACATCATCCCCATTCTCATGCCGCCCAGGACTCGGCTGATCAGGGAACAGGTAAAGGACCAATCACAGCAGGCCCTTTACCACGTGATCAGCTGTCAGCCAATCACAGCTGATCATGGAAGTAAACAGAAGCCGGTTATCGGCTTTTTTCCCTCAGGCTGTCAGTGTGAAGAAAAGAAGAAAGCCATTGACCGGCTTCTGTTAGAGGGACATCAGTCACCCACAATGCATATCAGTGCTGCTAATCAGTTCCCACCAGTGCCATCTATCAGTGCCCTTCAGTACTTCTAATCAGTGCCAACCCATGCCACCTATCAGTGCCCATCAGTGCTGCCAATCAGTGCACATCAATGCCTCATCATCAGTATCACATATCAGTGCTGCCTATCAGTGCCATCTGCCAGTGCCCATCGCTACCACCTATCAGTGCCCATCAGTGCCACCTATCAGTGCCCATCAGTGCTGCCAACCAGTGCACATCAGTGCCTCATCATCAGTGTCACTTATCAGTGCTGCCTATCAGTGCCATCTACCAGTGCCTATAGCTTCCACCTATCAGTGCAGCCTCATCAGTGCCTCCTGATTAGTGTCCACCAGTGCCATCTCATTAGTGCCCATCAGTGCCACCTATCAGTGACCATCAGTGCTGCCTCATCAGTGCCACCTATCAGTGTCCATCAGTGCCACCAATCAGTGACCATCAGTGCCGCATCTTTAGTGCCCATCAGTGAAGGAAGATAATTACCTGTTTGCTAAATTTTATAACACAACCTGAAATTTTTTTTTTTTTTTTTTTAAATGTTCGGTCTTTTTTTGTTTTTTTTTAGCAAAAAATAAAAAACCCAGTGGTGATTAAATGCCACCAAAACAAAGCTCTATTTGTGGGAAAAAAATTGTAAAAATGTCATATGGGTACAGTGTAGCATGACTGCACAATTGTCATTAAAAATGTGAGAGTGCTGAAAGCTGAGAATTGGCCTGGGCAGGAAGGGGGTAAAAGTGCCCAGTAAGCAAGTGGATAAATGAAGGACTTTATTGTAGCCATGTATTGACATTGGACACCCGTCGGGTGCGCTGGGTAATTGCGGGTTTTATTTTCGGAGAGACAACTGCACTTGGTTGTTAATGGATTTACTGTGAGGAACTTTTAGGGATTTTTTCACAAAGGACATTATTAACGTCCAATGTTTAGTTGTCTTTATTTTTAGGTGGCATTTTTTTGTAAATGAGTGGGGGTACTATGTACCCCATATTTATTCACATGGGGGGAGTTTATTATTAAAGGGGTTCCAAATTCCAATAAGCCCCCACCTGCAGCACCCCACAACCACTAGTCATGGTTGTGGGAAAGAGGCCCTTCTCATCAACATGGTTTCCCCTATTTTGAGGGCCTCGGTACTAGTAAGGTTCAGGAGATGGGGGGAGCATGTTCACCCTATTTTCAGCAGGTGACCCGTCCCCTTATAACATCATGGACTGGGGGATGCTGGGTCGATGACGTCACAAGGGTTGCGGGGGTCACCCGCTGGACATCAGATGACTCCACCCTTAGTTATTTAAGAAATGTCAGTCGGCAGGAACCTTTGACAAGACCAGAGGTGTTACATAGTCAGTGAGGTTGAAAAAAAGACACAAGTCCATCAAGTTCAACCTATGTGTGTGCTTTCATGTCAGTATTACATTGTATATCCCTCAATGCTTTGGTCCCTTAGGTGTGCATCTAGTAGTTTTTTGAATGTATCTACACTCCCGGCAGAGACCACTGTTTGTGGAAGAGAATTCCACATTCTCACTGCTCTTAATGTAAAGAAACCTCTACGCATTTTAAGGTTAAACCGCCCTTCCTCTATTCTTAGTGAATGGCCGCGTGTCTTAGTGTTTTCCCTTGCGCTGAATAGTTTTGTCCCTATAGTGGGGTCCCCAGTACAGTATTTGTACATTGAAATCATCTCCCCTCTCAAGCGTCTTTTCTCCAGAGAGAATAAGTTCAGTGCTTGTAATCTTTCCTCATAACTAAGGTCTTCCAATCCCTTAATTAGCTTTGTGGCTCTTCTCTGTACCCTTTCCAATACCTGGACATCCTTCCCGAGGACCGGTGCCCAGAACTGGACGGCATACTCCAGGTGCGGCCTCACCAGAGACTTGTATAGTGGGAGAATTATTGATTTATCCCTAAAGTTAATCCCTTTCTTTATGCCAACACTTTGTTAGCTTTGCTTGCAGCAGCTTGGCATTGCATGCCCCTGCTGAGCCTATTCTCCACCAGGACCCCTAGGTCTTTTTCCATCCTAGATTCCCCCAGAGGCTCTCCCCCTAGTGAGTAATTTGTGTTCATGTTCTTGGTACCCAAATGCATTATCTTACATTTTTCTACGTTAAATCTCATTTGCCATTTGTCTGCCCACCCCAATAAATTTGTTCAGATCTTCTTGCAAAGTTTCCACATCCTGTGGAGAGTTTAATGCCCTGCTTATCTTGGTATCATCCGCAAATATTGAGATTGAGCTCTTCACCCCGTCCTCCAAATCATTTATGAATAAATTAAATAGGATTGGTCCCAGGACAGATCCTTGGGGAACCCCACTTTCTACACCAGACCATTCTGAGTGCTCCCCATTTATCACCACCCTCTGGACTCTCCCCTGCAGCCAGTTTTCAATCCAGGGACTCACCCTTTGATCCATGTTGAGGGATCTTAGTTTGTACAGTAAACGTTTATGGGGAACTGTATCAAATGCTTTTGCAAAATCCAGATACACCACATCTACAGGCCTTCCTTTATCTAGGTGGCAGCTCACCTCCTCATAGAAGGTTAATAGATTGGTTTGGCAAGGTGTTTGTTTGTTGGGTCTGGTGGTGCAGCGAACGTCGTGATGATGATGGATCTACACTGGGGGACTTTTTTCTTATTCTTTTCAAAAACGTTTTTGGTGAATGAGTAGGGGTACTATGTGCCCCATAGTCATTCGCATGGTGTAGCGGGATCTGGCGGCCCCCTTGTTAAAGGGGGTTTCCAGATTGTTATAAGGCTCATGTCCCTATCAACATGTGGACAAGGTGCTTTGGGGTGGGAGGGCAGAACCTCCCTGCCCCAAAGCACCCCCCCCATGTTAAGGACATGTGGCCTGGTATAGTTCAGGAGGGGGGTGCTAACTTGTTCCCTCCTTTCCTGGCCTGTCAGGCTGCATGCTCAGGTAAGGGCCTAGTATGGATTCTGTGGGGGGATCCCACACCATTTATTTATTTTTTTAATTTTGGCTTGGGGTTCCCCTTAAAATCCATACCAGACCCAAAGGGCCTGGTATAGATTGGGGGGGGGGACCCCCAAGCTGTTTTTTTATGATTTTTCTTTGCATTCCTTTGTTTACATTACAGCTGTCATTTAGAAAGCCCGCTGACAGCTGAAAAGGAATCGGTTGTTAAGGACACGGCTTCCCGGCCGCTGCTTAAAAACCAGCTATTCTTCACACAGAATTTGCATTGCTGGGCACTGGTAGGGCCACATTGCTGGGGACACTGGTGAGGCTCCATTGCTGGGGACACTGGTAAGGCCGCATTACTGGGCACAGGTAAGGCCGCATTAATGGACACTGGGGACACCGGTAAAGCTGCATTTGATGGGCACTGGTGAGGCTTCATTTGATGGGCACAGATCAGGCAGCATTTGATGGGGACTGATCAGGCTGCATTGCTGGTCACTGGTAAGACTGCATTGCTCGGCACTGGTAAGGCCACATTGATGGACACTGGTAAAACTACATTGCTGGGGACACTGGTGAAGCTGCAATGCTGGGGACACTGCTACGGTTGCATTGCTGGGGACGCTGGTGAGGCTGCAATGCTGGGGAAACTGGTAAGGTTGCATTGCGGGGCACTGGTAAGGCCACATTGATGGGCACTGGTAAGGTTGCATTTAAAGGGGCACTGATCAGGCTGCATTTGATGGGCACTGATCAGGCTGCATTGCTGGGCACTGATCAGGTTGCATTGCTGGGCACTGATCAGGTTGCATTGCTGGGCACTGATCAGGTGCATTGCTGGGCACTGGTAAGGTTGCATTGATAGGCACTGGTAAAACTGCATTTGATGGGCACTGATTATGCTGCATTTGATGGGCACTGGTAAGGCTGCATTTGATGGGCACTGGTAAGGCCACAATGATGGACACTGGTAAAGCTACATTTGATGGGCACTGATCAGGCTGCATTTGATGGGCACTGGTAAGGCTACATTGCTGGGCACTGATCAGGCTGCATTGCTGGGCACTAGTAAGGCTGCATTGCTGGGCACTAGTAAGGCTGCATTGCTGGGCACTAGTAAGGCTGCATTGCTGGGCACTAGTAAGGCTGCATTGCTGGGCACTCGTAAGACCGCATTTGATGAGCACTGACCAGGCTGCATTTGATGGGCACTGGTAAGGCTGCATTTCTGGGCACTGATCAGGCTGCATTACTGGGCACTGATCAGGCTGCATTACTGGGAACTGGTAAGGTCCACATTGGCAAAGCTGCATTTGATGAGCACTGGGGGCTGCATTTGATGGGCACTGATGAGGCTGCATTTGATGGTCACTGATGAGGCCGCATTGCTGGGCACTGAGGAGTGAGCAGCCCCCACTTTGCACAATCAATACAGGCAGCCCAGGGACAATGTATATATACACACATTTTTAGGTGGGGGGGGGGGGATCTTGGTTGAGTTTCCACATTTATTTTCCCAGGACATGACCCCTGATCCTAAGGATATCTCAAGGCTCCAGCATAAGCAGCTCTCCCACAACGCAGGCACCGTGATTGCTCTCCTTAACCCAGGACCCAGTGACAGATCTCCAGCACAGGATTCAAATACCACAAACCATGCCACTCGATTACCCAATAAAGGGAATGCGCCCCAAAATAAAAATAAAGAGGCGCATAGTGAAGCCCGTACGAGTACTGCAAAGATTTTTTATTAAAAATGTACTTACAAACCAAGCTGGAAAACGAGCATTGAGATATGATAAGAATGTCGTGGCTCGTGATTGTGTCCTCAAGGCACCACCTGATGCATTTCGACCAATAGGCCGTCTGTGGTCTATGGTTAGTGAACACATGCACGCTGCTATATACACATACAGCCAGAACTTTCATTACCGGATATGTTTCTAAACCACAGCGGAACTGCTGAATGAATGCATTCCAAAAGTCAGCAGTTATAAATAAAGCGGACAAATCCGGAAAGGAAAGAATCAGCAAATAATTAATCAAGAAGGCATGGGCGCATCTTTACTGCGCCAGGCTGTTTAAGTAGAAATTAAAACACTGCTGAAAAAAACTGCGAAAAACAACCAATATATACAGGGTGGGCCATTTATATGGATACACCTTAATAAAATGGGAATGGTTGGTGATATTAACCACCTGTTTGTGGCACATTAGTATATGTGAGGGGGAAACTTTTCAAGATGGGTGGTGACCATGGCGGACATTTTGAAGTCGGCCATTTTGAATCCAACTTTTTTTTTTTCAATAGGAAGAGGGTCATGTGACACATCAAACTTATTGGGAATTTCACAAGAAAAACAATGGTGTGCTTGCTTTTAACGTAACTTTATTCTTTCATGAGTTATTTACAAGTTTCTGACCACTTATAAAATGTGTTCAATGTGCTGCCCATTGTGTTGGATTGTCAATGCAACCCTCTTCTCCCACTCTTCACACACTGACACCTGAAACTACGGATACTGGAAGCCTGTGCTAGCATTTCTCCTGCGGTGTTGCTATCAGTGTGTGAAGAGTGGGAGAAGAC
>BLSH010059349.1:25684-43192 GCA_018402905.1 Glandirana rugosa | reverse complement strand
ACCGACGTTTGACGGGGGTGGACACAGTGACCGACGTTTGACGGGGGTGGACACAGTGACCGACGTATTGACGGGGTGGACACAGTGGGCAGTTTGCAGCCAGTGACACAGGTGGGGGCAGTTTGCAGCCAGGGACACAGGTGGGGCAGTTATGCAGCCAGGGACACAGGTGGGGCAGTTTGCAGGCAGTGACACAGGTGGGGCAGTTTGCAGGCAGTAACACGGGTGGGGCAGTTGGCAGGTGGTAACACAGCTGGTGTACATTGTAGAGATCCCCCCGCACTTATCCTATCCAGCAGGCAGGATTGTTGCAGAGTTCGGCACATGGAGAGCGGCTGTCCCCCCCCCCCGTCGGTCCCCGGTGGTCATGGTCTCTGTGGGAGCGGAAGTCACTTCCACTGCCACAGTGACCCGGCCCCGGCCCCGCATCCAATCACATTGAGCGGAGGCTCAGGGCAGCCAATCAAGCTATGAGTGTGCGCCTCTTCAGCGCGCACTCATAGCTTTTAATGGCCGACCAATAGGCTCACTACTTGGCTGTCATGTGACAGCCAAGGAGCCGAAAAAAAAGAAAGTCAATGCACCGACGCCAACTGCAGGGGGGCGGGACTGACTTTTTTTTTTACTTTCCTTCTCTAGCCGGCGGGGAGGGGGCGCCCTAGCGCCCCTCACACACCAGCCGCCGCTGCTCAGTCCACTCCTTGTGAAAGTCCCCAACACCTTTGAATGGTCTGACAATCCTCTCCAGGCTGCGGTCATCCCTGCTGCTTGTGCACCTTTTCCTTCCACACTTTTCCCTTCCACATAACTTTCTATTAATGAGCTTTGATACAGCACTTTGGGAACATCCAACTTCTTTTGCAATTACCTTTTGAGGTTTTCCCTCCTTATGGAGGAGTCAATTATGGTTTTCTGCACAACTGTCAGGTCAGCAGTCTTTCCCATGATTGTGATTCCTACTGAACCAGACTGAGAGACCATTTAAAGGCTCAGGAACCCTTTGCAGGTGCTATGGCTTCATTAGATGATTAGAGGGGGACACTTTGAGCCTAGAATATTGCACCTTTTCACAATATTCTAATTTTCTGAGATTGTGGATTTGGGGTTTTCATGAGCTGTAAGCCATAATCATCACAATGATGACAAATCACGGCTTGAACTATCCTGCTTTGCATGTAATGAGTCTCATATATTAGTTTCACCTTTTAAGTTGCATTACTGAAATAAATGAACTTTTGCACGATATTCTAATTTTTCGAGTATCACCTGTACGTAATGTAGCTGTGGTGAAAATGTTAACCACATCATGCCTGGCCCATAGCAGAATGAAGGCCGCACTGGGTGGTTTCATTATCCTGAGTAAGCATCATATGACGTCCAGCAGGATAAAGGCGCACAGCGTGGTGATCAGACACATCACATCTCTGATTTCGGTAAAGAGTCTATGGCGTAGTGCCCATCAGCAATGCCTATCAGTGCCTCCTCATAAGTGCTGCATATCAGTGCCATCTATCAGTGCCCATCAGTGCCACCTATCAGTGCCCATCAGTGCTGCCTATCAGCGCCCATCAGTACCACCTATCAGTGCCCATCAGTGCTGCATATCAGTGCCACCTATCACTGCCCATCAGTGCTGCCTATCAGTGCTGCCTATCAGTGCCTATCAGTACCACCTATCAGTACCCATCAGTGTCGCCTATCAGTGCCCATTAGTGCTGTCTATCAGTGCCCATCAGTACCACCTATCAGTGCCCATCACTGCCATTTATCGGTGACGCCTATCGCTGCCTATCAGTGCCCATCGGTACCACCTATCAGTGTCCATCAGTGCCACTGATCAGTGCCCATCAGTGCTGCCTATAAGTGCCCATCAGTGCTGCCTATCAGTGCCCATCAGTGCCACCTATCAGTGCCCATCAGTGCTGCCTATCAGTGTCCATTAGTACCCCTATCAGTGCCGCCTATCAGTTCCCGCCAATGCTGCCTATCAGTGCCTATCAGTATATCAGTACCACCTATCAGTTCCCATCAGTGCCACCTATCAGTGCCTGTCAGTGCTGCATATCAGTGCCCATCAGTGCCACCTATCAGTGCCCATCAGTGCTGCCTATCAGTGCCCATCAGTACCATCTATCAGTGCCCATCAGTGCTGTCTATCAGTGCCCATCGGTGCTGCCTATCAGTGCCCATCAGTACCACCTATCAGTGCCACCTATCAGTGCCCATTAATACCACCTATCAGTGCCCATCAGTGCCACCTATCAGTGCCCATCAGTGCTGTCTATCATTGCCCATCAGTACCACCTATCAGTGCCACCTATCAGTGACGCCTATCGCTGCCTATCAGTGCCCATCAGTACCACCTATCAGTGCCCAGTGCCACCTATCAGTGCCCATCAGTGCTGCCTATCAGTGCCCATCAGTACCCCCTATCAGTGCCCATCAGTGCCACCTATCAGTGCCCATAAGTGCTGCATATCAGTCTCGTCTATTAGTGCCCATCAACGCTGCAGATAAGTGCTGCCTATCAGTGCTGAATATTAGTGTCTCATCATCAGTGCCTGTCAGCGCAGCCTCTTTATTGCCCATCAGTCAAGGAGAACATTTATTTTTCAAAATATAAAAAATCCAGAAACAAAGAAAAACTTTTTTTTTTTTTTCAAAATGTTTGGTCTTTTTTTTAAGTGCTTAGCAAAATATAAAAGGAAACCCCTGAGGCTCTAATAGGCTTCAAAAGTGGGTGGGCTCGGGGCACAGAGCATTGCGCCTGGAGCCCACCCAGGTGTGTTGCAACAGTGAATGAACATTCGCTGTTGCAACACTGATCCTCCTCCCGGCCAATCTGGAATCGGGTCTGAGAGCCATCAATCGATTGGCTAAAAGTAAAGGCGATGATATTGGTTGCCTAGGAAGGAGGAGAGAAGAGACGCACGGCGTCTCTATGAAAGGAAACAGGAGCCACTGGCTGGGACACAGCTTGCCGCCCTTCACCCATTGCCTGACCCGCCACTAAGATGGGGTAAGTGCCAGGCAGGCAGGGGGTGCTGTTAAGTGATGTGGGCGCCGGGGGGGTGGTGCTGGATGAGTCCCTGCCACTGGCCGGGGGGGGGGGGTTGGTTGAGCTGCCGCTGCTTGACCTCCAGAAGTATTTTACCCCCTTCATGACCATTTTTAGCTATGCAGCACGGAGCTACTTCAACTGGCAATTGTGCGGTCATGCAACGCTGTACTCTACGAAATGTATATCTTTTTTTTTCACACAAATAGAGATTTCTTTTGGTATTTGATAACCACTGGGCTTTTTTTTATTATATAAATGAAAAAAGACTAAAAAAAAAAAAAAAAAAAAAAAAAAAGAATATGTTCTACTTTCTGTTTTAAAACACATTCAAAAAAATCAAATGTCTTCACAAATTTAGGCCAAAATGTATTCTGTTGGAAGGGCTGATCCTGCTAATGCTGCATTTTTGGAGACACTATACTATTAGTAGTAGAAGTTGGGCCGAACACCCTCGGTTCGCGCCAGAAATCTCAAACACGGCAAATGTTTGGGCCTGAACTGCAAACCCTGTTAAAGTCTATGGGACCTGAACTTGAAAAATCTAAAATCCCCATTTTGAAGGCTTATATGCAAGTTATTGGACATACAAAGGGTATGGGATGGCGGGTACTGCCCTGGGGGACATGTATCAATGCAAAAAAAGTTTTTAAAAAAGATAATTTTTGAAAGAGCAGTGATTTTAATGATACTTAAAGTGAAACAATAAAAATGAAAAATTCCTTTAAATATAGTGCCTGGGTGTCCCCTTAGTCTGCCTGCAAAGTGGCGCATCTGTACCGTGTATAGAACCTGCTTCAGCAAAACTGACATTTAAATTGATTTTCCCGGCTGCAAGCTTTCAAACCATTGCCAGCAATACAAAATGTGAAAATAAAATGGCATGAGGGTCCCCCCCAATCCATACCATGCCCTTTTGGTTATGGATTTTAAGGGGAACCCCATGCCAAAATTAAAAAAGAAGGCCTATGATTCCCACAAAATCCATACTTAGGTCTGGTTTAGATTTTGAGGGGAACCCCGATGTCAAAATGTAATAAAAAACATAGGGTGGGAACCCCCCAAAATCCACACTAGACCTTTATCTGAGCATGGAGCCTGTCAGGCCAGGAAAGGGGGGGGGGGGCGAGTGAGTGCCCCCTCCCCTGAACCATACCAGGCCACATGCCCTCAGCATGGGGGGGTCGCTTGTTGATTGGGACATGGGTCTCTTCTCCACATCCCTGGGTGGTGGGATTATCTGAATCTTGATACCCCTTTAACAAGGAGGCCCCTAGATCCCAGCCCCCCTATGTGAATGAGTACAGGGTACCCTACTCATTCATCAAAAAAAGTGTAAAAAAAAAAAACACAGTTTTTTCAAATTCCTTTATTTAATATAAAATAAATGGCTCCCTATGTAGATCCATCGTCAATCTCCACACCGCCACACCGCCAGACTTGGGGGAAAAAAGGCTACTGCCGTCTGTCTGCTCCGCCATGTGACAGTTCTTAAATAGGTAAGTGGCAGGGCCATCTCACAACGTCACCTGCTGGCACCGCCCCCTTGTGACATCACCGACCCAACATGCATCGGCCGATGACATCACATGGGGGTGGTGCCACCAGGTAATGTCCCCAGGTGGCTTCGTCCCTTACCTATTTAAGAACTGTCACATGGCGGAGCAGGCAGTAAAGGTGGGGAGCTTTTGTCGAGGGTGGAGCTTTTGTTTTCTTTTTTTCGGGTCTGGCGGTGGTGGCGAGCGCAATGATTGACGATGGAACTACAACGGGGGACATTGTTTTTTTTTCCATTTTTTAAAAAAGACCATGTAGAAGAGTTCTTGCTGGAAAAAAAAATATTTTAAGAAATCAGGATGGATTCATGAAAGACAGAAGTTGTCAGACAAACCTGATTTCTGGGTTAAGTCTACATGGCTTGGAAAAAAACAGTTTGCAAGTTTACTACAGGCTCATAGTTCTATAGAAGATAAGTGTCCTATTTGTACATTCACTAAAAAATAAAACCCTCGAACTGGCTAGAGAGTGACTGTGAGACTGGCTGCTGGGCAACTGTTAGGAAAAGGAACCCTGGCTATCTACTGAGGGGTTCGAGACAAAAAAAAAATTATAGGGTTCAATGTTGAGTTGGCCCACCCTTTGCAGCTATAACAGCTTCAACTCTTCTGGGAAGGCTGTCCACAAGGTTTAGGAGTGTCTATGGGAATGTTTGACCATTCTTACAGAAGAGCATTTGTGAGGTCGGGCACTGATGTTGGATGAGAAGGCCTGGCTCACAGTCTCTGCTCTAATTCATCCCAAAGGTGTTCTATCAGGTTGAGGTCAGTCAGTCAAGTTCCTCCACTCTAAACTCAGTCATCCATGTCTGTATGGACATTACTGGTGCACAGTCATGTTGGAACAGAAATGGGCCTCGCCAAACTGTTCCCACAAAGTTGGGAGAATGAAATTGTCCAAAATGTCTTGGTACGCTGACGCCTAAAGAATTCCTTTCACTAGAACTAAGGGGCAAACCCAACCCCTGAAAAACAACCCCACACCATAATCCCCCCTCCACCAAATGATTTGGACCAGTGCACAAAGCAAGGTCCATAAAGACATGGATGAGTGAGTTTGGGGTGGAGGAACTTGACTGGCCTGCACAGAGTCCTGACCTCCACCCGATAGAACACCTTTGGGATGAATTAGAGCAGAGACTGTGAGCCAGGCCTTCTTTTAGAAAAAGACTGTGCAAGGGTTAATTGCATATAGTTGTGTTTTCCTCTAATTCCTGGATGAGCAGCCCTATTTAAACTTCCTGTTCCTGTCAGCAAGTGCTGTCCATTCTACAGCGTTGGAGTGTATCTGGAGAGCTACTTATCCTTTGAATCTGTATCCTGACCTGTTCCTGAGACCCGGCTTGTTTGACCTTTGATTGACTTCCGCCTGCACCGACCCCCAGCTTGCCCCACGACCATTCTTCTGCCTGATCCCTTTGTACCACGCTGCCTGCTTGTTAACGACCCTGACTGCACCTGATGACCCTTTTGCCTGATCCTTCTGTACCGCTTGCCAGCCAGATGCCGACCTCAGCCTGCCTCACTACTCTACACCTGCACGAGCCTCTGACGGACCTATCTTGCCACCAGTGTTCCCGTCCAGCCCTCGTGCCCCTCTGTGCTCTGGAACCCTCTGTCTGCTCTATCAGGGGTTCCCAAACCAGGGTCGTAAGAGTGGTTGCTTCCTGCACAAGACAGACTCCATCATCAGGTGCGTGACACCTTCTCATACACATCAGTGCCTGACCTCACAAATGCAGTTTTGGAAGAATAGTCAAACATTCCCATAGATACACTCCTAAACCTTGTGGACAGCCTTCCAGAACTGCATTTGTAGGGCCAGGCATTGATGTTGGATGAGAAGGCCTGGTTCGCAGTCTGAGGGTTGGGCTTGGCCCCTAGGCCTTCTCATCCAAAATGTGCGCCTGGCCTCACAAATGCGCTTCTGGAAGAATGGTCAAACATAACCATAAATACACTCCTAAACCTTGTGGACAGCCGTCCCAGAAGAGTTGAAGCTGTTATAGCTGCAAAGGGTGGGCCCACTCAATATTGAACCCTACGGACTAAGACTGGGATGCCATCAAAGTTCATGTGCGTGTAAAGGCAAGTGTCCCAAAACTTTTGGTAATATAGTGTGTGTATATATACAGTATATATATATTTGTGGCATGGGGGTCTTTAGCTCTTGTGGTAGGTGCGTTTTCAGTGAGGTTGCGACAGCCAGGATCTCTGATTTAAATTGGTTTATTTAAAATAAAGCTCAAAAGGGTTTCCCTCTCAGGGGGGTGTCACCATCAACATGCAGAAATCATAAACTCAGCCTCCTGGCTCATAAGCGATCAGTAGCTTTCCTGGCTATAAGGATCAGTAGCCCTCCTGGCTAATAAAGATCAGTAGCTTTCCTGGTTAAAAGGATCAATAGCCCTCCTGGCTAGTAAGGATCAGTAGCTCTCCTCGCTCTAAGGATCAGTAGCCCTTCTGGCTAAAAGGATTAGCCCTACTGGCTATAAGGATCAGTAGCCCCCCTGGCTATAAAGATCAGTAGCCCTCCTGGCTCTAAGGATCAGTAGCCCTCCTGGTTGGTAAGGATCAGTAGCTTTCCTGGCTATAAGAAGCAGTAGCCCTCCTGGCTAGTAAGGATCAGTAGCTCTCCTGGCTATAAGGATCAGTAGCCCTCCTGGCTAGTAAGGATCAGTAGCTCTCTTGGCTATAAGGATCAGTAGCCCTCATGGTTATAAAGATTAGTAGCCCTCCTGGCTATAAGGATCAGTAGCCCTCGTGGCTATAAAGATCAGTAGCCCTCCTGGCTATAAGGATCAGTAGCCCTCCTGGTTGGTAAGGATCAGTAGCTCTCCTGGCTATAAGGATCAGTAGCCCTCCTGGCTGGTAAGGATCAGTAGCCCTCCTGGCTATAAGGATCAGTAGCCGTCTTGGCTAGTAAGGATCAGTAGCTCTCCTGGCTATAAGGATCAGTAGCCCTCCTGGCTAGTAAGGATCAGTAGCCCTCCTGGCTATAAGGATCAGTAGCCGTCTTGGCTAGTAAGGATCAGTAGCTCTCCTGGCTATAAGGATAAGTAGCCCTTCTGGCTAGAAAGGATCATTAGCCCTCCTGGCTATTAAGCGATCTGCTGCGGCGTGACCATGGGTCACACCTGCCTCCTTGCAGATGTGGGTCCCCCAGACTGCCTCCTGCAATCTTAGACCCTTGGAGACTGCCTGTCTCCCAGTGTGTGTGAGACTCAGAAGCCTGGTCCTGACTGCTCTTAAAGGGCCTTCACCCAGCTGGACAATCGGTGTCCTGGTAGGTCACAAAACCCGGACCCAGAACTGGGGATTTCATCCCACCCGGATCTCTAAGAAATCCCCAGGCTCCAGATCCTGAAGTGGACTTTAAACAATACTGAGGAAGCTGAAAAGTCAGTTTCCTCTTAAATGTGCAGCACCTCTGGAGCCCCTCAACCTGCCAGGTTGAGAATCCTGGGCCATCCCTACCATCTAGACCCTGGCAGGGCAACGCTCAGCCACAATATGCACACTTTTCCCTCTTCAGTTCTACCTGAAAGAATGCACAAGATGGATCCATTGCTCTGTAAAGCTCTATACATGGCATGAAGTCTCCTTACCTTCCATTTTACGGGAAATCCCGTTCCAGGCTCCTGGATAAAATGAACAGAAACAATGAGTGTAAGGAATGTATATAACACCGACACTGAGACCTATCTGTGTGCATTCCACATCTCATCAGTATCAAGGTTTGACTTTTTATAAAGGTCATAGAAGAAGAAAAATAGTAAGTTGAATATAATATTAAGTTACTGTGACTGAAGGTGCCAATTCATTTGCCGTGTGGCGAGGTACGGTATCAAAGGTTATGACATATACAGCTTCCGGGAACAAGTTGTCTGATAAGCATAAGCGCGGTCAACTGACCAAAAGACACATGACACACCCAACCGGGGCAGGTGCTTTGGGAGAGGATTGGAGGGTAGCCTCCTGCCCACTGACCAGTGGCGGCTGGTGAAGTTTTAGGATGGGGGGGTGCCAGACCCCGTCTGCCCTTTTGTCCCCTCCCACTTCTAATAAGCCACACCCCTTACCGAATTCACCCACTCCGTTCCCTGTATTCCACCCATAGTATCAGGAGTATACAACCAGCATCACAGATACGGTATACAGCTCAGCATCATTGGACACAGTATACAGCTCAGCATCACAGGACACAGTATACAGCTCAGCATCACAGGACACAGTATACAGCTCAGCATCATTGGACACAGTATACAGCTCAGCATCATTGGACACAGTATACAGCTCAGCATCACAGGACACAGTATACAGCTCAGCATCATTGGACACAGTATACAGCTCAGCATCACAGGACACAGTATACAGCTCGGCATCATTGGACACAGTATACAGCTCAGCATCACAGGACACCGTATAAAGCTCAGCATCACAGGATACAGCATACAGCTCAGCATCGTAGGACACAGTATACAGCTCAGCATCATTGGACACAGTATACAGCTCAGCATCACAGGACACAGTATACAGCTCAGCATCACAGGACACAGTATACAGCTCAGCATCACAGGACACAGTATACAGCTCAGCATCACAGGACACAGTATGCAGCTCAGCATCACACATACGGTATTCCTTTTTATTTCATTCCTACTGCCACCTTAAATGACTGCAGAAAATGTACTGAACAGTTGAAAAAGATAAAAAGGTAATGTGGGATGGAAAGGGTGTCAGGCAGACAGTCAGTGATGGGAATGGTCAGATCTGACACCTGAGGCTGCATGATGGGAGCAGTACAGATACATGTGAGGGGAGAGCAAACTAATAGGAGAAAGTGAAGGAGGGGTGAGGGGGGAGAGGATCGGTGCAATTGTGAGGTGAAAGCTGCTACTGTAGCAGGGCACAGTGACAATAGCATAGCAGGTGCCCCTTCTGCCCCTCCCCCATCCCAGTCCTGGCTCTGCATGGACTGTACCTTTACTTTTTTTTAAAGTGATCAATGCTGCTTTTGCCCCTACCTAATGCACAGATCTATGTGTAAGCCGAGTCACTACAGGTTTGCTCTGCACTCACCTAGACTGTATAGCAGGCTGCAATCCTCCAGGCTCTCCTCCCATGCGCTCCAGGCTGCTGTTTTCTCTGATCCCTCCTCCATGTAGTGTACACAGTGCAGACAGACTCAGCATGTTGCCCGCTCTCCCTGCCCACCATTGGCCATATGACCCACCTCTCTCTCTCTATGTAGATCTCGCTGATAGCAGGGGCAACACGATGGGATAAGTCACCTCCCCCTAACACTCTGTCACCTTTCCCCTCACTGGCTCTGCTGACCTGTCATTTATGAAGAGGGTGGTGTCCCCCTGAATGGCCGCTGCCAATTCGCTGGCATTAGAGGGAAGGAGGGCTCAGTCAGCCAATCAGACTATGTGTGTGCGCCTGTTAAGCGCACACACATAGACTTTAATGCCTGACCAATCGGCTCACTACTTGCTGTCAGTAGGAGCCGAGAAAAAAAAAAAAAAGAAAAGAAAAGTCAATGTACCGGCGCCTCCTGCAGAGGGGCCAGGCTGACTTTTTTTTTTTTTTTCTTGTCAGCGGCGGGGATGCGGCGCCCAAGCGCCCCTCATGTACCAGCCGCCACTGCCACTGACTATGGGCCCTGGCATTTGAGGGAGCTACAAACATTTAGGAAGATGTCCTGTTATGTAATGCAAGAGGATTGCAATGAGTAATGTGTTCTATAAACTCTGACATGTTCTGGTTTTGTAAATTATAGTAGACATAAAATTAACATTCATATATAAAAAAAAAATCCTTACTTTTGAAGAAGCTCACACTTCGATCTTTCACTGTTTGTGAAAATAAGAGAAGAGAGAGATCAGTCGGTGAACAGAATTAGTAAATCAGTCCTACAAACAGATACAAAACTTCTATGTGTAGGAGAATGGGGGAGAACATTGGAGGAGGAGATCCCAAGGAACTAATGAAGGATGAGGGATATAACCTGAAGGATTTGGACCGGCCATTTTGTTAAAAAAATGTTTTATTTGAAGAACATTTTGCTTAATTTTCCAATCATTAGTGGAGGTCAAATCAACATTCCTTTTTGGCAGCGACAAGAAAATTGGATGAGTAAAATGTTTCTTGTTCTGGAAATTACATTAATTCCAAAAAGTATCTTCAGCCTTCTCTGAGCTGTAGAAGGCAGTGAGGTGGAGATCTGACATCACACACTGCACAGCATAGAGCACAGAGCTGAGTGTAATCTGAGAGCTGAGTGGAGCGTAATGAGCACACCTCCTTCTACAGAGTTTCATAAGGAAACATGCACAGCTGAGGCTGTCAATCACGTTCTGAGTACTGGAAGGGAAAGGGGGGGGGTGTCTCCTGGATGAGAGAGTAGACAGAAATCACACAACATGCTTTGGATTGAGGTAAGTACACACTACAGAGGGGTATGCTTTGTATCATTTTCATTTTAGAGGTTTACAACCACTTTAAAACTCTGACATACAGAGTGTAACAAATAGACAGGTAGGTGATTACAGGAAGCGCCCGACATTTTCCTTTTACCGGTAATCTGGATTTGCCAAGTGGCCTAAAGTCTTCTTCTTACCTCTAGTCATGGCTTTGAGGAATTTTTTGTACATTTCTGTAAAACAAAACATTCTCTTATATTATCTTTAATTAAAGAACATTAAATAAACAATACAATGATAATAGGATAATAGGAGTTTTATTGGGTGGGGGGCTCTTTCTGTTTTTTTTTTCCCAGAGGCCCTATCCATGCAGCCATATTCACCTAGGCTGGCATGACATGTCCTGCTCCCACAGGCACTGGGAGATGCCCATATCATCCCAGGAGTCTGCGCAAGCCTATGCATAGAGCAGCCAAGGGGTGGCACTCACATGTCATCAGGGGCCAGTCTTCCTGAACCCAGAAAAAGAAGCTGGCTGAGGAGGACCAAGACATGGGTACAAGACATGGGCTGTCACAACTTAATCGTGGTTCATTGCAGGACAACTCTGGACCAGCTGGACAGGTGTGTATTTTCAACAGTATCCAGCATGTTGGCAGGTTGCTTTTATGTGTTTTAGATAGTTAGTGGCTGGCCCAGGCTGAGGGGGGAGAAAGTTAATTTGAGTGCTTCAATTTTGGATCCAGCCTGCCCACCAGTTCTATAAAACAGGGGGAAGGCTGAGGTCCGGGGACTGGAGTTGGACCCACTCATAACTATACATGCTGTGAGTCATGTGGGGAAGGACTGTTGCACCTTGCACTCCGCTGGAGGCACTGGGGTTCTGGAGACCACCCAAGCATGGGAAACGCCACGATAGACTACTAACTTGTGGAAGTATGCCTGGGCAGCCATTCAGTGGTAGTTAGGGATAGGACATGGACTCTGTTCATATTGAACTGTAATCCTAAATGACTTTTTGGTAAAGTTGCATCAACTGTTCTGAGCCTGGCCCAAAGTTATTCAAAGGGGCGCATGTTGGTTCTGGCGAATGAAAAAATAAAAAAAAAACAGGCTCTGTAAAGAACTTGTGGGGTACGAAGCTCAGCTACTACAAAAGGTTAACTCCATGACAAAAGGAGGAGGAGTGCAGTCACTATGAGCAGCCAAGCACTAGTCAAGACACATGCAATCAGTCATTAGGCATGGTATATGGTAAGGTGACAGGTCCTCTGGGGGTCGATGTCTGGCTCCATCCCTAGTGGTCAGTTTCCAGTAGCAACTAGCATTATGGAGATCCATGACCTGGTCACGTGTGTATGGGAAGGAGGTAGTAAGTTTAATGCATGAGGTCCGCATTATGTGCTCGATGGGACCCCATTCTGTTACAGGAAGTGAGGTAACAGAGGTACGTTGGACTGGTGGGCTCAGCACCTCTCACCTAATGTAACATACATAAAGTTACAATGTGTAGTGACACGGGACAACACTTTTCAGATAAATTCTGCATTGTTACCGCACACAGTGAAGGCTCATCTCTAAGTCGGAGTTGAGATAGTCGGGGTTTAGATAGTGTTTTAGATAGTTAGTGGCTGGCCCAGGCTGAGGGGGGAGAAAGTTAATATGAGTGCTTCAATTCCCGGGCTTTTTGAATCCAGCCTGCCCACCTGTGCTATAAAACAGGGGGAAGGCTGAGGTCTGGGGAATGGAGTTGGACCCACTCATAACTATACATGCTGTGAGTCATGTGGGGAAGAATTGTTGCACCTTGTACTCCGCTGGAGGCACTGGGGTTCTGGAGACCACCCAAGCATGGGAAACACCAAGATAGATTACTACCTTGTGAAGGTATGCCTAGGCAGCCATTCAGTGGTAGTTAGGGATAGGGCATGGAATCTGTTCATATTGAACTGTAATACTAAACCACTTTTTAGTAAAGTTGCATCAACTGTTCTAAGCCTGGCCTGAAGTTATTCAAAGGGGTGCATGTTGGTTCTGGCGTATTAAAAAAACAGGCTGGGATGTGGGGTATGAAGCTCAGCTACTACAAAAGGTTAACAGGTTAACTCTCTGATAGTGAGGGGGTCGATGTCTGGCTCCATCCCTAGTAGTCAGTTTACAGTAGCAACCCGCAGGCTTTTCAATGCAGTAGAGACAGGGGATGTCTCTTCTGCCATAAAATAAACCTGCCTGCCTGCTTGCTGTCGTCTTCAAAATGTACACCGAGCAATGCATGCCCAGGAATCCTCAGCCACATAAGCAAAGAGGCGGGGAAAGCAGTGACATCACATGGACGCTGGCAATATTTGGGCAATGACAAGGCCATGGCCCATATAGAGTTGATGCCACTTAAAGGAGCTGTCATCAGGTGTAGTATCAGAAACGGTCATGTGTGGCGAGTCCAGGTTTCTAAATTCGGCAGCGGGCATCATGACTGGCAATGGATTTACAATAAAAGACAATTTTTGATGATTTTTATTTTATTAAAAAAAGACACGTCCGAATTGTGGGTGTCTTTATTTCTAGGTTGTTTCTTTTTTATTAGAGAATGAAAAGGGGTACTAAGTATTCATGTAGGTGGGCAGTAGCTGGGGGCCCTTTTATTTTTAAAGGGGCTTCAAAATTCCAAAAAGCCCACTGCCTGCAGACCAGATCATTGGGCCAGGTTGTGGGGAAGAGGCCCTTGTCTTTATCAACATAGGAGCAAGGTTCTTTGTCAGGGGAATTCCTTCTAGGTACTCTGCCATGTTGAGAGCATGTGGTCTAGTATGGTCAAGGAGAAGATGTTCATCCCTCTTTTTCCTGGCCAGCCAGAATAATGGACTGTATGGCTTCTTAGGGGGACCTTGCACTGTTTTTTGTTTTTTACATGAGGATTCCCCTTTAAAATCTATACCATACTATTTCTAAAGAAAAATAGAAGCCAGGAGGGAAATGTCATTTGCCGAGAGTTGAAACCATTTTTTTCTTGTTAAATGTCAGTGCTTTTAAAAAAATATTACTGTCTGGCAAACTGAATTATTTATTTGAATCAGTACTGGCCCTGGGAATGTCCCCCTCCATGCCATTTTCATGACGACCCTTTGCCTATTAGCCATATATTCATTACCGGTGCTTCTTTTACGTACTTTTTCCTTATTTGTATTTATACATTGTTTTGTGTATATTCTTGTATACTATAGTATGTTTATTGTCTATTCTTTTATATATTCGCATTTATTTTTTATTTTTTCATGCTGCTGTAACAAAGAAATTTCCCCACTGTGGGACGAATAAAGGTTTATCTTATCTTCTTTTAGAAAAGAAGACCGGTGATCCACCAGTGCAGCCTACACTGGCCGGTCCCCTTCACCTTTATGTGATCTGGTCTTTGGTCTTCTGGACCCTTAGAGAACCTCACCACTGGACAGCCAATAGGAAGTATCACCCAGGCACCCAAAAAAAGGAACTTTCCATTCTGCAGTAAGGGAGGTGGGTGGCTCTGGACTAGTGCACTGCGCAACCATAGGTTTAGGTAAGTACAACGGGCAGAGAGTTTTTAGTTTTATTGATTTTATTCATTAATGCATTAATCAGTGTGGGGGGGGGGGGTGTAGATGTGTAATTTGTTAAACCGGGAATCCCTTCTTGTAGAGAAGCTTTAACCAGTAAATTTTGAACACCTACCTTGAAAGCACAACTTAATCCAATCAGCGCCGGGTGCACTGCCCCACAATCCTGCAAAGAAAAAAGACTGCATGAGTGCTGAATACAATGAGACTATCAGATGGCACACGTAGTGTTCAACATGGGAACTCTATAGCAGAAGGTGAGCGGGGACCAGAGAGAGAGGACTTAGTGGCAGAGAATCAGCAGAGCTGGGGCAATGGAGCAAGAGAAACTAGCTAAGTCACACATGGTGTTCAGAGGGGGAGTAATATAGTGAGAGGTCAATGGGGACCAGACAGAGAGGAGGGTTGGAAAACCAGAGGATCAGCAGAGCTGGGGGTTACTACTGATTGGGGGGATCAGCAAATCTGGGGGTGCTATTGAGTGGGGCATTAGCAGAGCTGAGGGTACTAGTAAGCAGAGGATCTGCTGAACAAGGATACCAATAAGCTGGGGATCTGCTGAATGAGGGTAGTAATGAGCTGGGGATCTGCTGTACAGGGGTACTAATGAGCTGGGGATCTTCTGAACTGGGGTACTAATGAGCTGGGGATCTTCTGAACTGGGGTACTAATGAGCTGGGGATCTGCTGAACAGGGGTACTAATGAGCTGGGGATCTTCTGAACTGGGGTAATAATGAGCTGGGGATCTGCTGAACAGGGGTACTAATGAGCTGGGGATCTGCTGAACAGGGGTACTAATGAGCTGGGTATCTGGTGAATGGGGGTACTATTGTGCTGGGGTTCTTCTGGACCCTTTAAAACAAATATAAAGTCAACACACACACACATGCACACAGAGCATTTGGCAAGCTTCAATAAACCTTTCGAAAAAAGCACCACAGAGGCTTCAAAAACACATCAAAATGTATCTTTAATGTGTGTTAAAGTTGAAGCAAGTGTAAATGAGCCCTAATAGTTACATAGAGATATACATCTTCACATTATTTATCTATGGGGTTTCTCTCCACTTGTCAAGGACATAGATATCAAACAAAGGTCATCTGATAGAGCCAAGATATATACAGTATATAATAGGGTACCTTTGTAAAAAGTTATTATCCACAAGGGAAAACCACTTTTGTCTGCCCATCCCTTGCCACCTCATCCCATTTATCTGGAACCAATATCTTCTTTTAGGTTGTGATTATTAGAGATGACCTGAAGGTCTAACAGACCAAACCTAGGTTCAGAATGATCTTTGGCTGTTCAATGGATTCTAAGGAA
The DNA here is from genome assembly GCA_018402905.1 of Glandirana rugosa. NCBI lineage: Eukaryota > Metazoa > Chordata > Amphibia > Anura > Ranidae > Glandirana > Glandirana rugosa. The sequence goes on along the minus strand of BLSH010059349.1, from coordinate 27,236 downwards.
GCAGCAGATCCTGGCACCCAATGAGTACTTAGCAACAGCTGCTTTCACCTGAACATGGTAATCCCCAGCCACATAGGCTAAGGGGCAGGGATAGCAGTGATACCAAATGTTCACTGGTCATATTTGGGCAATGATGCCCCTACTCTCCCCACCACTCCCTTGATGATGGCAGCTCGGGAAGCTGTTAATTGGTGAGCAATAGGTTCCGGATAGGTCGTGTGCACTCGGTCTGTCAGGTGTTTTAATTGATCATCATGATTGAGCATTGGACGTTTATGGGAGATTTTTTTTTTATTATTATGAAGAACTTGGTAAGCCTTTGGTTGTCTTTGTTTCCAGGTTACATCTTTCTTAGGGGTACTCATTCATATGGGGGGGGGCTGTATCTGAATGCCCATCATTGGTAAAGGGGGATTCCAGATTCCAATTAGTCCCCCGTAGACCCATACAACCAGACATAGTTGTGGGGAAGAGGCCCTTTTCCTCATTAACATGGCAAGGTACCCTATCACCATTAAACCTTGGCAGGGCATGCCCAGGGCATTTGGCAGGGTATTGTCCAAGAGGGATGGGGGCGCATGTTAGTTGGTGGGGGGGCAGTTACACTCCAGCTTATTATGTGTAGTATTTCTTTGCATGCGGTCTCTATCTCAAAATCAATAAAAAAAATAATAATTTTGCTTATGAAAAAAACAAACTTTGTAAAAATGTAACACATCTGATTATCCACACCAGTAAAAGGTTTTGTCTCGTTAGTTAATGACCATTTCTGAATTGTCTCACCTTGAAGATAAATCAAATCATATTCAGGCTGTTTCTTCAATAATCGGCCTCTTTTAAACTTACTTCCCAGATGCTCGGTCTTTACATAGCATTGGTGAGCAGGAAACCCTGATAGGTGTGGAGTGAACTCAAACCAAGCTTCTGAAATGAGAAGATTTTCCTCCAGTTATTCTCCATCCAGAGAAGTGTCCTCCACACACTGAAGAGTCACCTCTATTTCCTATTCATTGCAAACAAGGAGCTTCCAAGCTTCATCAAGGACAAAATAAACAACAGTAAAGCTGCTCCTATGCTAGAAGAAGTTTGAAAACTTTTTTGTAAGGGTTGGGGGGGTCAAATTTACATTCGTTTTTGATGGCAGTGATGAGAACATTCAAAGGATCTGGATGGAAAATTTCTATTGAATGAACGCATTTCTATCAGTGAATGTGGTTTTCATTCCAGACATTCTATTCATTCCAAAATTGAATGTTAAAGTGGACCTTTACTTAGTCTTTTGCCATCCACATAATGTACAGGGTGGGCCATTTATATGGATACACCTTAATAAAATGGGAATGGTTGGTGGTATTAACTTCCTGTTTGTGGCACATTAGTATATGTGAGGGGGGAAACTTTTCAAGATGGGTGGTGACCATGGCAGCCATTTTGAAGTCGGCCTATCTTACAGACCTTACTTTTGGTGTAAGTGACTATCTTTACGCAAGTAAGTTATCCTTAAAAGGTAGGTCTAGGAAACTTACAAGAGTAGTGACGGTAGTTTTTGCTC
>BLSH010059349.1:0-21492 GCA_018402905.1 Glandirana rugosa | reverse complement strand
GAAAATTGCAGACATGTATCTCGGTCCTACCCGAGAATGTCGCGACGATCAGTCGTCGTTTCACTCAGTGGTTTCATAATATTACCGAAGATCACTGTGGGTTTCAAATATACCAAAAACTGTTGATAAAAGATTTTGCTTTCAGAAAAATAATAATAAAACTCTTTTATTTATTATGTATGTTATGTCTCGGCTTACCCGTATGGGTCCGAGTTGTCCAGTGTTCCTGGTCTGATTGATATGTATTCGTTGACTAATAGCGGGGGGGGGGGGGGAGAAGGTTTTAGAAAATAGTTGTCAAAAACCATATAAACTTTGGGTGTCACTAGAAGCCATTATAATACTTTGGTGACTCACTTTGCTGCTGACTAGCAGCGCTGTAAGAGCCCATCCTGGCTCTATGTACAGACGTTAAAAGACTTCAAGCCATCATCCTATAATACTTTGATGGTTCACATTGCTGCTGAGTGCCAGCATTGGACCCACTTTGCATTTAGAGAGCCCGTCCCAGCTCGATGTACACACATGAAAAGAGGGAGGATGGAACACCGCACTCCAAGGACACAGTCCAGGTGTAAAAAGAGTGAAAGCAGCTTCAGCCCTCCCCCACTCCATGCTCCCAACTTGTTTCTCCTGACCATGGGGCTTATTCATAGGGCCCTATGACTAATTTCTGTCTGTGGGGTGAAACGCGTAGGTGGCATGGCCTGGGAGAAGTCAGGCTGAAGTTGCTTTCATTCTTCTTTACACCTGGACTGTTTCCTTGGAGTGCAGTGTTCCATCCTCCGTCTTTTCACTTAAGGCATTTTAGAAAATTACTGGTGGTCAAACTCAATTGCATTTTTTTTTTTTTTTTTGCATTGGTATATGCTGCCTAGGGCAGTGCCCGCCTCCAATGTTATTTTTTGATACTCAGTTGTCTGCAAATGGACATTTTTAATTTGACAGATTCAGCTCCCCTTAATTTCAATGGGACTGAGGTTTGGCATCCAGGGCTGCCATCAGGGGGGTACAGGCAGTACTGTTGTAAGGGGCCCCAGTGTATCAAGGGGCCCTTACAACAAAGACTTTAGCAGTCTTTAACATTGGAGTCTAGAGGAGAGGGCACCCGGTTTGGGGACACCATAGCCAAACTTGGGTCACATAGAGAGCCCCCCCCCCTCCCGGGCAACAACTGGTATATGTTTGAGACATTCCGAACCTATGGTTCCACCGTACCGGGTCCCCAAAGTGACCAGTCATTGACCAGCAATTGTTGGGTGAATTTTGGACTTAACATTGGAGTCTATAGGAGGGGAGCACCCGGTTTGGGGACACCGTTCTCCCCAACCATAGGTGATAAAAATACCAAACTTGGGTCACATGGAGAGGGCCCATTGGAGCACAACTGGTCCACGTTTGGGACATCCAGCTCCTATGGTTCCACCGTACTGGGTCCCCAAAATGACCAGTCATTGACCAGCAATTGTCGGGTGAATTTCGGACTTAACATTGGATTCTATGGGAGGGGGTCACCCAGTTTAGGGACACCATTCTCCCAAACCATAGGCAATAAAAGTACCAAACGTGGGTCACATGGAGAGAGCCCCCTGGACCACAACTGATCCAAGTTTGGGACCTCCGGCACCTATGGTTCTGCACGTGGTCTTATTGCAAGCATTGGGCGAGGCCGTGCTGCCTGTGCACTGTTTTTTTTAACCCGTTGGATCTCACACTAGCATGCATTGCACACTTCACTTCACTTGAATGGGGCATGCTTGGCAGGCTACCCCTGGTAAGTGTGACAGGGTGTATAATTCCTACTGTGGCTGCAACATTTGTACACCCCTGGCCAGTGGGCGGATGTGGTGGGAAGGCCAGTGGGAGGGCCCTGGGGAATGTTGGTGGTCAGACAGGGGGGCCCAGGTCTAAAGCTGTGTAAAATTTCTGATGGCTGCCCTGTTGGCATCCAAACTTCTTTGAAGTTCAACGAACAAAGTTCAAGCCAAACCCAGGACAGTTTGGCTCACCCCTAGTCCTTACACAAGCCTCAGATTGTTGGTACTGATAACATCTGAGAACAAGTCAGGATGCAGACAAGTAGCAATAACATTGCTTGCTACCAATGAACAGAGGAAAACAAAGCCTGTGGCATCTTCAGTAATCAAAGAAGCTAAATGCAAGTCATCTCGATATTAAGGATAGGACCCGTCTTGTACTTACTGTATTCATGACAGAGAACACGAATGTATAGGCCCAAAGATCTGTCAGAGAGAACGACTCTCCAAGAAACCTCTCTTTTATCTTCTTCCACGGCTCTGTCCATTCCCGCTCACTCTCTGATTTGATCTGCTCACATAACAAACGCTCCACATCTTCCATGCATGAAGAGTCCGACCATTTATCAAAAGAATACAGAGATGACATACACCTGGATGTTAAAATAGTAAATTGAATATTTGGTATGTAAGTTAACAATTTAGCATTTGTTGCCTGGCTGCAAACTGTTCTCCATTTGTTGTACAGGCGGTCCCCGGGTTACAAACAAGATAGGGACTGTAGGTTTGTTCTTAAAAACCTGTTTGTAATTCGGAACAGGTACATTTTTTAAGTGTAGCTCAAGCCAAAAAAAACTATTATTGAGCTTTTTGGATAGTATTTGGATAGTATAGAGAAGGGTAATACCCCTGTAATGTTTATTTTGCTGTCTGAGCCCCTGTTCATAAGATTGCATCTCCCTTTCTGTCCCAATGACAATTGGATTTTGAACATTTTGGGTTGTTGTGATAACAAGCATTGGTAATAAAGCTTCAGTGGAGACACCATTTTCCCATGATAACTCTTACAGGAGTGAATTTCCCTTCCTAGGGGGAGATTTCCTCTCACACCCTATTGTTTCCCTCTGTCTGTAAGTAGGAGTTGTTTGTAAGTTGGATGTTTGTAATTAGGGGACCGCCTGTACAACCACTTGAGGTCCTTAGGCCATTTTAAATGTCCCAAACATTAAGTGGTTGAAGCAATCTCATGGCATGTGTTTGGTGTCATTTTTTTAGCCAGTGTTCATCTGTTTAGTAAAAGTGATCCAGGAGGCTCTACATCCTCCCGATCACTTTTACAGTAGTCAGAAGGGTATCCCCCCTTTCACTGTGCCCCCCCCCATGGTGGATCACTGGCTTTCCCATTCCTCTAGGGAGCCCGAAACTGCTGACAAATGCCCCATCCATTAAGCAGGAGGAGATGGAGGAACTTCCATTTCCTGATCTCCCCTGCAAGTAATTAACCTGGAAGTGGAGATGACTTCATCAGTTTGATTTCAGAGCTGTCATCCCCCTCTACTGTAGTGAATGCATGGGGAAACACTGGGTGTGTAATAGACCCCTGATGTCCCCGTAAATAGGACCTGTCAACTCCCTGTGCTATCACATGATGGATTTGTTAGCCCCATTGTTATAGCAACACAGTTGAATTCTAAAAAAAATAAAAAAAAAGTGTAATATTGTTGGTAAATAAATACAAATAAATTTAAAATGAATTAAAGCACCCCCACCCCCACTGCATATACCTGCATGCATTGGGCCTGGACATGGGTATGTAAGCAGAAATTCTGCCACACATGTGAGGTAAGTCCACAATAATCGTAGGGACATCATTCATAGTTAAAGCTAAACTGAAAACCTGAACACTATTTTAGGCTGGGTTCACACCATCGTCGCATGCGCCCGGTGCATCCTGGTTCCAGGTTTGATTTCAGGACAAATTTTTGGATTTTAGCTTTTAGCCCGATTTCAGCCAAAAGACGTGCAGGGCTCCTGTGCAAATTTGCACTGGAGGCTGGAGCTGCAGCAGAGATTTGTGAACCGACTCCTTACAGAGCAAGTCAAAATCTCCTGCTATTGCAAATTGGATGCGGGGAACCCAGCCTTAAACTTCAACCATGAAAAATTTTAGGTGCCGTAGTTTCTTGCCGTTTCATATGTAGCGCCACCCCCATAAGGGCCGCTGGTAGATGACTGACCCCAAAGGTTGCCCTGTCCTTGCAAGCCTCCTGACACCTCTGACACGCTGGGCTCTGACATGTTTCCAAGTGATAAAGCAATTACACAGACACCAGACTGGAGCAAACTAAACAAGTAGTTTACTTAAGATTCTTGAAGCAGATAAGAAGAAGAAGAACTTAGGCAGATATCTTTTAGTGTTAAACTCTTCCTCTTGGTAAATATGCAAAGGATATGCAATGCAAAGAAATAGTAATAAGTCAAACAGTAGTAACCGATAGGTCCTGAAATAACCTATGACCCCAGGTATAAAAGGGAAGAGAATGACCTTTTATGTCAGGCCGCTCCCTTCAAATCTTGATGCCACAGCCCAACAAACTTTGTGGCACAATTATTAAAGAAATGCAATACTTAATCTCTGGGTAGAGTTCCCCTTAAAGTTTGCAGATATTGTGCACAGAGTCATTTAAATGTGGGGAAGAGGAGAGTGGAGGAGTCCTTGTGAGATAGACGTTCAGTGTCTTCAGCTAACTCAACAAGGGCCCAGAAGGATTGCTATGCAAAGTCGACAAGCCACAGAAAATAGCATGTGCAAAGGGTTTCCTTTTTGAGGCTTTCATGTAAAGAGATGGGATGGGGGTGTCTGCATGCAGTGGCTTTGTAGGGTGTACATAGGATGGGCTTCTGGCCGCTCACCAATCCTAATGATACCAAGGTTCAAGGGAATAGAATGTCCCGGAACAGGACAAAGCACTCTTGGAAGTGTGAAACGCGCCAACCTTGTCCTTTTTCTCTCCCCCCCCCCCACCCACCTGTATCCCCCATTTTTTGCTCATATTTTCAATAAAAGAATCTGCTTTTTATCGGTGAGTGTGCTGCCATTCCAGAGTTTTCTTCTCACAATGTCCCGGACAAGGGTCTTGAAGAATCTGCAACCAGTGAAGGGTGCCTGACTGTGCACTTGGCAACACTTGAATTCTAGGGTCACTGTACCGGTGACGATGAGAGTGACCCGCGACAGTCACTCGGCTGACAGGGAGCTGGCAATGGTGGATCTGCTCTCTCACTCGCTGGAGAACCTGTGCGCCACCTATGCCACGGTGCCCGCTCACATTCTCTGGAGCAGCCAGGTCCCTGCTCTCAGCTGAAGGCCATAGTCTCAAGAGAAAAACTCTTCCCTGGACCAGGCTATTTATTTCCTCCCTCCCAGCCGACTGGAACTTGTAGTCTGCAGTCTGGATCCAATGCAAATTCTGGCTCCTCAGACCATCTATCCCATGATCCCCCGCTCCCAGCTGTGGTCTCTGCTTTCTCTGCATTCAGAAGATGATTTGAAACAGAAAAAAACGGACTGGATGGCCACACTCCTGTGCAATGACTTTATTCTTGGTCAAAATACAGCATACAGGTGAACCACAATGACTGGCTGACGCGTTTCACACCAACAGGTGCTTAATCATAGGCTATATATAGTGCCGCACCCACACTCTGTGGATAGAGGTTGAAGCAGCAGGGTCTTGAGTTACCTGGAGCGACGCTTATTTTTTCATTCAGAAGATGATGACACAGTATCCAGGCTGAGCACTAGAGGGAAACAGGCTCACTGCAGCTGATGTTACAGAATATTATAGAATGCCCCACGATGACACAGGTACAGTTAGTCAGCACCTGGCTACACACAGATGTGTGCAATTTTGAGTTTTGCCAGGTTTGGTATCTGTTTACTTAAAGCAACCTTATCTTTTTTATATTTTGGCAAAAAAGTGGAGTAGGGATGGACGAATGGTTTGGCCCGAGCATGAGTTCGGGTTGAACATTGGCTGTTCGTTTGTTCGACCTGCCAAACAACCACAATGCACTGCACTGCCGCACAGTGCATTGAAAGCCCTGATTGGCTGAAGCAATGAAAGCTTCACCCAATCAGGGGTCAGAGCCATGATTGGATGCTATCATGATGACTCTATCCAATCATGGCGCATTGCTCTTAGTCCCGCCCCACACTATAAACGTATCCTTTCAATAGCTGCCATTTTTAGTGTGATATCAGCATGGCGTAGTGTTGCCACTTTTTCTTCAAGCCAAACCCGAACACTTTAGCGGCACATTGCAAAAAAAAAAAAATAGTATACATTATTGGATTGTAACAGGCCTGGGATACCTTTGGACACTCCAAAGAGAAAAGCTATGCAGCACACATAGTGCTCCCTCACCCTTCTGTCAGGCTCTGTTCTCAGCCACATTCCTGTCTGAATATTGTGTCCGGGTTTCAGGTGGATTGAAATTTGGACATTTGATTCAAAACCCAAACTGTCAGGGTGAATCCTGGACAGATGGCAACCCTGGCGTAGAGAGATAGAACAGGGCTCTGTTCTGTGTTATTAGACAGTTAGTGTGCTATTGTGATTCTATTGTCAGTGTACAATATTAGTTTAGTGTGAATGTAGGGATAGTTCAGTCAGTGTGAGTGTAGTGACCACCATTCATCTTTACATTAGTGTGAATGTAGGTATAGTTCAGTCAGAGTGAGTGTAACACAATATATTTAACACAATATATTTCATTGCATTACTGCAAGTTTAACGCCGTATATTTTTGTGTGTTACTGCAAGTTTAACGGCGTATATATCCGTGCTTTGCTGCAAGTTTAACTCCAAATATTTCTGTGCATTACTGCAAGTTTAATACCGTATATTTCTGTGCATTACAGTAAGTTTAGCACCGTATATTTCAGTGCGTTACTGCAAGTTGAACGCTGTATATTTCATTGCGTTACTGCAAGTTTAACGCTGTATATTTCAGTGTATTAAACCAAAAAGAGAGTACAGGTGGGAGTTTCATAATCTAAGAGGTAGTGCTAACCCTGAAATCAGGGGGGTGCAGCTCAAAAATAATGACCACAAATTCAAAAAACAAAAAACCAAGGCTGCACCAACCATGAAAGTCAACTACATTTATTTAAGCAAAAGTATTAGCATGACATGACCTGGAACATCGATCCCAATGAGGCCACCCACCCAACCCCTCCACACACCCCCCAACTCATACAGACCCACACCAACCCTGTAACCTGCCCACCTGGCTAACCAACCTCTCGCCCCCCCCAAATCACCACAATGGGAGGGGGGATGGACGGGGGGATGAGTCCCAGGGAGCTGAGAATCCCTCACTGCCCCCCCCGAAGGAAGAACCCAAAGTCAAATCTCACCACACGATAGATCCAGCATAGCCAGCGGGAGTCCCTACTTTGTACCCACAGAAGTTCAATACACCCAGATAGTCTTGCATGTGTGGGGTCATCAAATGAAGGTCCCCATGAGTATACTCAGCATTTTGGTCTCCCAACACTGACAAAGTTATTCGTAGATAGGGGTAAATGTGGATGCGGGGGCTCTGCCCCTTGCTGTGCTATCCAGTCCCCTATAGTGCAATATTGGACAACTCCCAGTTGGATGTGGATGACTTGCAGTCCTGCAGGGCTGTATGCTGATGCTTGAGGACATACACAGGGAGACCACTACTAATCCTCATCGTAGATGACAGGACCCGGCTGACAAACAGGTATGTGGTAAGTCCATTCACAGGGAGACTGCTTCCAATCCCAGTCTTAGTGGTCTTTACCTGTGTGGACGGCTAGACTGTGTCCCAATGAGATGGATCTGAGGCTGGTCTTTGAGCAGGGAGACCGCTACTGGTGAGTCAGGCAGTCTCTACCTGCACAGATGGATAACAGGAATAGCCGGTGTTCATGTCATTGTCCCGATTAGCCAGCCAATGCTCTCTGTCTGACTATGGGCCGGCTCTACCAGCTCCCACTCCAGCTCCAGCTCCAGACCTCGCTCCAATACTGAGTAACGGATCTGATTGTATGCATTGAGTCTGTGTTGGCTGATAGATCCTAAATTCGATCAGACATCCAGATGATTAGGTAACAGCTGATCTGTATGTGTAAGGAAAATGAGTGGTCAGCTCTACTCATCTGAGCCACGGATGGTCCCAGAGAGTGCAAGGCAATACAATTCCATTCCCAGTTTAGGGAGCATATCCAAAAGACGGGGACCCCTGCCGCTGACCATGCAATGGTGATGGGACAGGTGGGCTGGGGAGCAGTTGCCTGTAGATCAGCCTCCATGTTTCGTTCAAGTACGAACTTTGTCAGGGCTTAGTTAGCCAATGGGAAGGAGCCTGCTAAAGTATGGGTATGGGGTCACCCCCATTTTTGCTTCTCGTGCACAGGTGCTTAATAACCAATAAAAAAGTGACACCCAAATGTGATCCATAAGTGTTACACTCTAGCTAACTAAATACCTGCAAGGAAGGGGGAGGTTCATTAGCAGTACATATGTTCCATGCATGACATATATCGTCCCTTTATTTGTCATATGATTCCTGTAATAGGTATAGGGATTCACATAGCATGTTCGTCCATATAGTACCTATGGTTTCAGGTGGGTTCAGGTGGGTTTCCACATTGTCTGATAGTATATGGGACTATGTCTGTTCCCACAGGTATGGACACACACACACATCCCTTCTATCCAACGTAACAGACGCACCATAACCCTGTTTATCACCCAGGACACATGACGAAATACAGACAATGAACATCCCTAGCCTAATATACTTCCCATAAGTCAACATTTTATGTATAGACCGGAGGACATAAAATTGAATACTTGCTACTATAGATCGCATCTGGAGGAAGAAAAGAAAAAAAAGGGGGAAGTTCCATATATAACTCCTCATGGGCCTTCCCACAGAGAAGGGTCACAGATTTCACCGGGGCTCGATTATTCCCACGACATCCCACTGAAGGGTATACCTTTCTGGAGGGCAATCCCATAGCTAATTATCGGGGTATATGAGAACCAAAACCCATTCCCACTCCACCGCCTTTGCGTAACCCCTAAGTATGCAGAGGGATGATAGCCCCTCCCATAACTCCAGTCAAGAACGATTCCCACATATATTCACTCTTATGGAACCCAATAGGGCCCATTACCTTAACTGCATATTGTGGGGTTCACCGGCACTTAGTCTAATTGCTAGCTAGGGTGCTAGGGCAGTGTAGTGGGACTTATAAAAAGCACTGTAGTGACATATCGCTATTTAACCCCTTCGGCATCAGGAAGTCTAAATGAAAGATCCACCGTGTCTCTTTTTGAAGCAATATGCGATCCCTGTCACCTCTCCTATGTGACAGTTCCAATTTGTGGTTAATCCCACATTTAAAGCCTTCTATAGTTGCATTGTGCACATCTAAAAAAATCTCTAATCTTGATCCCAGTCACTACATTGTGGCCTCATCATACACACTGCCTCCCCTAGCCGTTGGTTACAAAATAAAGGCAGCTTGCAGGGAAAATGTAAGTTTTTTAGCTTTATAAATGCAATTATTGCTGCAGCAGGTTCTCTACATGGTACAGATGTGCCACTTTACAGGTAGACTAACCGCTGTATCCTTCAAGCTTCACGTGCGCTACCTGCTGGGTCCCTGGCTTGACTCGTAGCTACCCGCTGTACGTATCTTTAAGGTGCACCCACGGCAGTTGCTGGGTTCCTGAATGAGTCTACTGAAGCTTTCCCACTTCTCCACCATCCACGGCAAGTGTAGAGATTGCTCTGGTACTTCTTCAAAACTCCATCCTTTCTACTCCTGCCTCTAGTAACAGGAGTGGTCGTCCCTTTGTGGCAACTTCTTCTCCTACACCGCTGGCACCGATCTGGCACTCCCTCAGGCAGAGCCTCCTCAATTTGGCCAGGCCTCCAACTTGAAGCCTAATGCAATGCTGCTTCTTGGATTCCTGGATAGGCCTCAGACAGACCTAGCAGCCAGGAGCTTCTGGGATAGGCCTCAGGCTTCTGGCCTAGCAACCCAGAGTGATTTGTCACACATCCACCCAGGCAGCTGCCTGGGTGGAAAATAACACAGTTCACCTGACTCCTTACAAATAGACTATCCTAGCATGCTCAGCACCCAAAATAAACTCCCACTGATTGGCTGAGACAACACATCCACTCATAAACTGAGTTCACTGTAATCCATCATCCTAATGTCAAAAGCCGCAGTGCCACGTATTGACAGAAGGGAGAAACTACACACCAGACCCAGGCTTAGAACAGAAAGCAGTAGACCCTAACTACCAATTATCCAGGCTAGTTATGACCTAGCACAACTAAATTTGCTAGCAGCCCTGTTTAGAACCACTGTGCTACAAATACATGTCCCCCAGGGCAGTACCCGGACCCCCATAACCATTGAATGCTCAATAACATTGCATATAAGCCTTCAAAATGGGCACTTTTGATTTTTCACGCTCGGGTCACATAGACTTCAATGGGGTTCGTAATTTGGTTCCAAACTTTTGTGATGTTCGAAAGTTCTGGTGCGAACCAAACTGGTGGGTCGTTTGGCCCATCCCTAAAGAGGATTATAATATTGTGTTTGTTTGCAACAAAAATTATTTTCAGTGTAAATATATGCTTTTCATAAACAGCTTCGCAAATATCGCTTGACATAAGCAATTTGCAACAGCCATCATTTTATTTTTTTTTTAAGTAATAAAAAAGTAATTTTTCTAGCAAAAATATTCTGATTTTAATATGTGTGAATATTTTATTTAAATATTCTGGGAGAAAAGTGGCTGAAAAAACAACAATGGCTGATAGATTATGCAGTTAACAAATTGCTATATAAATTTTATGTACATACCATGTGGATCCAGATATCCCAGCGATGTATGTAACAGCGCCTAAAAGGTTGAGTTCAACCAGTTTAGAAATCGTACCCAGAAAACCAATCATGGCGCGGAGTCCACCCCCAGATCCCAAGACCGTGATTACAGGAGGGTCGCAATTCTTCCGAAAAAAAAAAAAAGATTGGTTATCATTGTTATAATTCATAGTACAGGCAAATTATGTATTGGACGGCAGTAAGAGATTAAAAAAACACAACATCATGGAGGGATTCCAAACTGAATACAAGTGTGGAAGAAATCACCATCTGTGTGGAGTTATCTAATAGTACGAGGCTGAAGGGAAAGCTCCCTTATAGGAAGGTCACTTTACACGACTCCTTATGGTTGTTCAGCATCAAGTTTACAAGACAAATACCAAAGAGTTTTACCTCTCTAACGTTCATGCCTAGGGACAAAAGCGTCTCAGCTACTTTCTTCTTCCTTGCCTTGACAGATACGGCTTCCCCCTCTGAGCTGTTAAGTAGAAAAAGGTGAAAAAATATTACAAACAATATACAGTTGTAGCAACCTGTTCTTGAACAAGGATGCTGTTAAATCTAGTTTCCTAGGTGGTAACTAGCCCGATTAATTGTTAGGGGGTCTCCTGATTTGTTTCCTAACTCTGGGTTTAATGCACCTCTCTCCTCTGCCGCTGGGTGGTACTGTTACTAATGGCATTGGAATGACAAGATGCACATGAACTTGGAATATGAGTGGATAGGTTGTTCCAACCCATTGACGGGGTCTTTCTTGAGACCCATGGCCTGCTAGGAGAACCTATTTACTTGGGAGGAGTCAGGTAATCGGGGCTCCGTGCCACCTGGGCGGCTGTCTGGGTGGACGTATGTTAAAAACTCAAGCCTGAGGCCTATCCAGGAGCCCCCTGGTTGCTAGGCAGTCTGAGGCCTACCCAGGACAAGAAGGAGCAGCGCAGGGTTGGGCTTCATGTCGGAAGCCTAACCAAATTGCATGCATTCTGCCGGCCGGAGAACCCCTCTTTGTCAGAGGTGAAGGGACAGAGTTGCTAACGAGGGACAACCATTCCTGTCGCCAGAGGCAAAGCATGAACCAGGGTCAGAGGTAAAAGGGAAACTGTCACCCTCAAGGGAAAATCCTCCTGTTATCAGAGGCCAGAGTTCAGAGTCTGAGAGAGGACCAGTGTAGCTTTTTTTTTTTAAGAAGTTGGGAAACTCTCAGCAGAGTCAAGCTAAGGACCCATCAGGGTAACGGGGGTGATGCTTGCAAGAGAGTTCAGCAGGTTAGCCGAAGAGCCTAGTAAGGAACCCAGCAGGTCAGCGTGGGTGACACTGGGAAGACACAGTGTTTAGCTGTGTGAAGCTCAAGGCGCCCTGGGCAGTGGGAGTCCAAGGAGACTTTTAAGAGACTTGGAGCTTAAGTTGAAGAAGCTGCAGCTGGAGGCTGTGAGGTGGAGACAAGGTCTACACAACGGGGATACCAAGTTTGGGATGTGTACAGATCTGTGTTGAAGTCAAAGTTACAAGTCCAGTTATCGAAGGAAATAGCTCTTTTCAGGCAAAGTTCAGCTCTAAAGCCTTTGGAACTGTACAACTACCATACTGTTCTATTTTTGTGTGTCTCAAAATCTGTTAAGTGCTTTGTACCTGCTCAAAGTGTGTCCTTCCCCTAACCGTCTCGCCCCAGTTCTTTAAGAGAAAATAAATCTCCTTTTTCTGCATCATCAAAGTGTCTGGCGCCCAACTCATTCTACCCATGCACACCCACACTGAGGATGGATGTCAGCTTTCCCTCACTCTGGAGGGCACCATTAGGTCTCCAAGGGTCCAGGGCATGGCTACATAGTTAAAGTTTCTACAGAGCCAATGCCTTTTCCTTCTGGATAGAGCAGGATAGAAGACTCCAATCAGTAAGTGAATTAAAAGTGGAAACAATCTTCTCCCGAACACATACCCCCGTTAGAGCAGCTATTTTCAACCAGGGCCCTAAGGAATATTAGGTTTCCTCTGGAGGTTTCGGGGGTTCCTTGAGCTGTGACTAATTGACCTCTCGTTTAATGGTACTTGCCTGGTTGCCGGACCAACTACACTTGGCAAAGCCAGCTGTCAGGAAGGTTATGCCAGCAAACAAGATGGCCCCTCTGGGCGGACTTCTGTGCATCTTTACAGGCTAATCCACATTCCTTCTCGTGGATGTAAAAAATGTGTCACATGCTAATGCACATCGTCATGTTCACATGCACTTGTGCCAGAGGGTGACGCCAAATTGGCTGTTTAAACTGAGCTAGTGTTCAGGTTCAGCGCTGCCTTGTCTTCAGCCTTCTGTGTGGCCTGAGACCCTGTGTTCTTGTACCCTCACTTCAGTTACTGACCTGGTTAGTCCTGACTACTCCCTGAACTCTGTCTGTACTGACCTCTGCTTGTCATCTGACCACCACATCTGCCTGCTCCATTTGCTACTGCTCCACTACTTCTGACCCGGCTTGTACCTTGACCACTCTCTTGCCTGTGTCTCTGTACCAGATCTGTCCTCTTCCTCCTGCTGGCACCGGTATCTACCTGCCATCCAGCTGTGCCTGCTTGTCTACTGTCTGCTGCCAATATATGATTCACCTGCCTGCTGTCACCAGTACCAGTCTGCTTTAGTCTTCTGCCCACCAGTTGCTATTTAGCTTACCTGCTTCACTGAAGGCCACTGATGACTACCCCTGCTTGGCGTGGACACCTGCTCTGCTGCTGAGAAAACCTACAGGCACTCATGCCACTCTGCACTCCTGCTCCTCCTGTTTACAATAGCAGGGGTGTAAAAGAAGCCTTCCTCATAATATGATACCAGCTGTGTGACAATAGGTGTGGGCCGACGGTTCAGTCCAAACCTAGGTTCAGAACGAGCTTGAGCATTTGGACAAGCGCCTGAACTACTGCTTGTTCCTCAGGAGCCATGCATCATATATAGAAGTGTGTAAGCAGGAGCAGTTAGCTAGTCTGCCACTGGGTGGTTCTGTTCCACAATAGTGTCTGGTTACAGAAAGCAGTGTCATCAGGTGCTAGGTCCCTTTTAGTTAGAGCCCTCCTGTAGTGATGCCATGGGTAAGTCAGGGCTTGGTTATAAGCTAGGATAGGAGGAGCGCTGGTGCAATTGCGGTATGGGAGCCAGACACCCCACATTTAGGCAGATGTAGTTAGCAAGTGGAAGCCCTGGACAGGGCTGGAGGCCGGGGAAATGTAGACCTGCACCCGGGGCCGGTGCCAGACTTCTTTGCACCCTGGGCAAGACCAGCTACTTGCACCCCCCCATAAAATAAATAAATAAAGGCAGCAGATGCATCCTGTGCAGTGATGCTTTCTAACCTTCTTGTCAATGTTATTTCCATGTGGAGAATGACTGGGGAGCTGGGAGGAATTGATGTTGTGCGCAGCATGACTTACACAGCACCTCATTGCCTGGATACCTCTTTTTCACAGTTTGGCTGAAATGTGCAGGAGATGGCTTTGTGTCAATCTAACATCATCCAATCCTGCAGTGGTATACGGAACATTGGAGCAGTGTCTGAGGAACAGCGCAGCCATCAGAAATTTCGGGGCCCCTTACACAGCTTTATGCCTGGGCCCCTCCGGCCTGACCCCCTTTAAAGTTTACTCCTTTTATTAGGGTCCCCAAAGTTACCCACCTTGCATCAGGGTCCCCAGACTCCCCTCTCCTTTCATCAGTGTCCCCGGAATCATCCCCTCCTTACATCAAGGTCCCAAGAGCCCCCCCCCCTTACATCAGGGTCCCCAGAGTTCCCCCTCCTTAAATAATTGTCCCCAGGGTTCACCCTACATCAGAGACCGCACTTTCATTAGGGTCCCCAAAGTTTCCCCTTACATTAGGATCCCAAAGTCCTCCCCTACATTAGGGTCACCATAGCTCTCCTTTCATTAGGGTCCCCAGAGCCCCCCTCCTTAAATTAGGGTCCCCAAAGTCTCCCCTTACATCAGGGTCCCCGGAGTCCCCCTCCTTAAATCAGGGACCCCAGAATTCCCCATTATCAAAGTCCCCCTTTCCTTTTGATCCCCAAAGTCATCTGCCTTACATCAGGGTCCCTGGAGCACCCTTTACATCAGAGTCCCCAGACCCCCCTTACATCATGGTCCCCAGACCCCCCTTATATCATGGTTCCGAGAGCTAATTCCCTTTCAATAGGGTCCCCAAAGTTGGAAGCGCAAAGTGGGGTAAGGAGAGTGGAGAGGTTTAAGAGAATAGTTGGGAAAGTGGAAAGGGAGGAGGGAATATTGTGAAGAACTGAGCTTACATCAGGATCCGTTCCTCATTGCAGCAGTCAGTTACAGGACAGGTGGAAGCTGGAAGACTGGGCACTGGCACCGGATAGGTTTGGAGGATGAACTTCCTCCTCCTCTTCCTCTGAATGCCGGGGCCTGTGGGGGGGGGGGGGGGGCAAGAATGTCATTGATTGCTAGGACATGGGTTCTAGCAACCAAACCCTAGCACTGAGAACAGTGGGCAGTGGAGGCTGTCACCCGCTGCACATTCAGGGATATGTCTGATTGCTGCCCAGTCTGCGCTGTTGCTGAGTGGCCCAGCTGTGGCAGCAGGGATGCTGGATGGGTATGTGGGTTGGATGCTCTGGGGGAGTTTGGACCCAGCAACAACTGGCTGCTAGGAACCCGGCAGAGAGTAGGGAAACCATCAGCCATTTCTGTACCCCTTACACAGTTTTATTCCTAGGCCACTTGGGCCTGACCCCCTTTAAAGTTTACTCCTTTTATTAGGGTCCCCAAAGTTATCCACCTTACATTAGGGTCCCCCGCCTCCCCTCTCCTTTCATCAGTGTCCCCAGAATCATCCCCTCCTTACATCAGGGTCCCAAGAGTCCCCTCTCCTTAAATCAGGGCTCCCAGAATTCCCCCTCCTTAAATAATTGTCCCCAGTGTTTGCCCTACATCAGAGACCCAACTTTCATTAGGGTCCCCAAAGTCTCCCCTTACATTAGGATCCCAAAGTCCTCTCTTACATTAGGGTCACTATAGCCCCCTTTCCATCAGGGTACCCAGAGCCCCCTCCTTAAAGCAGGGTCCTCAGAGTCTCCCCTTACATCATGTTCCCTGGAGTCCCCTTTACATCGGAGTCCCCAGGCCCCCCTTACATCAGGGTCCCCAGACCCCCTTATATCATGGTTCCTAGAGCTCATTCCCTTTCAATAGGGTTCCCAAAGTTAGAAGGGAAGCACAGAGTGGGGTAAGGAGAGTGGAGAGGTTTAAGAGAATAATTGGGATAGTGGAAGGGGAGGAGGGAGTATTGTGAATAACTGAGCTTACATCAGGATCCGTTCCTCCTCATTGCAGCAGTCAGTTACAGGACAGGTGGAAGCTGGATAGGTTTAGAGGAGGAACTTCCTCCTCCTCTTCCTCTGAATGCTGGGGCCTGGGGGGGGGGGGGGGCATGTGATTGCTAGGAAATGGGTGGTCCTAGCAACCAAACCCTTGCACTGAGAACAGTGGGCAGTGGAGGCTGTCAACCACTGTACATTCAGGGATATGTCTGAATGCTGCACAGTCTGCGTTGTTGCTGAGTGGCCCAGCTGTGGCAGCAGGGATGCTGGTTGGGTATTTGGGCCGGATGCTCTGGGGGGGTTTGGACCCAGCAACAACTGGTTGCTTAGGAAGCCGGCGGAGACTAGGGAAGCCAGCAGCTGTGGCTGTACCCTAGGCAGCAGTGCACCCTAGGTGACTGTCTAGTTTGCCTAGCAGTAGTGCCCACCCTGCCTGCACCCAAAAGAGCCAGCTTTGGACTTCAAGAGCTTTATTGAGGTGTGGGGGCTAGGGTGGGTTTTGAATGGCCTTTTAAGCCTGCCCAAGGGTTCCCTGAGTAAGACAATTCCCCTGGAGAGGCATCCCTATGGAGGAGGTGATTGCAGAGATACTTTCTTAGTGAGTACTAATGACCCCAGGTGGAAAGAGATTGTTAAGGGAAGATGGCTTACTTTAAGGGCTGCGTGATGCTTTCACATGTGCTGCGGACTGTCCACTTCATGTGATCGACTATGCATTGTCAAGTGACCCCGGATAGTATGTTGATGTGATGTGACTGTTTATGCCATTATATACCACCAGTAAAGTGCAGAAACAATGTGTGGACATGACTTCCTTTGAGGATATATAAAAGCCAACATCCGGGAATGTAGGGAAGAGACCTCTGGCATGGAGTGGGCACAATATGGCGGAGGGTTTCTGCCTCAGCAGGAGGGTCACTGTTATAGAAGGAGAGGAGTGGGGGACGGGTACTTGTGCTCTTGGCACCAACACATAGCCAATCACAAGCCCCCTTGCAAGCGGTGTTTCTACCAATTCTATATATGATGGTTTCCCGTTGTCAGTGGTTCCCAAGGGTTGTGGAGAAGGCCTTTGTCCTCATTTACATTGCCCACCCCCTCCCCCTGGCATGTGACTTTGTAGGAGGGGAGGCTGGCCTGACAGGTTGTGAGCTTAGATTAAGGTTCTGGTATAGACTTGGGGGGTGCACCGTTATTATTTTACTTGGGGGTTCTCCCCTAAAATCTTTCCCAGATCCATTTAGTCTGATGTTGATTCTCGGGGGGGGGGGGGATGTCATTTTCTTTTTCACTCAATTTTTAAAGCTTCCTACGTTTTTTAAATAATGCAATAGAGACCCCCAAAAATAAATGCATTAGACCCTCGCCCTCCTTGATGTGTGTATTTTGGGGGTCCCCATTGTATTATTTACAAAATAAAGGCAGCTTGCAGGGAATTGGAATTAACTGCACTTTAACCACTTCCTTACCGGGCATTTTCACCCCCTTCCTGCCCGGGCCAATGTTCAGCTTTCAGCGCCATCGCACTTTGAATGACAATTACTCAGTCATGTAACTCTGTACCCATATGACATTTTTTCATTTTTTTTCACACAGATCGAGATGTATTTTGGTGGCATTTAAAAACTGCTGGGGTTTTAATTTTTTTTCTAAACAAACAAAAAAGACCGAAAATTTTGAAAAAAAAAATGTCATCGTTTGTTATAAAATTTTGCAAACAGGTAATTTTTCTCCTTTACTGATGTGTGCTGATGATGCTGCACTGATGGGCACTAGTAGGCTGCACTGATGAGGCTGCTCTGATGGGCACCGATAGGCTGCACTGATGAGGCTGCACTGATGAGGCTGAATTGATTTGAAAATCCAAAAAATTTGAAAATCCGAAAATAAGAACAAAAATGGGAAAATTCGAAAATCCAAAAAAATAACTAACTAACTAAATAACTAATAATAACCAACTATGAAATTATAGGTATTGGAATTACCTTTCAAATTTGGCTGTTAGCGAACGTAACAAATATGAATTTATCCAAAGTTACCAATTATCCAAAATAACGAATGGAACGTAACAAATTAATAATCATAAATAATAATATTAAAAATAATAAAACATTTTTATTATTATTATTGTTGTTTATTATTATTAATTTGTTGTGTTCCATTCGTTTAGATGCGGCATTTGTAATTTCGGATAATTTGTAGCTTCGGATAAATTTGGATTTGTTACGTTCACTAACAGACAAATTTGAAAGGAAATTCCAATACCTATAATTTCATTCTCAGTTATTATTAGTTAGTTATCATTTCAGATTTTTTTGATTTTCGTTTTTATTTTCAGATTTTCGAATTTTCGAATTCCAGATTTAGAATTTTCGGTTTTTCAGATTTTTGAATTTCCGAATTTTCCAAATTTTAGAAAAATTAGTTAAACGGGTTTTCCTTAATATTTCCGAATTAACACATTTTTCGAATTTCGCTGAAAAAAAAAATTGAAATTGCACATGTCTATTCGTCTCCAATTGACGATTGGATTTGGCACCTGAACCTTTGACCAAACCTCCCCAAACCGAGCCCAGGAGTGTTTGGCTCATCCCTAATTATATACCTGTATGCCGGTGCTTATAAATAGGGTTAGAAGATGGGACTACAATGATAATATACAGCGGGTATAGAAAATAATCCCCCCCCTTAAAATAATCACATTTTGTTGCTTTACAGGCAGAAATGAAGACAGACACAGTTTTTGCTTTATCCAGCTGTATTTACTCCGTGCAACTTATAACATCCAAGTGAAAGATAGAACACCGACATCTTAGAAAAAAAAATAGAGTCCCTGAGTTGGAAAAAGGATCACCCCCCCCCCCCTTACTTGTACACTCAATCAGGTGTAGCCAATCACCTTCTCAATAGCACACAAAGCCATTTGACTTTCAACTGTGGCCATTTTGATTGGCTCAGCATGAAAAGAGCTTTCCTGGAGCAAATCAGTCCCTGGTAGTTCAACTGAAGCAAACAATCAGCTCTGGGTGGCTCTTGCGCTGTCGCGGGGATCAAGTTGTGGACAGGAACAAGTCAGGAGATGCATACAAAGGTTTAATTTTTATGAAGATGCTTCTCTCTTAGGAGATATGTGGAATAGATGCCCACATCCCTAAATGTATAACCAGATCAAAACAAAACCCTCTGATGGGACTTTGAAGGGCATAAATTCCACAAAACAATTCAAATAATTATGTAAAATCTCATGTTTTATTTAACACAGAGTATGTCTCAAAGGGGAATACATCAAATCCAATGAGTAGATAGTACAAAAATACTTGTGTTGTAAGTACATAACAGAATAGACCACTTATTGCATCGCACTCTAGTATGAATGTACAGAGTACTCCCAACGCGTTTCGAGGTCAAGCGTCGTTCCTCTTCTTCAGGGGAAGAAAGTGGTAATCTATTGGTTACTGTCATTTGAAAGGATATATTAAAAGTAGGCATAGTCGTCATTGTGGAATTCAAACATGGGAAAAAGTTGCTGCTGCGGTAAATCCTGGGCTACAGCCAGATGAGGGGATGGGGAGTATCCACAAATCCCAGGACTTCACCAAGAGGGGGGCGCTCAGAAAGATGGAAAGAGGGGGGCCCAAGGTACAAGGCCCACCCCCACAATGACAATTTCACAATGACGACTATGCCAGCTTTCAATATATCCTTTTAAATGACAGTAACCAATAGATTACCACTTTCTTCCCCTGAGGATGACCTCGAAACGCGTTGGTAGCCCTCTGTACATTTATACTAGAGTGCGATGGAATAAGTGGTCTGTTCTGTTATGTACTTACAACACAACTCATTGGATTTTATGTATTCCCCTTTTTTGACTCTTTGTTAAATAAAAAATGAGATTTTACATTACTGTTTGAATTGTTTTGTGGAATTTATGCCCTTCAAAGTGCCATCAGAGGGTTTTGTTTTGTGCTGGATACAAAGGCTTTATCAACGCCAAGAAGCAGAGTAACGTCTATAGATAAGAATTAGACAGGTGCGGTTAGTTTCGCTCCGGATTAAAATTCGGACGAATTTTCGTTTTTCGGAAATTCATATGTGTCCGAATCTCCGAATTACAATAGTACCGAATTTAAATGAATCCGAATAACAATAAAGAGAATTCAGACGAAATATGAATTAAACTAATTTTCGAATATTTTTCGAATTCCAAAAGTTTTCAAGCTCCAATCGTTTTCAAATTCGAATTCCAAAAGTCCTCGAATTTGAATTGTTTTCTAATTTCCAAAGAGAACAAAATAGAATAGAAAAAAAAGGAATAGAACAGAAAAAAACTAATAGACCAAAAAAGAATATAACAGAAAACAAAAGAATAGAATACAACAGCTCTGTTCCCCTCCCCCACATTATATTCTTACATTTTCTGTTATATTCCCCTCCATTGTATTCTATCTTTTTCCATTCTATTCCTCCACTTTCCACTCCACCCCATTCTCCTTGGAAACTGGAAAAGGATTCAAATTTGAAAACGATTCGAAAACATTTCTAACGAATTCCGAAAACGAATTAAACTAATGAAACAAATCTAACAAAACGAACGTATGTAAATAACGAATCGAAACGAGACAAAACTAAACAATTTTTTTCACTCTGCACATGTGTAAAGAAATGTGCCTCAAGTGGGGTAATTCACTATAAGGGGGGTACCATCATTCCATTTCCATAGTCAGTAATTGGAAATGGAAGCCTAGGGCTACCCCAGACAAGCCCCTGGTAATAATGAGAAATGGACTCTCTCGGTACCCAAGGATTTGACAATGGTTCAAATAAAAAAAAAACCATTTTATTATTGTAGAAACATTTTAAAAAGCAAAAGGAGACATTATACAGATTCATCAATTGTAAATAAAATCATCGGTTACTTTCATTGATGCCATGATCAGCCGAGACCACTACTCAGTATCAGAGATTTACTCTCACCTTCTCAAAGCTCATCAAAGCTCTAAATACCGCCTTGCTCCCTTTAAACCCTGGATAACAGCCCTAGCTAAGGAAAGTGCCCCGGAAATGACTCCAGCAGGATATCAGAAAGTCCTCTCACTGGTAATTTGTGAGTCATGGAGAGAGACTCAATTCAAGATCGCTCACCGAGCTTACTATCCTTTTCGTCATAATCCAACAGACTCTTCTCATCCTTCCTGCCCATGGTCTGCTGTCTCCAGGCCAACTCTATTCCAACGGCTTTGGTACTGCCCAGCAACCTTCTCCTTCTGGGACCAGGCTCTGTGTCTTTGGTTGTGACACCTCGATGGCCTCACCACCAACTTCCACTCTTAAAAATCTCCCTCAATGGGCCCATGTATGTCTCCTGTAGAGTTGAGCGAACCTCTGGAAGTTCGGGTTCTGCTGGTCCGGCCGAACTTCGGGACAAAGTCCGGGTCCGGGTCCGGACGGAACCCGAACGATCGCACGGACAACG
>BLSH010059306.1:431668-441872 GCA_018402905.1 Glandirana rugosa | reverse complement strand
AAATTGTCAGACTTTTTTTGTTTATAGTGCAAAAATAAAAACCACAGAGATGAGCAAATACCACCAAAAGAAAGCTCTATTTGTGGGGGAAAAAAAGGACATCAATTTCATTTGGGTACAATGTCGCATGACCACACAATTGTCAGTTAAAGCAACGCGGTGCCGTATTGCAAAAAATTGCCTATTCAGGAAGGGGGTAAAGCCTCCTGGGGCTGAAGTGGTTAACTAGTGAATAATTAGAAATAATACAGCCATGTAGGCTAGGTTGTTCCTCTCTTAGAAGTTGGCATAGTTTTGAGTATCCAAATTGAACTGCATTCTTTAAAGGCCAACTCCAGTAACCGTAATGCTTCTATGCAGTTGGGCTGCACCCACACTGCAAGGATTAACTATTTGTTTAGTTTAGGGGACTGAAGCATTTTACTTGCCTGAACCTCCACTCACTTGGCAGATGGCAATCCCCAATGCTCTGGCGGTGGACTGTCCCTTGCCATCCTCATGTCTAGTGCAGGGCTATAGACTCTGCATCAGCCTTGGTGTCAAGGACCTTAAACTGCTAGGATGTAGGGGAGAAGATTCTACCAAGACCAGTCTAGCAGCGTGGGGGAGCCGGCAAGAATGGAGGATCGGGTAAGTAAAAGCTCTTTTCTTCTTCCCTTAGACTGAAACAAGCAGTTAATTCTTGCAGTGTATGCACAGCCACACTGCAAGGAAGGATCTTTAGTTTTCCCTGAGTTCAGCTTGTGCTCAGACTATGCACACTGAAGCATTTACTTCTGAATAAGCAGTAAAGGCACCTTAAAACAAGCTCTCTCTGACCTCTGTAGATGAAAGGATAAGGAATCTGTACTGAAAAGTGGTCCTTTCCCTTTTGCAGCCCCCCCCCAAAGCAGGTGTAGGCAACCCTGCCTCTCCAAATCGCTATACTTAGACTTCCTTAGGAGAAGATCTGTGTACCAGCCCCATAGAAGTCTTTGTGACCAAACTGCTTATATGCAGACATCATATCAAGAAGCTGGTGGGGGAATATAAACAATGCTACTGGTATTGGAGTGAGATTTAGATGAATATAGCACTTTTGGAAGAGTAGGTGGGCTATACCTGCCTAAGGGAGTGGTCGCAAAAGTGTTTTCAACAAAGATATTGAAAGCTTAGCACTTTTCCTATTACTTCACCAGATTTTTGCCAGGCTGTCAAAAAGCTTCATGCAGAAGGCCATACAGAGGTCATACAGCATGCAGACCCTGCATAATTGCTCTCCTGGAACTTGCAGCCGCCACCTACAGCCATTCATTTAGATGAATTAGAAGATGCGACTGTACGCCGTCATGCACCAGGGGTTGTATAAAATACCCACACTCGCACAGATGTATGTTGGGCAAACTGTATGTGAGCATATGGGCACGCAGGTTCTTTATGCATCCTTGGAGCATAAGCACGTATATCCGCGTCTGCTAACTAATTTCAATGGGAGGCTATTCGCAGCAACTGCGAGTCCTGGGAGAGTGATTATGCAGCCTCTGAATGTAACGTTACCCTGTATGGCCGTGTGCATAAAGAGAATGTAAATAGAAGATTTCAAAGCGGTTAGAAATGGTTTGAAAGGATTTCATAGGCTGTGATTTTTTTTTTAGGTATTTGAGAATGAATTACTTTACAGTACAAGCAGCAAGAGAAGTGAAGTATGGATTGTTTTAAAGCCCTTTTACTGCATGTAATGAATATGTAAATACTGCGCTGTCCATTATTTGAGCACATTTGCAATTTTTAGATTTAAATTCTGTTAAAGCTGGTAGGCTGCCATGATCTCATTTGGTGAAAGAAATATCCTATAAACAGGTTTTTTGTTAGGTCATTTTGCCTATCTTGTGATTGAATTGATCTAAGTGATGTCTAATTCATTTCTTTCTGTGACCATTGTTCTTGCAGGCCATCCTATCAGTGTCCCAGCGTGTTCTGTGATACCCCCATGGTGCACCACATAAGGCGCTTTGTCCATGGAAATGGTTGTGTACAGATTCTACTTAAGGAACTAGATTCCCCTGTGCCTGGATACCAACACACCATTCTCACTTATTCGTGGTGTAAGATTTGTCAGCAGGTATACATTACATCCCTCCAACCTGAGATTTATCTCCCAAATTAAAATTGATCATCATGGTGTTTGTAAGCGCTAACGAACGGGGCCCTTTGATTCCTCATGTATTGAATTGTATTGTAACGAACTATACTGTCTGCCCTCATGTTGTAAAGTAAGTCACAAACTGTTGGCGCTATATATGCATCTTATATTATAATAATAATAATAATAATAATAATAATGATAAATCTCATTGTAACTTTGAACCCATGCCCCCAAATTGGAGGTGGTGAAACTTGCGGATTGAACAAGCACCCATCATGAGCAATTCTACATTTTTCAAGACTGGTTCAAAGATATAATATTTCCAGCGCTCTGCTTTACTCTGAGAGTTACATCAGATGCTACCACTGCCTTAGTTGGCCCTCCCTTGTGGCACTACTCCAGAGCAGATCCTTTTTTCTACAAGCTTTATCTTTTTTTTTTTTTCTCTCTCCTAAAATGTTTCTCTTTAAAAAAAATGTATCTAAGAAAACCTTAGGGAAAGAAAGTAGTCTGTTAAGAACCACTAAAAGAGCTTCTTAATGAACAGGCACACCTACCTTTTGTTTTCTGTTTTGAGGTGATTGTCTGATCCATCCCTTTCATGACATTGCTGATTAGTAGTTTTGTCAGCATAATGGCATTTATTTATAGCCTTTATTTAACACTGACCTTACTCAGTGCTTTTCGAAGAGTGCATAGAACCCATCACATTTGTCCCTGTCCTTGTTAGAGCTCACAATCTAAGTACCATATTTGCTTAGAACATATGTTTGTTCAGCTTCCTGCTTTGTATTGCTAGATAATGGCGGCTCTTTACTGCTTCTTGCCTATCTAGGATTTGTCTGACTCTTAACATAAAAAAGCCAAAAAAAGAAGAGGAAGCACATCTAAACTAACTTTATGCTTTGACTGAATTTACATTTAATGTTACTTCCCTGACTCTTTGCCACTAAGTGCCTGTTTCAGCACCTTTTTAAAGTAGGCTGATATTCCCTGAATCAAAGCTACAAGCAGCTGCTGAGTAGTTTGCTTATTTATACTGCTATACTTATTCTCCTCCTTACCACTAGAACCCAACCTCTACCACCATCTACTTTGCAAGCCCTGATGAATGGAACACATTTTGCCACCCCCAAAAGCATTGTGTACACAGAAGTTATAGGCCTGTTTTATTGTAAACAAGACCCTTACCTTCGGGATTGGCACTCGTCCTCAGTCAAAAGTGTGCGGAACGTCCAGTAAAATGAGTGTTATGCCCAGTGCTTAATGCAGAACTCTTTATTTGGTTTTAATAGTGTATTGTTTAAACTGTACTAATATCCTTGATCAATAGACAAGAGTTTTTTATGGTTATTGCAATAAAATGTATATATTTTTTTTCCATTTTATTGTGCTAGTGCCTTAAAGCAGAACTCCAGGATTGGCTTAAATCCCCCATTAGTACACCCCCACACTAAACAGTTATTACATTTGTTAAATTACTTACGGTGGTTGAGAAAATACAAATTTAATTTTCAGGAAGTGAGCTCCTCTGTTTCGAAAAATGCATCATGTATTCTGCCAGGGAGGCTCTTTTAGAACAGTGATTTGCTTCATATCTTATTCTCTTTTTACACGATCCTTAAACTACATTTTCCATCATGATTTGCATTTTGCAGTAAATGTGGGAGGTACATTAGGCCTGTATATGTAAATGTGAACAAGCCCACTTCAAAATAAATCACGCCCCTCATTCTGCAGCCAGCCCCATTACTCAGTAACACACAACAGGGCAGGGTGAGTTATAGCCTTATAAATTCAAAGCACGTGTTCTCTCTCCTCCAGACACAACAGGATGAGAAAAAACAAATAATTGCAGCGCTAACTTACTAATACAATAATGGTGGGACCCTCTAATGTATGGAAATCTCAATACACTTCTTTTATTACCACAATACCGGTCTCTGTGATATGTAACATCACATATAATACACATCACACTGAAAATAAGACATATAAGACTGCAAACTTGCAGGGATGGTGGAAACCCCTCCTACAGATATTTGGCAGTGAGCGGTGTCAACTGATTATCAGTGCAGCTTATTAGTGCCCTTTAGTGCAGTTTATCAGTGCAGCCTCATCAGTACCGCCTCAGTGCAGTTTATCCGTGGCCATAAGTGCGGTCTCGTCTGTTCCCACCAGTGCAGCTTATCAGTGCGGTCACACCAGTGCCCATCCGTGCGGCTTGCCTGTGCCTATCAGTGCGGTTTATCAGTGCAGTCACACCAGTGCAGCTGATCAGTGCAGAGTGGGCATCAATAACCGCTCATCTGCATGAGAGAGCGGATCTCGGGCTGTGACAGGTCTGGTATGTGAACACCGTGCTCTCTGTAACTTCTCTCCTCTCCTCTCATGGCCCGCATTGTGATCTACAGCACAGAGCGCACTGTTCCAAAGCAGGTATGAGAGGAGGAAAGTTACAGCGAGTGCGTTCACATGCCAGACATTCCAGACCTGTCACAGCCCAAGATCCGCTCTCCCTCTTACAGAGGATCTTTGTCATTGATCCCCGCTTTGTACCGAGAGATGGTGGAGGGGACAGGGTGGGGTGGTGCTGGGAGGGAGGGAGGATGACACCACCTCTATGGGCGGCACAGACCGGGGGGCTGTGAGACTCCCTCCGCCCACTACAGCTGAGCAGGCAGAAATGGAATTCCTTGCTGGCCATGGAGAGCTACAAGTGGGCAGTTACAAGACCGCTGGCTGGGAGTACAGTAGAGATGGCAGCCAGCGGTCTTACAAACAGCCACTGGGCAGTAGTGGTTTTTCAGCAAGTTCAGCAGGCTACTGCAGAGGAACTACATAGATCAGCAGAAGATGGATGGCATAGTTGGTGAAAGTAAGAGATCAACAACGAGGACATGAAAAAACGTTTTTCCCGGAGTTCTGCTTTTAGTACGAAGCCTTAAAAGTCTAGAGTTTACTGGGAATGTTTTATTCCAAATTGGATTCACTTTGGTGTTATGGGATGTGGCATCACACTTTGATTCCTTGTCCTGGTTCCAAAATAATGTACCCTTAATGCATATCTACAAACCCAATTCCATGCAAGTCTGTGGTACATGTGTCAAACACAAGGCCCACAGGCCAATTCCAACCCTCCCAAGTTATTTCATGTGGCCTTCGCACTTCTCCTGCAGCTGGGGCACCTGCCTTGTCTCCGCCCCCGCCTTGTCTCAGCAGTTGGCAGCAGAGAGGAAGAGAGCACTCCTCCTACAGATCCTGTACCTACCTGTGCAGACACAGCACCCCCTCATCTCCTCCTCCCCTGGTCTCGGCATTCAGCAGACTCCAACAGCTGACTCCATCCCTCCTCTGATCCTCCTCCCAGATCCTTCACTCTCTGCTTCCCAGCTTCTCCCCAGCAGCAACACATCGTAAGGGGGGGGTGGCATTGTGATGGGGTGGGGGGGGAGACGGACTTTTGACTTCTGATGGTGGGGGGGCTATTAATATCTGATGTAAGGGAGGGTGGGGTGCTGTGGATATTTAGACTTGCAGATTCAATCAGGCCTTTGAGGGTGACCATAATTCTGATGTGCTGAGTAAGCACGAGCGACTTGTGTGAAACGCGTCAACCTACCTTGTATTCATGTGTGGCTTGGTCATCAAGAAATAATTTTTAGGAATTTGAGTCTGCGGTGTGCCACCATTCTTTGTTCTCCTATAATGACGCAATGACATTAAATTCAATCTAGGTTACCATACTACCAAACCACCTTCCTATTTATTCTCACTGGCTACTATTTCTGGACAGTAAATCTGAACTTAATTAGCCTGTAGTGATGTGACTGCACAAGAATTAGTTTGCAGTGTACAAGCTATACAATGGCAGCTACCGTCACAGGAAACAAAGACAAGTGCTTAGCTTAATGACATTTTACTGTATAATGCCTGCATGTGGATTTGATTTGCCCACAAGTGCTGTCCTAATTTGGTCATGTTCCTGTTTCTTAGGTAACACCAGTTGTGCCTTTATCCAATGAATCCTGGTCTATGTCATTTGCTAAGTATTTGGAGCTCCGATTTTACGGTAACCAGTATACTCGCAGAGCCAATGCTGAGCCTTGTGGACACTCCATACACCACAACTACCACCAGTATTTCTCGTATAACCAGATGGTTGCTTCATTCAGGTAAGAAACCATTTCATACACCTACAAGCATCTGTGGAACTGAACAAATCTGCACTAAGTTGTAAACTGGTTACCTGCGACTTGTCATTCGTTCTGAGTTTGCAAGGTGTCACAATGAAACTGATGGTTGGATGCTTTTTTCAGATTAGAATCTGTTCATGCTTGTGCAATTTCATGCAGTATTGCATTATGACTGGTCCCTTATGGGTCCAAATTTTTTTTTTCCCCATTGCAAAATTTTTATTGTTTTAACAAACAAGGTATACAGGTCATACAAGTCAGTAAAATATACATTTCACAAGCATATAAGTAGAATGTACGTGTCAATCTCTTCATATAAATCATCAGTTACAATTGAGCCCATTGAATGGGAACAGATGAGCTGTCTTGACCCAATCTGCTAGTAATTGCGGTTCGCATGTCTGTATGAGGCAGTGGGAGTGAGAGTAAAGCAGCCCACTGTTGTGTTTAGCAGGCAACTCTACGTCTTAGAGCAGAGGGGGGGGCTAAGACCCAGCCATCGGGTGTCACCCCATGTGGGAGCATTCTGTGTCACAAGGTGGGGGGCCGCCCTATCCCGCCGGAATGTCGGTAGGAAGATGTGGGTCTAAGCAACGGACTTTAATATGGTTGCACAGTTTGTGGTGCTGAGCAGGTCTTTAGTATGCAGGTTGGCCTTGTAGCCTGGGGAGGGGCAATGGTGGTGAGTTTTTGGAAGTGCTAGTAATGACACCTTTAAGAATTCAAAGCTTGGGTGAATTGGGTGGAGTAGCGGTAGATGATCCAAGGAGACCATTGTGTGTGGTATCTTTCCACTGTGTCGTTTGCTATGGCTACTAGTTCTTCCATATGGTAAATCGTATCTACTTCCCGTAACCACACTGCGACTGTCGGGGTGCATATAGATTTCCAGTATCTGGGAATCAGCAGCTTGGCAGCGTTGAGGAGATGTCTTACTATGGAGCGCTTGTAGCGTCTCATTGAGCCAGACATGATGTGGAGTAGGCAACAAGCTGGTGTGAGATCTATATTGGTCTCTATAATGCCAGTCACGCTGTTTTTTGTATTGGTTTGCTCATAGGAAATATCCCTTTTAATTTATAAGTGTAGCCCTATTGTTACCAGGTTAGGTCAATTCTTTCCTCCTGGCTCACCAATTTTGTTTGCACCTGGGTTAAGTAGGATATCAAGCTCCCACATATGTGGGAGAATGAGACTAAGTGTCCTTACCCTGCTGGTCCTTTTGTAATGCAAGTGCCCCTTTCCCCTTCCAACTGAGATTCACCTACTCCCATCCTTGATGATATATAGTGCTTGGATGTCGGTTTAAGGATTTATTACAAAGATAAAGTTAATGATGATTACCCTTCCACCATTTAAAAAAGACAAATATGCATCAATCATGACCTAGTTGTAGGGTTGATGGAAAGATCCTACTTGAGGTAGATGGATCATCATTTAGGATTTAATGGACTGTTCATGATTTTGGTGATCATCCAAGTATCCACAGTCTGGAATATAGTGCTAATAAATCAGCTGATTGAATAGTTTATAATTGAACAAAGGAAGTCCCTCATACATGAATCAAATTACTGTCCAACGGATGCAGAGCAAACAGAGCATATGCAGACATGAAGCAAAGCATACAGGGGCATATGTATTTAGAGATACCATCTCTTGTGACAAAGCACTGTGGCTATATGGGGAAAAGACTAGATGCCAGATATATACATCTATGCATTGTTACGTGTCCACAGATGAATCAATGATTTCCTGAGTGCATTGGGTAACTGCAGGCTGTATCCAGTTTACTAGTCTTGTATTTCTTTGTTTCAATGGAGTCATTGACTCGCCGTGCTGGAATGTCTTGCTTCCGTGCTGCTAAGTTGCTCACTTCTGAAGCGGATAGATCCACTGTTCAGATGGCTAGACACCTTTGTTCCGGGGCTGTGCACATCACCATCCTGATGTGCCCAGTCCTTGATGGTAGTCAACAGGAAGGCCGATCGGTGTCAGACCTGCAGGGGTATGGCGTCTCACTCTAGAGTTGCATGCACTGTGACACCGGTACGTCCGATCTTCGGTGCAAGCGAGCAGGAGCATGGAGTGGTGGCAGATGTGCAAAAGCATGATGTCAACGCGTTTTGCAGGGGATCTCCAGCTTTGTCAGGACGTGGCACCCTCTAGCTATGACCTGCTGCATCATTTGCATTGCTTGACGATTGAAAGGTGAGAGTGGACCCAGTTGAACTATCTTATATGAATGAAATTTTTCATTAAAATACATTTCATTTATGTCGGAAATGAAAATTTCTCCTACGTTCACTGACAGACGCAGCTCTTCATGACTTTGTGGGGTTTTATGTTCGTCTTACCAGGAGTTAACTAGGCAGGGAAAAGAAATCAGCTGGCCCCTCCCCTGGGGGCCGTCCTCTTTTCCTACATTAAAACCCCCCTCACAGAGGAGCTCTCCAGTTTCAATGCCTAGTTTGCAAGGAGTTGACCTGGCTTCCCTATGGGAACTGCGGTCCTATTGTGACCATTTTTTCTTTTTTCTTTTCTTTTTTCTTTTTTCTTTTTTCTGCAATCAAGATGATCTGCTATCAAGAAGCCGGTCGGGGCATCGAGAGTCTTCGTGCTCTGTACTTTCCCCGACCTGGCCAACATGATGCGAAGCCGGCCCCAACACAGGGACCCGCCGCATCTTACCCGTTCCGTGCGGGTGGCCCGGGGCGAGATCCCCCATATTGGTCCCCTTTCCGATTTGTTCGGCAGGGTGACCCTGGGCCGGCAGCGACCCCCCCGCCAAGGGTGGAAAGTCTGCATCCGGGTGGCTACCGTGGCGTCGGACTGGTAAGTGAGCGCCCTGCCTCCCTCCCCACATGGGGAGTGAGAGGGCCCGACGTCCGCGAATGCAATTTTTTCTCTGCTCCTGTAGCTGTCCGGGGTAGCCACCGGGTGGGAATCAGCCTCTCATCTTGCCCCCTGCCAGCCCCCACCCCCACTCCCCTGCCCAGCGCTGTACCTCCGTTCAGCCGTCTCGTCCAGCATCGCCATGCGATCTTCGGCCGCCATTTTGCGGCGGACCGCCGCCATTTTGCCGCGGATCGCCGCCATTTTGCCGTAGCCACGGACATTTTCAGTCTATGGGGCTTTCCCTCTAGCGCTCGGAGCGGCCAGAATCGGTACTGCAAGTTGCCTGAGAGGTGTGCTCACCCTCTAGTGCTTCCTGGCGGCCATCATCTTCACTGCATGCTCTGCATTCTACACGTGGCTGCAGCTTCTTCTTCTCCCCGAAAACGGCGGCTGACAGAGGCAGTTCTTCTGAGCGATTTTGGCGCTATCAGGCACAAAAACAGCAAGTATAGCTGGGCTCCCTCTGGGTACTGGTGGCGGTGGGATGCTGTCCTCTGGGTCCTGTGGGGGTGTGGCTGTGTGTGGGGCGTCCCTTCCCTCAATCCATCCATCCATCCCTAAAGTAATGGCTGATCTCCCTGCTGAACCTACTGAGGTGGCTTCAGCTGCCACGCAGTCTGTGGAGTCATCCAAGTCGTCCCTCTAGTCGGTAATGAAATCCCTACCTACCTACCTAACTCCCTTCCCTGCGGGGTGTGTGTCGGTGTGGGGGTGTCCTGGGTCTCCTGTCGTAGGGTGGCGGTGGTCATGGGTCTCCCTCGGGTCGATATGAACGACAAAAACACGGACTATCGCGGTTTTAGCGAGTCTTCTTGACGGAGACAGTCGGCGGCAAAAGCCCCTCTTCTTCTTCGACGTCGGTGCACATCTTACGTCTCGTACGTCACTTCTACTACCGGCGGTCCTTCGTGATCTCCCACTCGTGTGGAGAGTCCGTTGAACGTCATGGCTAAGACCGGCGAGGCTCGCGATCTCCCTTTCGGGGTAT
>BLSH010059306.1:413382-427987 GCA_018402905.1 Glandirana rugosa | reverse complement strand
CTTCGGTGTCACAGGTGTGCAAGGCGGCCACTTGGGCCTCGGTTCACACTTTCACTAAGTTTTACAAAGTTGATGTGTTTGCATCTTCGGATGCTGCTTTTGGCCGCAAAGTTCTGCAGGCGGCAGTGTAGGCGCGTCTGGCGCCTCCTCAGAGGTTCACTTGGGTACAGTTGTTTTGCGTTTACCCACCCCTCTTTTTTGACACAGCTTGGGGACATCCCCACAAAGTCATGAAGAGCTGCGTCTGTCAGTGAACGTAGGAGAAAAAGGGATTTTATTATAACTTACCGTAAAATCCTTTTCTCCGAGTTCACTGACAGACGCAGCACCCACCCCTCTGGGCTCTGTTTTGGTACGGCTTGTGTACAAACTGGAGAGCTCCTCTGTGAGGGGGGGTTTTAA
Source organism: Glandirana rugosa (assembly GCA_018402905.1). Classification (NCBI taxonomy): domain Eukaryota; kingdom Metazoa; phylum Chordata; class Amphibia; order Anura; family Ranidae; genus Glandirana; species Glandirana rugosa. The sequence continues at coordinate 427,585 of BLSH010059306.1, read as the reverse complement.
TGTAGGAAAAGAGGACGCCCCCAGGGGAGGGGCCAGCTGATTTCTTTTCCCTGCCTAGTTAACTCCTGGTAAGACGAACGTAAAACCCCACAAAGTCATGAAGAGCTGCGTCTGTCAGTGAACTCGGAGAAAAGGATTTTATGGTAAGTTATAATAAAATCCCTTTATTATGGAGATTTTTACAGAATAACCAACTATGCATACATAACCCATCCTAAGTGTAGGATGCTGAGAAACCAGATGGTGGAAAAAGAGGCGAAGAAGAAAAAAGAAAAAAAAGAAAAGGGAAACGAAGAAAGAAGAGAAAATCGCGAGTGGTAATTTATTTGGACTTCGGCTTTAGTCCGTCCGACACGCGGACCTGAATTGCCGGGGGCACGTCCATGGACGTCTGCCCCTTTGCGTGCTCCCCGCGAGCACTTGCAGGCGGCGGCGCACCTGCCGTACACTGCGTGGGCATGCCCGCGGGTCGGACGGACTGACTCTATGTTCACTGGTGACCCATGATCGTCTAATAGAGAGGCAGAATGGGGGACCGCCGATGTAAACGCGGCGGTTCTCCATTCTGTGAGGGGGGACATGACAGATCTACTGATCCCTGTTATCGGGATCAGTGAGATCTGTTATGTCCCTGGCAGCCCAGCCCCCATACAGTTAGAACACATTGGGGGAACACAGTTAACCCCCTCGATCGGCCCTTAGTGTTAACCCCTTCCCTGCCAGTGACATTTATACAGTAATCAGTGGCTATTTAAATTTCTGCTCGCTGTATAAATGTCATTGGTCCCAAAAAAGTGTCAAAAATGTCTGACCTGTCCGGTGCAATGTCGCAGTCCCGATAAAAATCGCAGATCGCCGCCATTACTAGTTAAAAAAAATAATAGATAATAAAAACGGCATAACTTAATTCCCATAGTTTGTAGATGCGATAACTTTTGCGCAAACCAATCAATATATGCCGATTTTGTGACTTTTTCTTTTTTTTTTTAACAAAAATATGTAGAAGAATATATATTGGCCAAAACCGATGAATATTTATTTATTTATTTATTTATATATATATATATATATATATATATATATATATATATATATATATATATATATATATATATGATAAAATATATAATTTTTTTTTTTGGGATATTTATTCTAGCAAAAAGTAAAAAATATTGTTCTTTTTTTCAAAATTGTTTTTTGTTTATAGCGCAAAAAAATAAAAACCGCAAAGGTAATCAAATTCCACCAAAAGAAAGCTCTGTTTTGTGGGAAAAGGACCGCAATTTTGTTTTGGGTACAACGTCGCACGACTGGTCAATTGTCAGTTAAAGTGACGCAGTGCCGTATCACAAAAAGTGCATTGATCTGGAAGGGGTTAAATCCTCCTGGGGCTGAAGTGGTTAATCTGTAAATCCAGAATTTTTCTTTTGTGAGTGGTACTCTCTCAAAATCAACCCTTCTTGTACTCGGCTTTAATTCATATATCCCTTTCACCCGCAGCCCATCTGTTTTGGACTGGTGGTGCAGAAGAAAATATGCCTATGGGCAGTTGAGCTCTTTGTGTTTTATATCTCCAAGGTGTTCCATACGGTTACGCAATTGGCATTCCCTATATAGATCATTTTTACATGGACATTACAGAATAGTAAATTACCTTGGTAGTTGCACGATTTGATCAAACTTTTAACCCTTTACGAATGTTCATTAAAAGTCAGCAGCTACAAAAAGTGTAGCTGCTGACTTTTAATAAACAGACACCTGTCTCCCGGTCCAGCGATGAGTCCTCCCCAGAAGATCAGTTTCAGCATCCGGAGCTGGGGAGGAGGACTTAAAGTGGTAGTTCCACTTTTGAGTGGAACTCCGCTTTAAATTTTCTGCATCACTGAATGTTTTAGTGCGGTCCACGAATCTGCAGACCTGACAGTGTCCACACGGGATCATCCCTTTTGTTCTCGGAAAGGAGAACAGCCAGGAATCTCTTGAGCTTCCTAAATATTCTGACTGAGCATGTCAGATAAATTAGGAGCTCTGTGAGCAACCATATGTGGATATTCGCCTACTATGTTTGAGAGAATGGGTTTGAGGTATGGAATTTGATCCTCAGGTAGAGGTCCTGTCTTGACTTAACCACTTCAGCCCCAGAAGGATTTAATACTTTAGGACCAGAGCACTTTTTGCAATTCGTCACTGCGTCGCTTTAACTGACAATGGCCCGGTCGTGCGACATTGTACCCAAACAAAATTTGCGTCCTTTCTTTCCCACAAATAGAGCTTTCTTTTGGTGGCATTTGATCCCCTTTGCATCATTTCTGATCACCGTTATAAACAAAAGAAGAGCGACAATTTTGCAAAAAACCCCAAATGTCTTACTTTTTGCTAAAATACAAATCCAAAAAAAAAATATATATATAAAAAAAACATTTTTTTCATCGGTTTTGGCAGATTTATATTCTTCCTCATATTTTTTGTAAACCCCGCAATCAGTGTTTATTGATTGGTTTGCGCAAAAGTTGCCACATTTGCAAACCATGAGAATTCATGTATGGGGTTTTTATTATTATTATTATTATTTTTTTTTTACTAGTAATGGTGGCGATCTGCCATTTTTTTTTTTTTTTTATCGGTACTGCGGTATTGCAGCGGACATGTCGGACCATTGGCATTTATACAGCGACTATAAAAATGCACTGATTACTGTGTAAATGCCATTGGCAGTGAAGGGGTTAACCTGCAGGGGGCGCTCTAGGGGTTAACTGTGTTCCCTGGGTGTGTTCTAACTGTATGTGGGCTGGGCTGGCTGGGGGAGGGGACTGATCACGGCTTCCAAATACAGGAAGCCTGTGATCACAGCCCTTCCCCCTCTGTCAGTTCTTTCACTGCGGGGGGGGGGCCATCGTGGGTAGCCGGCAGCGATCGAGTCTGCCCTACCCACTTCCTGGCTTCTCGGAGCGCAGTGAGCACTCCCAGTGCGGGATCTCGCAGCCGCTGTCATATGACGGTGGTTTGCAATATCGTGCCATCTTGCCGCGGTCAGACTGCGGTCGGCAAGTGGTGAAAGCTCTGTTTGGCTTTTCTGAGGACTTTATGACTATAACCTCTCACTCTGAAATGGGCATACATCTCCTGGGCCTCCTTTTTAAATTCTAAATCACTGGGGCAGTTTCTCCGAATACAGAGAAATTGACCCACCGGAATACCCTGCACCCGTGGTCTAGAGTGTCTAGGTGGATGTTACCAGGCGAGTGAGTGAAAGTGAGTTTAATGCTAAAAAGATTTACATTTAGTTCCTCAATGAACCCATGAAGATCTGATTCGGTACCCTTCCAGATCACAAGGACGTCGTCTATATATCGTAACCATATGCACACCCATCTTTTGAATGATTCTAAAAGTACTAAAAGTCTAAAACTGTGGTTTCCTCCCATCATCTCAGGTACAGGCACGCATATGAAGGTGCCCACGGGGCACCCATAGAGGTCATTCTCTGACACCTGTTGATAATTTATTTCATTCAACTGAAAGAAGTTGTTATAGAGAGCGAATTCTAGGACAAACTCCTTCATTGTGATGAGCCATTTCTGGGTATAATTTTTCTAAAAAGTAAGTTGCAGCTCTTTGTCCCCAATAATAAAGGTATCGATGTATAAAGAGATTTAACATCGACACCTATTAAGTTCCAATCCTTTTCCAGTTCAATGTCACATATTTTACTCAGGACATCCTTGGTGTCTCTCGCAAAAGAGCCAAGTGTAGGGACCATGGTTTTTAACAATTTGTATATTGGCCTGTTCTCTCCAAGGGTCTGTTTACAGAGGACACGATAGGTCTACCAGGGGGATTTAGAAGCTTTTTATGGAGTTTTGGGATAATGTACAGGACTGAAATGTTGTATTCAGAGACTTTTTTGGTAATTCAGTTCTTTTTTGGTGAGTAAACCTACTTCACGTGCCAAAGTTAATTTGTAATTAAGTTCTTGAAATAGATTGGGAAAAGGGGAATTCGATAGCTTTTGATAGACCTCTGAATTGTCTAGTTGTCTCTTTACTTCTTTTCACAAAATTTTCTTCCTTTATCACGACTGCGTTTCCCCCCTTATCCCTTCTTTTAATTATTACTTCTTTGGCATTTTTTAATTCCTGTAGTACCAGTCTTTCATCCCTGGGGAGATTGTCACTTTTATGGGTCTTCCAGTCTAATTCCCTGAGGTCATTGCTGACTAAATCAAAGAATTGACCTATCCGTTTGTTTTTGGACAAAGGTAGCAACTTTTTGGATCTAATTGGAAGATCTGCTTGTCTAAGCATTATTACATCATTTTCTGTTGGATAATCTGGGTCTAAAGATCCCTCATCCAACAGTGCAAGAAGTTCATTGGGAGCTTTTTGATCTTCCTCTGGCAGGGACTCCATTTTTTTTTATTTATTTTTTTTTTTTAGATAGTTTTTGCCTTTTTTGTACATATAAGTAGCGAAAGAGTATCTTTTGTGTAAAAAGATTAACATCCTCGAACACTGAATTCCTACATGTTTTTAGGTAAAAAGGGTAGCCCTTTGGTTAAAATCTGAAGGTGTCTCTTTAAGGAGAAAGGAAGACAGATTAACCACTTTTATTATCTGTACAGATGGATGGAGAATTAGGTTTTAATTTCTCCGTCTGACTCCTTGCCCTGCTCCTGCGATCTACCCCTTCTTTTTCTTCTACTTCTGTTTTTTTTTTTTAAGATCGCAGTCTTTCCCTGAGGATTTTTTACCGTGGACATAGAGCTGTCCCCTTCCTGATCTAAAAAAGAGACAGAACGGGTGGGTCCTTCACTATCAGTCTCACTGGTGGCCACATCTGTTTCAGATTGGGAGAAGGATCTAAATCTTCTACGTCTCAATCTATTTCTACCTTTTTGGGAAGATGGATCAAAAATATCGCTCCTTTCCCAGTCCAGAGGATCCCTTTTGAATTTTGCCTGTTTAGTGATCTTTAAATTTTTCTGTACTTTTTTTGATTTCTTTTTTAACCATGCCATTTTATCTGATAAATTTGTCCTCTTCCTTAAAGGGATTTGAATCTAATCCACTTTGGTCTATCTCTACTTTTGGGGTCACCCAATTGTGCTTTCTCCTCCTCTACTATTTCATGAGATCTGTACCATGAGATATGCGTAGTTCCTTCCATTTATGGATAAAGCCATCATCATGTAGATGCTCCGCAGGAATTACTTTATCTTTTAGACCTCTTGGAATTATTTTTTGTGCAATGTAGATCTCCAAAAAGGATATATCCCATATGCGAGTTAAATGCTTTATTAACAATTTTTTGCGGGTTTTAAAATGCCTTTTAATTTCTCCCTCTTTAGTTTTATATATAAAACACAAAGAGCCCAACAGCCCATTGGCACAACATTTTCTTCTGCACCACCAGTCCAAAACAGATGGGCTGTGGGTGAAGGGGATATATACATTAAAGCTGAGTACAAGAAGGGGTGATTTTGACAGAGTATTATTAAAAAAAGAAAAATTCTGGATTTACAAATCTCTTCGGTACCAAAAGGGTTGAACAAAGAGTTAAACTTGCAGGTGTTAATGGACTGAAAAACTCCCCTTAAAATAAAAGTCCAAATAAATTACCACTCAGGCCTTTCTCTTCTTTCTTCGTTCCTTTTTCTTCTTTTTTCAATTTTCCTTTTTTTTTTAATTTTTTTTTTTTTTTTTATTTTCTCATCTTTTTCCTCCTATCTGGTTTCTCAGCCTCCTATACTTAGAATGGGTTATGTATGCACAGTTGGTTATTCTTTAAAAAGCTCCATAATCTTTTCATTTCCGACATAAAGAGGTTTATTTTAATGAACAATTTCATTCATATAAGATTGTTCAACTGGGTCCACTCTCCCCTTTCAATCGTCATGAAATGCAAATGATGCAGCAGGCCCCCTCCAAAAAGGAAAAAGCTGGCTGGACTAAAAGATTTATTAATACAGGTCCCAGCTAGAGGGTGCCACGTCCTGATGAAGCTGGGGTTCCCCAGCAAAACGCGTTGACATGCCTTTGCATGCCTAACACCACTCCGTGCTCCTGCTCGATTGCACCGAAGATCGGACGTACTGGTGTCAGCACATGCAGCCCTAGAGTGAGACGCCATACCCCCACAGGTCTGATGCCAATCGGCGTTCCTGTTGGCTCCCATCAAGGACTGGACACACCGGGATGGTGATGTGCGAAGCCCTGAAACAAAGGTGTCTAGACATCTAACCTGTGGATCTATCCGCTTCAGGAGTGAGCAACGTAGCACGGAAGCGAGACATTCCAACACGGTGAGTCACTGAATCCATTGACACAAGGAAATTCAAGACTAGTAAGCTGGATAATGCCCGCGGTTACCTGATGCACTCAGGAATTCACTGATTCATCTGTGGACCCGTAACTATGCATAGCTGTATATATCTGGCATCTAGTCTTTTCCCCATATAACAACAGTGTTTTGTCGCAAGAGATGGTATCTTTAAATACATATGCACCTGTATGCTTTGCTTCATGTCTGCATATGCTCTGTTTGCTCTGCATCCATCGGACAGTAATTTGACTGATGAATGAGGGACTTCCATTGTTCAATTATATTCAGTCAGCTGATTTATCAGCACTATATTACAGACTGTGGATACACGGATGATCCCCAAAATCATGAACAGTCCATTAAATCCTAGAAGATGATCCATCTACCCCAAGTTTGATCTCTCCATCAACTCTACAACTAGGTCACGATTGATGCGTGAACTTGTATGGCTGTTTGAGTGGTGTCTAGACGCTTTTTTTGGATTAGACAACTTTGTCTTTTTTAAATGGTGGAAGGTAATTATCATTAACTTTTCTGTCTTTTGTAATACCGTGTAACCAAAAAAAAATTATTAATTTTACTATTCTTAGGGACATTATTCATTGCTAGATCCCTGAGGCTCATCATTGTGGTACATTGTGGTGCAATCCTTTCTTTTCTTAACAGTCCCTGGATGGAGTAGAGCTCAGAGTTGTACACACAGCAGGTTAAAGTAGCTCCAGCAATGGTTCATTTGTATGCTATGTATCAGTTTAATGTCTGTTGCTATCAGACTGGTGGGGGGATTTGTGTATACTCCCTAGCTATGGGAGCCGCATGGGTGAGGTTAATTAGAGTCAAACCGCTTTTCTTTCAGCCCTAGATAGGAGCCCTCAGGGCCTGGGTTCCTGGCCAGCACCTTGGGCACATCCTAAAAAGCCTGCAGGCACAAGCGCAGGCAAAATGCCCTTTAAAAAATGTTCCCAGCATGTTTTATAAGATGATCCAGCCCACTGATGACAACCTTCTCCGGGACTGGCCAGCTCACATCCAAACAGATGTGGTCCTTTTTACACTTTTAACACCGAACCTGGCAAATTATGTAAGATAGAAAACACCAGAGCACAGCACTTTGCCAGAGGCTTTTACAAAACAGCAAAGCTAAATGTTTATTGAAAGCAAGCCTTAGGGCTGCTTGTGTGGGCTAGGGGTACATCATACTGATGCGCTGACCGTGCCTTTTTCTTCACAGAATTATGACAAGTGACATTCTAGTACAGTTCTGTGTGCGCACTAATTTTTTTTTTTCCATCGCACACTGCAGCACTGCCCTCATAATAAACAAGGCGCTTGGCCTTGTATTTTGGTGGGACTGCACTGGGCAACTAGTGTGAATGAGTCCTAGGAACACCTCCCTATATCAGTACAGTAATAGGGCAAGAATTCTTACCAAGCCTCTGTTCTGATAATATTTATTAAATCACCTTTAGGTTTATTTGTGCTGCTCAAGAGAGTAAAAGAACAGAAACCCATGCTTCATATAGTTTAACGTTTAATGTGAATTGGTGTACCTTAGTGGGCCCACCTACCAGTTTACACTGCTGGGAAAATTATTTATCAGTTATCATTGCTCCCAGTTCTCCTCTTACTACACACCACCACCTCCCTATGTTATGGAGAGAGGAAGGGGAGGTATTGTGTAGTCCTGATAAACTTCCTGTCCAAGAGTGGCAACAGCGAATGCGTTTGGCCACCCTACAACAGGAAGTGTACTACTGGCAGGATCCCCAGGTAAAAAAGGGAAAACCCTGAAGAATGCAGCCATCAAATCGAAAGGATTGGTCTGCTGCAAAATGGCCATTTTGTTTTTGGGTTTGAAAGAATATAACTTATGATTTTGTACAGCTGTTCTATTATCTAGATTACTTTTTACCAATTTTATTTTTTTTTGTTTATGGTTTAGCTACTCTTTTATTAGATTGCTTGAAGTTTGTGTGCCAATGCCTAAAATATATATCAAACAGCATACTCCTTCAAAAGTTTTCCTTCTGCAAGATTTAAAAGACTTTTCTCAAAAGTAAGTGTTTTTCTCCTTTACTTATCTTGAATGTTATAGAAGCACTGTTTCAGAAAAGCAACACTTTGTGAGATGCCCTAATTTTAACCCTAACTTAAGGTAGTTCGCATGGGAACGAATTGGTGGCATCACGCGTTCATCACTAATATAAGGTAGCATTGTGTGTGTTGTTTTTTTTTTTTTTGTTTTTTTTTACATCGCAACAACATCAAAGGGAGCCACCCTGTAAACAAAGAGCTATATTCACCTCTCTGGTAGCTGGTGCACTAAACCTTTGCACTTTTGAAGAGCTTCTAATGATAATGCTGACACCTCCGGGTGTGCCAAATAGCATTTCCTGTTGAGGGAGCTGAACTTCTGTGACAACCAGCATAAATATCGTGGTTGAATGTAATGAGCGAGCCTCAGTATCAAACTAAAGGAAAATATTGCCCCATATAAAAGTTGAAAAGCCAATGGGAATTATTTATATAGAGACCGGACAACTGCAGCCTGTTAGGGGAGAGTGAGTGAACACTAAAAACTGGGTGAGGTGAGAGGTATGAGTGTTGAATCATATAGGGTCCTGATTTTAACATGTGGGAAGGGAGAAAGGGTAGGGGCAGTTCAGGAAGGGAAGTAAGGGTGGGTAAGGGAAGGGGAGATGGAAAAATGAAGTAGGCTGAAGAGAAAAAAAAATGGGATATGCTGGAGAGACTAGGATGCAAGAGGCAAGAAGAGGACTCCACAAGGAGGATCCTACAGTACCGCAGAAGTGATGAAAAAAAGGAGGTCTTGGTGGCCTAAATAGGTGAACAGGGAAACGAGTCATTAATATGATTGGTAAACGGGAAAGTTTACCCAATGCAAACCAAGCGTGTTTGAATTTCTCTCCACAGTTAGAGTTGAGGTGAGGTCTTCCATATGCAGTGTTCATTCTTGGGAACTATTTGCCCATTGAAGGCAGGGTAGCCTTTCCATAGAGCAGGAATTCAGGCTCTTGAGGAGGTGAATAAGCAAAGATTTCTTGTAGTTCATGATGGGTAGAGGGATATTGTAAAACAGGTAGGCAACCAAATCATTCTCCAGGTCCCTTAGCTTGTGGCAGATACTCCTCACGGAATTCCAAAAGACGATTATATGAAGACAAGTCCAAAAGATGTTGTCTAGAGAACAAATGTGTTATTTAAATCTCCAGCAGAGGGGGGAGCTACGGTGTAGTAGAAAGGTTTTGCACCACCTAGAGATGAGCTTATAGCCAGCTTCCTGAATTTTGTTGTAGATGGAGCATTTGTGAACAATCAGTAGCTTGTGGTCAACCTGTTTTGAAGAACATGAACATTCCAGCTCCCCCACATTTTTACAATAAATTAAATAGTGGGGTCTCCAGCACAAATCAGGAGTTCAGTAGTATAGTGGAAATGGAACTCTCTGGTGGGTACATGTATATAATTAATGGTTTTTATATTCCATCTTAGCAAGAACCCAGTTTCATAGTTTATTTTAACTTAACATGGTATTAGTTTTTAACATTTTGTATGAATAAAAACAGTCTTTCTAAGGGGATTAAACTCCCCCTTTTTTTTTTGTTTCTTTATGTTTGGTTTTATATCTTTGTGTAATTTATTTTGTGATTTGTAAGGTCAGTTGAAATCCATAAGCGTGCACCTTGGGGTTTAAATAATATAGTCTATACTGGGGACTCCAAACCAAGGCAAGGAGGTTGAATCGTTGAGTTAATTTTGCATGCACATGAATAACCTGGGAGTCTTGTATGACTTAAAGTATTAACGCTTTCCTAAAGGTGGTAACTTTTTTTTAATCTTCCAATTAAAATTTTTTCACCAGTATCCATAGTAACTGTTGTTTCACCTAATAATGTATTACTGCTCCTTCCACTATGTCTTGACAGAGTGACACAGGTGTATTTAGCAGTTGACGATCGGCTCACATCTCTAAAGACGGACACATTTAGCAAGACAAGAGAGGAAAAGATGGAAGATCTTTTTGCAAAGAAAGAGGTAATAAAATTCAAAATGAGGAAAGCATATGCGATTATTTAGTAGAATCTCCATGCAATCCAGTGTAACAACTTTAAAAAATGTATCTTATTTGGGTATATGGCACTATCAAAGGTTTATATATTAATTTTCTAAAAGCATTGCATTCTGATTTAAATGAAAATAAATGTATTAATCATACATTAAAGCGTTTGTTAACCCAATATATGTAATATGCCATCCTGCTTGTCTTGTCATTTGGCCCCCTGCAACACCTAAAAAAAACCTGGCTATACCCTTCCCCCTGTACTTAGACTATGATAGATCAGCGCAGCTGAGAACTGACACCAGAGTCATCTGTACGTGCCTCCGTCATCCGCAGCTTGCAATCTGCTCTCCTCTCTGCTCGTGTGTCCTCCTCCTCCCCTCCCCTCTCTGCTTGTGACAGTGCTGCCCCTCCACCCTCCTGCTGCTTGCATAACACTAACCTGTTTACACAATCAGCACTGCCTCCTATTGCAGTGTCCCCCTCTGTGTATGAATTCTAAAAAATAAATGCTGCAAATACCTCATTTCACATGACCGGCCAGCTCTCTGCTCTCCTCCTCCTCCTCCTCCTCCCTTCCTGACTGATGTCCGCAGAGGAGTCTTGGCCCCTCCCACTGCATCTGTCAGAGGAGGAAATGAGAAAGCCAGCCAATCATATGATTGCAATCTCGGCTGTGAAATTAGCTATTTGCAGCATTTATTTTTATAAATCCTACAGAGGGGGACACTGCAATAGGAGTCAGTGCTGATGGTTTATACTGGTTAGAGTGCCTTAACAACCACTTTAAGGGACACGGGATGAAGTCAATCAGGTACATTGGGTTATGCTGCTTCCTTCAGGGGATTGGATATTTGGAAACAAAGCTGTAAAGACAGAATAGTATAATCGCTCCCACTACAATCATGCTCCCATTTTTGCTAGTGTCACGGTTAACGGGCATCTTCGCTCCTTTTGAAAGAAGTTACATTTTTAGCTTTACTTTTTAACAAGATTCCGTTTTCTTCTATCAAGTTTCTGCCGATCCAGAAAGGATTCATTTTGAAGCTTTCAGGATTGGCTGATCCTCCACATTGCCATGGAGTCCATACCTGAGCCCTGAGGGCTCTATTGAAGGTGCTGTCTTTTGACATCTGTATTTAATGTGTGGGTTAGCTGTAGAAGGCTTTACAGGTCTAAGGCCTCGGTGCACCCATCTGGTGAAACCCTATCTTTTTATTAAAGACTTTGCCTACTGTGTGGGCGAAGGCTTTATGGAAGAGGCTGGTCTCCTCGATCTTGCCTCTCTTGCCAGTGTATTTGTATGGGCCCCTTATGACCTCAGCTATCGGACTGTGGGGAGTCTGGCAGTGCTTTACTTCGGTTCTTTTCCTCAGGGGTAAACATTTGGGCCTCCTGCTGTGACCTTTTTGGTCGCCAGACTAGCAATAATTTTCTGCTTGCTTTCTCACTCTTTAGGCCTCGTGCACATGGTGAACATTGTTCACCACGCCTCTAAAAGCAGCTCTAGGTTATCTAACATGCATATGGGCAATCCAGTGGTTAAATTGCATGTTCTTCCTGTGCCTACGTGGGTTTCCTCCAGTTACTCCGGTTTCATCCCACACTCCAAAGACATGTTGGTAGGTTAACTGGCTCTTGTTTAAATTGGCCCTAGTAAGAATGGGAGTAAGGGACCTTCGATTATAAGCTCCTTGAGGGAAGGGACTGATGTGGTCATATATATATGTAAAGTGCTACGCAAATTGACAGCACTATAGAAGTACCTTAAAATTAATAAAATATAAAAAATATGCATATTCTGTTTACAGGCATATTTTGGAGCAGCGTTTAAGGGTGTAAAAAATAAAATGCCCTAAATCTGTGTTCAGATAGGTGTTCCTCAGTGTAATTTATGCCCGTACATGTGTAAGCACATCTAAACACACACAAATTTATTCTAGTGGCTAGAATAAATTAATATTCTAGGCAACAGAATACGTTTAGTCATACGCATCTAAATTCAATGCGTGGGTAAACCTGTGACATTGAAGTCCTTTTTTCTGCCAACTTTTGCCAGTATATTTGGAGCATTTATTCAGACACCCGTGTACATGTAGCTGTAGTGAAAGCCTTCGTACAGGGAGTTGCTAACATGTTCATTCTGCATTGTTCCTGGTGGCTCCATGGGATCTCAGCCTGTTTCTGTCGGTCCTTCAGAAATTGCCCTTTGAGCCTATTAGGGATATTTGCCTTCTACACTCACTACCTCACTCCTTCTATCACTTACAAGGTTGCCTTGGTCATTGCCATGACTTCTGTGAATCAAGCTTCTGAGTTAGCAACATGACCCTTTCTTGTAATAAATGTAGACACTTTAACCAGAACATTGTAATCCCATCTCTGTCTTGGTCCTTGAAATCCCAAGGAGATTTCCCTCCAGTGCTTTGATGTGTTACATACTGTCCATGTCTATTTCTAAGCTGCTACTTTTTTAAAGCAAACTAAAGCTCTTTTTGTCATTCTTCAGTGCACCTTTAGAAGACTACCTTTTTACTCCACTATCTCCCAGGTGGATTTGGCAGTTCATCATTGTAGCCTATAAACGTAACAAGGTTCCACCTTTCCCTGTCAAAGCGCACTCTAGTAGATCAGTTAGTGCTTCATGAGCTTTTCAGTATTAGGCGTCTGTTTCTCAGGCCTGCAAGGCTGCCACCTGGTTGTCTATTCACACATTCAGTAAAGCAGTATTGAACCCCGGGTGTGCGAGGTGGTCTCCGCAGGGTACAAAATAGAATTCCATGCCATGCCTCCAGACAGGTCCTTTGCTTCCAATCTGAGGCTTCCCCCAGGGCGATGGTTGGCCCTGATGCGGGCCGTGCAGGATCTGCTCTTCAAGGGGGTGATTGTGCCAGTCATGGAACGCTTCCATGGTTTTTACTCCAACCTGTTTGTGGTCCCAAAGAAGGATGGGGTCAGGCCCGTCCTGGATCTGAAGGCGCTCAACGTTTGTTCGGGCGCGGAAATTCAGGATGGAGTCATTCCGCTCAGTGGTAGCGGCCCTTCGCCAGGGCGTCTTGCTAGCGTCCTTTGATATCAAGGATGTGTATCTGCATTGTCCCCATCTGTGTCTCACAGCAACGTTTTTTACGTTTCATGGTGGGCGATCAACACTACCAGTTTTTGGCCTTGCCGTTCGGCCTGGCCTCGGCCCCCTGGGTTTTCACCAAACTCCTGGCCCCGGTGTTGGCTTTATTGCGACAGAGGGGCATTGCAGTTCTGGCATATCTGGATGACCTGCTTCTGCGGGCAGAGTCGGCCTCAGCTCTGAGCAAGAACAAAGCCATCACACTGCACACCCTACAGGAGTTAGGATGGGTGATCAATTGGCCGAAGTCGGTGTTGACTCCGTCACACCGCCTGGAGTACCTGGGTTTAACCTTGGACTCGGTCAGGGCGAAGGTTTTTCTCCCCTCAGGAAAACTGCAGTTGCTGCAGCAGGCAGTGAGGTCTCTTCTGTCAGAGAAGTGGTCCTCTGAGGTTTTGCATGCGGGTCCTGGGGCTCATGGTGTCCACCTTCGAGGTGGTTCCGTATGCCCAGAGTCATACCCAGTCCCTGCAGCGCTTGATTCTGCTGCGGTGGGAAAAATCTCCTCTGTCCCTGGATTGCCTGGTCAAACTGCACCGCGTGGCCAGGTCCTCTCTGATTTGGTGGTTAAGGGCCTCGGCCCTAAGGGAAGGGAAATCCTGCCTCCCCGTGATGTGGTCCATAGTGACCACAGATGCCAGTCTAATAGGATTGAGGACATCCCACACGTCACA
>BLSH010059306.1:396761-413372 GCA_018402905.1 Glandirana rugosa | reverse complement strand
CCGCGTGGCCAGGTCCTCTCTGATTTGGTGGTTAAGGGCCTCGGCCCTAAGGGAAGGGAAATCCTGCCTCCCCGTGATGTGGTCCATAGTGACCACAGATGCCAGTCTAAGCGGCTTGGGGGGGGGAGTCCTGGGGTTGTTGTCAACCCAGGGTCGGTAGTCTTGGGAGGAAAGTCGGCTCCCGATCAATGTGCTGGAACTTCAGGCCATCAGGCATTGCCTCTCCCATTGGTCGGGAAGCCTGCAAGGGTGCCCTGTCAGAGTCCAGTCAGACAATGCCACAGCCGTGCCATGTGTGAACCATCAGGGCGGAACAAGAAGCTTGGCGGCAGCATTGGAGGCGGCTCACATTCTGCGGTGCTTCATGTGCCGGCTCTCTCCGCCTTGTACATTCCGGGCAAAGAAAATTGGCAAGCAGATTACCTCAGCCCACAGAGGTTAGATCAGGGAAAGTGGTCCCTGCATCCGGATGTGTTCCGACAACTTTGACAAAAATGGGGCACTCCAGACGTAGATCTGCTGGCGTCCCGGCTCAATCGAAAGGTTCAGACCTTTGTGAGCAGAGCAAGGGATCCGCTGGTGGACGCAGCGGACACCTTTCTAGCTCCATGGAGCCAGTATCTGCTCATTTATGCATTTCCCCCTCTCAAAGCTGATTCCGCATCTGTTGCGCAGGATCGAGGTGGAGGGGATTCCAACCATTCTGGTGGCTCCAGATTGGCCTCAACGTCCGTGGTACGCCGACGTGGTGCGGATGGTGGTAGATGTTCCCTGGCGTCTCCTGCTTCGCGAGGACCTTCTGTCCCAGGGCCCCATCTTGCACCCTGCTTTACCCTCTCTGTCTTTGGTGGCCTGGCTATTGAATCCCAGGTCCAGAGAGATCGGGGAAATTCTGATTCGGTGATTCTCACCATGCTCAAGGCATGTAAGTGCATTTCTAGGAAGATATACCATCGCACCTGGAAGGTGTATATCGCCTGGTGCGAAGGGGTGGGGTGGAACCCCCGTTCTTTTTCGGTGTCTCGGCTGCTGGCTATTCTGCAGCAGTGCCTGGACCGTAAACTGGTGTTGAGCACTATCAAGGGCCAGGTGTGTGCCTTGGCCATCTATTTTCAGCGTCCTTTGGCGATGCATTCGTTGGTTCGCACCTTTATTCAGGGGGCCCGACATGTCGCTCCCCAGGTGCGTACGCCTTTGGCTCCTTGGGACTTCAATCTGGTCCTTTCGGGGCTTCAGAAGCCTCCCTTTGGAAATATCAGGGAAATTTCCTTACAACTGCTTTTGCAGAAGGTGGCCTTTCTGGTAGCCATCACTTCTGCCAGACGAGTGTCAAAGTTGGCGGCTCTGTCGTGTAGGTCCCCGTATATGGTCCTACATAAGGATAAGGCGGTTTTGCGCCTTTCACCTTCCTTCTTGCCGAAGGTGGTATCTTCTTTTCACATTAACGAGGACATTGTCCTTCCTTCGCTGTGCCCACGCCCATCCCATCCTAAGGAGATCGCCTTGCATTCCTTGGATGTCGTTAGGGCTTTGTGGGTGTATCTGGCAACCACGGCCTCTTTTCGGAGGTCGGATGTGCACTTTGTCATGGTGGATGGACCACGCAGGGGCTTGGCGGCCTCTTCGGCCACCATTTCTCGATGGATTCGACAGACAGTGACCTGTGAATATGACTTGCGGGGTCTCGAGCCCCCTTACCCGTCACGGCTCACTCTACCAGGGCGATTAGCACTTCCAGGGCTTTCCGACATCAGGTGTCGGTTTCTCAAGTGTGCAGAGTGGCTACATGGTCCTCAGTGCACACCTTTACTAAGTTTTACAAAGTTGATTTGTCAGCATCCTCGGATACTGCTTTCGGCCGCAAAGTTTTGCAGGCCGCTGTGTGAGGTTCCTCCAGATTATTATGGAGAAGTTTTCTTCTTGCATTACCCACCCCTCTTTTGACACTGCTTTGGGACATCCCCAGGCATAATGAAGAGTTGCTGCATCAGTCAATGAACAAAAGAGAAAATAGGATTTTTTAACTCATAGTAAAATCCTTTTCTCATAGTTCATTGACGGATGCAGCACCCCACCCCACCCCTCTTTGTTGGTTCAAGCTTGCACTGCTTGTAATGGACTGAAGGCTGAGCTGGCCGGGGGAGGGGGGTTATACCAGGGAGGACCGCCCCCTGGGAGGGGCCGTGTCTGCGTTTAGCTGAACTGAAGTTCTGCCTAGTCCACTCCTAGTGAAAGGTAGCATAACCCCAGGCGTAATGAAGAGTTGCTGCATCCGTCAATGAACTATGAGGAAAGGATTTTACGGTGAGTTAAAAAATCCTATTTTTACAAATTCCATATTGCCTGTAATGCCGCCACACACCACCGGAGGCAGTGATTCTAAATCGACTTTTCAATAGCCCCATCTTATAGCCAGTTTTTATACCAATTTTACTTATTAGAATACCCTTATATATCAATGTTAGGATTTCATGCTATCAACCACTACATTTTGGCCACCAATTGTCCTAGTACCCTTGTGCCAATCAAAGTATCTGTACTACATAATAATTAGTTCATGGCACTTTATTCCTGACAAACCCCCTGTATGGGTGAAACATGTTGCATTTGTGGGGTTAGGGTCTTTATTTTTTGTGGTACTTATTATAGGGACTTTGCAGGGAATTTGTTAATTTGGAGAAAGGATTGACCAGTACTGCCAGTTGTTTTTTTTCTCTATTGTACCTCCTATTTTTCTTTTTTACTGAAGGTATAATAAAAGTTATATTTTAGGGTCTGGTGAGCTTTGTGCGCAAAGCGATAAGCACACAGCTCTGAGTAGTTTTAAGGTAACAGCTTTGTTTAAGAGGAGGCACTGTAAGCAGCCTTTGGTTGCCTTTCACTCTCTCCTCAGCCATTGCATTCTGCTGTGGCGGCCTGGAAAAATACCTGATACATCTAGGTTTGGGAAATATTTGGCAATCTCCGTATTTCCCCCACAATGCAGTGCTTGCTTCACAAGTTTGCCAAACTTAAGCTGTGTTGTGTGAGAACCTGCATACCTTGTGTAAGTTTTGACTTTGGGGAGCTTTGGCAGCAGATTGGGAGTGACAGGGAAGCAAGGGGAAAAACAAGCAATGGCTGGTTACAGTGATTTGTGTTCTGTACAGGCAAAAATCTAGGTTTGCTTTGACAACTGCTGGAATAAAGATGTCAGGCAGATTGGGAGTGCATTGATTTCAGTGCAATACCTAACTAATTGCTTACCCTCGGTGTGTGCAGCTGGGAGCAGAGACTACTTGTGCAGTGAATAAATATTGTATCCTGTGTATCTACGTAATTACAAGTTGTACATAGAAGAGAGATTTTCAAAACATAAAAACGTGAACAAGATTTACATCAGGCTGATCTTTTTAGATTTTAAAAAACAGACTGTAGGTTTCCTAAACATTGAAAAACTGCAATCCTTGTATAAGACGATAACCATCTGTCCGTGCAGTGAATGCACAAGCCTACACCTAGAACACACTAGGCTTTACTGTTGTCCAAGGAATTGATAATATGTTTTACAGCTGTTGCAGAAATATTATAGTGCCAAGTTTGTTAAACTCCTTCCTGCTGGCTAAGGTAACACTTCACTCTCTGCCTCCATCTCTAAGCTTTTCTTCCAATGAGCTTCTGTATTTGTTTCTGGTATATTCATTAAACTGCGTCTGCAGTACAGTGCTAGGTCTGCTTACAATATCTAGGCCCCCCCCCTATTCCTGTAAGGGCCTGTGTTGGCATCAGTTTAAGATGCTTCTGAGATCATTCAGAATTAATTGACAGCTGCAATTGACCTGCAGTTCAGCTCCCTTTGACCTCCTTCAAGTTGGTTTTATGTTCCCATAGACTTTATGGAAATGCAAAATCCATTTGAAATGAACAAAGTCCGTCAACACAGGCCCTAAGCATAACCTGCTGATACACATCGTACTGGTAAAGATGAAGAAAAAAGAAATGATGATCATCTCACACCTGCCTTCTGCGTTGCTGGGTATGTCATCACCATGATTTTGGAAGGATTCTTGGGGAATACAGAGATGGCTGGATCTCATGAGAAGGCACTTCAGTCCGTTGCAAAGGCATCTTTCTGTGAGACACGGGCTGTTCTGTATTTCCCAGAATCTAGCCGATTGGAGTGTGTTTTCACCCTTGCCTAGGGGTGCTGTAGGTGAAAGACTAGGGTTAAGGTAAAAGTCCAACTTTTTTTTTTTTTTTTTTCTTTACAGATACATTTTACACATACTTTCAACCAGTGATTATTACAAGGGGAAGGGTTGTACCTTGCATTTTAATGCAACCTCCACTTTAATGTGGGTCACATTTTGCTTTCCTGTCATTTTCACATGCAAGCACTATTATATAGTAAATTTGAAGAGTCTGTCCTCTAGACACCATATCCATCTCTACTGTTTTTGATGCTGGCACATATACAAGAGATGGCTTATTCATTCCTCGCAGCCATTGTGTGTGAAATTCCCCTACTGCTTTTTTTTTCAGTGGCAGAAGATTTTACATGTAAACATTTACGTAGGGTCATGTAGGTTGGAAGTAGATAAGGACAATCCGCAACTCCATACATGCTCTTAGTCAGTTTAGATTTATTACAGTATATATCCATAAGATATACAGCAGATGTTAACACGTTTTAGCCATAATGGCCTTGCTCACAATCATGTAGGTCGGAATGCTGTTTACTATATAGCCACTGTTGCTTAAAGGCATATACACAAGCGCCTATTGATCTCTGTATGGAGATCAATTGTTCTTGTAAGAGGCTGAATATTTGGTGCAGGAATCTTTGTTGCCCACTTGTATACTGGGTGTTTTATAAGATCCATCAAGATTTAGAAGGACTGAACACCTTTCTGGACTTTTTTATTATATATTGAATATCTTGAGGCACTTTATACTAAGTTAATTTATTATATGTATGAAAGATTGTTTAGTGATCTTAATGTTTTTTTATATGGAGCTGATTTTCTGCACTTGATGCATAATTTTGGCAGCGCACATATATAGAATAACATAAGGTATGATTTAGTATCCATTGGTTGTTGCACCTATGTATTTTTTTCCGCAAAGTGCAAAAATCCCTCTTCACAAATTCATGTATTTATTAAGCAACCAGGTTAAGATATGCTTTTCACATCCTACTACAGTTTATTCTAGAAATCAAAATGTTTTTGAATATGGTTTGTGTCACAGAGTTACCGATTTTTTGTTCTGGTTCCCTTCCAGATGGAGGAGGTCGAGTTTAGGAACTGGATTGAGAAACTTCAGGCTAGGATGCTGTCATCAAACATTGACAGTCCTCAACAGCTTCAGTCTGTCTTTGAATCAATAATAATCAAGAAGCAGTCCCTTTGTGAGATGCTACAAGCCTGGAACAACAGGTAATGTAGTCAGATTGCTGTTAAAAGCAAGCATGTATTATTTTCAAAGTCCAACCTTTCGATTCTTCATGGTATAGCTGCAAGTAGAGGTTAAATCTCTTCATTTGCCGATCGATACACTGTGATCTTTGTCTCTAGCTGTGAAAGAGCCAACATAAGAATGAAGACGAAAAGACTAGATCAGTCATTTTTTCAGGCAGTCAGCGCTTTTTTTCACCAGTGTACATCTTATTTCTAAAAAATTAGCCATGTTCTGAAAGGACTCTCAAAAAGGTACTCTTTTAAAAGCAAACTGCTTGCAGCTAATCTGTTTAATTAATCACTGAAATGTTGTGTTTGCTTAGCAAGTGTCTAAAATTAGATGTATAATTAAAATCCACAGCACACACAAATCAGTAGGATACATGTCAGTATTGCCAAATATAATTGTTATTCTTAGTAAGAAAATAAGTACCTTTCTTGCCACGAGTAAAAGAGAAATTAAATTCTTGTGTAATAAATGCCTATGTAGGCTTGATAAATATTACATACAGTGTCACATTTTTGTTCAGGATTAATATTTGGATACACGACTAGCAGATATTTACATTAAGCAGTTCTTTTTCACATTTATTGAAGAAAAAATCTCTTTAGTTCAAGTGCATCTCAATCCAAAAATAAAAATGTAATTTTGCAGCTTACCAGTGCTTAGATGTTGGGGCTCCCTTGGTTTTCTTTTTTCCCTTTATTTTCCCTTGTGATTCTGCCAGTATTACAAGTGAGTAATATTGTCCTGTCCTAAGCATGTTTATTCACTCTATTGTATCAAGACAACAGAAACGTGATAGGACTACTGGACTCTGCCCCTGTGCTTATCTCCATAACATAGAGGGGTGTGGTCCTGTAGTACCCAGATGTAGCTAAAAAAATGTAGCTGATAACGGTCAGGGCAGGTCGAGCACACAGGAAGCTATCAGTTCACAAGATTCTGGCAGGATCAACAGGCAATTTTTGCACATCTCAAACAGATTTAACAAAACACTATGGAGGGTTTATTTAACAGACCAAAAGGTACCAAATTAAAGAAATCCATTGTTACAGAACTCCTGAAAGAGAACAATTTTTTTTCTAAAGTAGATAATCAGCCAACAGGCTTGTAATTGATGAACTGACTCGCTACAGGTACCTGGTACCTGACATGGTACCTTAAAGAAGATTGGCTCACAGTGAATCTAAGCTTCTTTACAATTAATGTGAATTTATAATGGTTTAACTTCTATGCGATTATGCAATGCAAGTTTTTTTTTTTTTTTAAAATACTAAGCTATTGTGCACCTTCTGGACATATTTGGGTCACACTTGAGGCCGCCTATACTTCATAAGTTGACCACCATTACACTACAGGAATAGACATGTTTTCTCTGTAGCATTACACCTCACCTTATAGATTTAGTGTCTAAAAAAAAAAATGCAAATTTTACAGATAATAGAAACAAGGAGAACCCTGCTTGACACAGTTTATAGTCCAAAGGAGCACTGTAAGTTTAAACAAATAACATAATTGAGGTGTATCCCTGTACATCTGGAAAATCCCTGTAAATGTAAACTGCATAAACTGTTATTATTGTGGATGAACCCTTA
Organism: Glandirana rugosa; assembly: GCA_018402905.1. Classification (NCBI taxonomy): domain Eukaryota; kingdom Metazoa; phylum Chordata; class Amphibia; order Anura; family Ranidae; genus Glandirana; species Glandirana rugosa. Next base: position 406,335 of record BLSH010059306.1, on the reverse strand, counting down.
TGTCTTAGTGCCCGTTCACATAGGGGCGACTTGCGCTCCGACTTGAGTCGCCCCAAGTCGCTTGACATTTGAATTTAATGGGAGCCGTCTTAATGTACACTACTGAAGTTGGAGCGACTTCAGAAAAGGTTCCTGCACAACTTCTATCCGACTTGTGCCCATAGAATTGAATAGAAATCCAAGTCGGATCCCCCACCTAAATGGATGCGACTTCACAGTGATAAGAAAATAATTTATCCAGGGCAGCCCCCTCCCTCTCTGCCCTGATTGGCCACAGGCAAAGTCCCCTGGCATGAAGTTGCGCTGTAAGTCGCCTGAAGTCATGCTAAAAGTCACCTAGCAAAGCCTGCCTAAGTCGGATCGCCCCTGTGTGAAGGCATGCTTAATTTTACTTTTAATATGTTTTTATTGAAATAATAATAAACAAAAACATTCACCATGTCATAGATGCATATTCACATCCTATAGCCACATTCTTCCAGTAATTCTGAACTGTATAAAAACTAATAAGAAGAGAGGGGGGGCGCCCCCAGGCGCCCCCTGGTACGACATGAAGGTATACTGTAGGTTCATATACACTTACAGGCATAGACAAAAGGGTTCTGGGGCCTCAAAGGTTGATCCAATGAGAGGGTTAATTAAATGGATAAGGTGCAGCTAGGGTTTTGGAGCCAGAGAGCCCAGTAGTGAAATCCTTTTTTGTTGTGAAAGGTGTGCTTTTGCAAACTCATTGTACTCATTCAAGGAATCAATCAAAGCATTCTATGTTCTGTTGACAGCTGTAACAGTGCAGCACCTAAGGCCCATTTAAGATTAGAGTTGATAGCTGTATGCTTAAATCTGTATCCATGAGGGCTGGGTCTGTTGGATTCCACCACATTCGCAACTGGGCTAAACTAGTTGTATTTTTATTATTGCATGATGTTATGTGCGCCTAGTCCCGCAACATTTGCGGGACTAGTGATGTATTAATTTTCTAATATTACACAAAATCCCCTGCGCTCTTACTAAAAAAATCTTATTCCCAAGCTGTTGGACAATATTACCTCCCTAGGTAATTAACATCAATCATGTATACACCAGCTCACATGTGCATAAAGACTTGGAATACACAATTAATTTACACAAATATACATATATAGATATTAACCAGTGCTTCTGTGTAATAAATGTTCTATTACTCTTTAACCACTTCAGCCCCGGAAGAATTTACCCCCTTCATGACCAGGCCATTTTTTGCGATACGGCACTGCGTTACTTTAACTGACAATTGCGCGGTCGTGCGACACTGTAACCAAATAAAATGCATGTCCTTTTTTTTTCCCCACAAATGGCTTTCTTTTGGTGGTATTTGATCACCGCCTGCGGATTTTATTTTTTTTGCTATAAACAAAAAGAGGCCGACCAATATATATTTTTTGCTTTCTGCTAAAACATACCCAATAAAAAATGTTTACAAATGTAATATTTTCATGAGTTTAGGCCAATATTTATAATGCTACATATTTTTAGTAAAAAAAAAAAAAACCCCAATAAGCGTATATTGAATGGTTTGCGCAAAAGTTGTAGTGTCTACAAAATAGGGGATAGATTTATGGCATTTTTATTATTTACTTATTTTTACTAGTATTGCCGGTGATCGGCGATTTTTAGCGGGATTGCGTCAGACAGATTGGACACCTAACTGACATTTTTGACACTTTTTTTTGGAAACCAGTGGCATTATTGGTGATCGGTGCTAAAAATATGCACTGACATTGTAGTAATGGCACTGGCAGGGAAGGGGTTAACATCGGTGTTCAAAGGGTTAACGGTGTTCCGCTCAGTGCATTTCTAACTGTGTGGGGGGATGGTCTGCTCGGACAACACACAGATCTGTCTTCCTGCATAGCAGAACGACGAGATCTCTGTGTGATCCCCTGTCAGAATGGAGATCTGCCTTGTTTACACAGGCAGATCCCTGTCCTGTCTCTGCAGGCCTGTCTCTGCAGGGTTACGATCGAGGGCGGCCAGCGGACATAGTCCACCGGACCTGCTGATTGGCTCCACCAGAGGTGCGTGTGTGCTCACAGATCTCCATGTACGAGCCCAATGTACACCTGCGGTGATTCGTGCAGCCGAGCCAACCTGCCGCAGTATAACCGCGACAGCTGGTTGGCAAGCAGTTAAATGAGAACAAAAATGCGCCCAGTGATTCACAAAGTGCTAAAGTTTTCATTGTTAAGAGGAAATAGTGGTTGTAGTGATATTCGTGCACTTGGGACAGAAGCCATTGAGTAATGCCTTGTTTCTGTCTGTCTGTTTACTAGTATTGTGTCCACTTTAACTCATTACCAAACTACTGTGAGATGTTTGTTAGCTGTTCATTAGATGTACTGATATTACTGTTTACAGTTTGCATGGTTTAGGATAATATGTTAAAGTTCTTACCTGATTTTGTGCGGTATACCCTATCTCACAAAAGTGAGTAAACCCCTCACATTTTTGTAAATATTTTATTATATCTTTTCATGTAACAACACTGAAGAAATGACACTTTGCTACAATGTAAAGTAGTGAGTGTACAGCTTGTATAACAGTGTAAATTTGTCCCCTCTAAATAACTCAACACACAGCCATTAATGTCTAAACCGCTGGTAACACAAGTGAGTACACCCTAAGTGAAAATGTCTAAATTGGGCCCAGCGTGTCAATATTTTCTGTGGCCACCATTATTTTCCAGCACTGCCTTAACCCTCTTGGGCTTAAGGCAGTGCTTCACCAGAGCTTCACAGGTTTCCACTGAAGTCCTCTTCCACTCCTCCATGACGACATCATGGAGCTGGTGGATGTTGGAGACCTTGCGCTCTTCCACCATCCATTTGAGAATGCACCACAGATGCTCAATAAGGTTTAGGTCTGGAGACATGCTTGACCAGTCCATCTTCTTTACACTCTGCTGCTTTAGTAAGGCAGTGGTCGTCTTGGAAGTGTGTTTGTGGTTGTTATCATTTTGGGATACTGCCCTGCGGCCCAGTCTCCGAAGGGAAGGGGATCATGCTCTGCTTCAATATGTCACAGTACATGTTGGCATTCATGGTTCCCTCAATGAACTGTAGCTCTCCAGTGCCGGCAGCACTCATGCAGGCCCAGACCATGACACTCCCACCACCATGCTTAACTGTAGGCAAGACACATTTGTCTTTGTACTCCATACCTGGTTGCCACCAGACACGCTTGACACCAACTGAACCAAAAAAGATTATTTTGGTCCCATCAGACCACAGGACATGGTTCCAGTAATCCATGTCCTTAGTTGTTGGTCTTCAGCAAACTGCAGGCTTTCTTGTGCATCATCTTTAGAAGATTCTTCCTTTTTGGATGACAGCCATATAGACCAATTTGATACAGTGTGCGGCATATAGTCTGTGCACTGAAAAGCTGCCCCCCCCCACCCCTTAAACCTCTGCAGCAATGCTGGCAGCACTCATACGTCTATTTCCCAAAAACAACCTCTGGATATGATGCTGAGCATGTGTACTCAACCCCTTTGGTCGACCATGATGAGGTCTGTTCTGAGTGAAACCTGACCTGTTAAACCACTGTATAGTCTTGGCCACCATGCTGCAGCTCAGTTTCAGCGTCTTGGTAATTTTGTTATAGCCTAGGCCATCTTTATGTACAGCTATTCTTTTTTTCAGATCCTCAGAGTTCTTTGCCATGAGGTGTCATATTGAACTTCCAGTGACCAGTATGAGAGCGTGAGATGACACCAAATTTAACACACCTGCTCCCTTGTAACACTAATGAGTCACATGACACCGGGGAGGGAAAATGGCTAATTTGGCCCGATTTGGACATTTTCACTTAGGGGTGTACTCGCTTTTGTTGCCAGTGGTTTAGACATTAATGGCTGTGTGTTGAGTTATTTTGAGGGGACAGCAAATTTACACTGTTGTACAAACTGTACAATCACTACTTTGCATTGTAGCAAAGAGTAATTTCCTCAGTGTTGTCACATTAAAAGATATAATAAAATATTTACAAAAATATGAGGGGTGTACTCACTTTTGTGAGATTCTGTATATTCTGCATGAGTTTACAATAAAGTCAGTTCCAGTTTGCACCTAAGCTAGTGTTTAGTTCTTGGGTGCAATGCTCAACTATAATTCCTGGTTCCAGACTGTAGGAAGCTGCATCATGGCAGAGGCATCTAGCCAGGCGATCCGTCACAGTCCCCTTCTTCAAGGTCGTTGTTGTTTTATTTTTTTTCTTTCTCTCAGAGATTCTTACTTCAACATTCTGCCTAAAAGTTGTGCATTCATACTGCTTAGACCTTGTAAAATGGGACATTCCCCCGAAAGCTTGACCTAAAAAATTGTATGCTTGTGCAAATAAAGGTATTGTGGACCGTACTCCGTTGTTTCTCTTTAAAAGTGAAGAAAACCGCAATTCTTCCTCAAAGTCCATCTAACTTCCACAGTAAGTCTTCAGCCATAGTTTATATAACAGCGCCATCCATCTCTGTGCCAAACAGAGCCTTTAGTGCCACTCATGCATTATATTCTCATGACTTCTTATCTCCAAGAAGATAAACGACTTCATGCTCTTCTGCTAAGCACCATTCAGTGCTCTCCTTTTCTTTTTGGCTCTTCTCTCCTTGGTATATGCTTCATTAAAATAGTTATATTCATCCCTGTTCGGGTACCGATCGCTCAATTTCGGGTTAGTAAGGGGTGCCTGACTTCACATGTAGCCTTAACGCATTTTGTCCGCAACCTTCTGAGAAAGTCCATTGGACAAAAAGTGTTAAGGGCCAAAGATGGGGAGAGCATTTAGTGGTGCTTAGCAGAATACTTTCTTGACCTTCCTAGAGAAAAGGGGTCATGAGAATCTGAGTGAGCTGCACTAAAGGCACTGTTAGGCACATAAGTGGATGGGACCGTTGGGGAGACTGTACCCTGATGTACAGACAGTGGAAGATGGATGAAATTTAAAGAATTGCTGTTTTCTACACAACTTCTGTGGGTGGACTTTTGCACTGTAAATCTACTGGGCACATTTTTGTTATTTAAGAGTGTTAGAACATTTATTAATTACACATAAGCACTGGTTAATGTAATGTATATTTTGTGTATGATAAGTAGGTTTATTCCATGTATTTATGCATAGGAGTAGGGGATAGTTCTGGCGTGTATATAATTCATATTCATGGTTTGGCTGGTTGCAGTGCCATGAATTTTATGGATTCTGCTTACTGCTGCTTCAACCATTCTCTGATGCTGCCAGTATTCTTTAAACCATGCAGTTTAATACTATTATAATATTTTATTTTATTAGTTTTATTGTTAGATAAAAAAAAAGTGCCAAAGTAAAAATAGCTTAGCTGCATTTTTAACTAGGCCAATGGTTAATGATGAATAATTTATTAAGGTGAAAGAGGCACATACATAGACACAGTGGCATGCTTGTTTGTTGAATGTACGGATTTTAAACACAAGGTGTCACTGGAGCTCCTTTTAAGGGTCGTCTCTGTTTCAAGTCACAGAAATGAAATTGAGTTGAAATTGGTTGATGCCCATAGCTGTGAAAGTGTTATTGTCACTGGTGTGTTGGTAGTTCTTAGGCAGCACACAAAAGTAAAGAGGCCCATTCACACGATCATATTTTATGTGTATTACAATGTGGAATCATAGTATGCTGAAAGCGCCTAAAAACGAGTTGTAATATTTTTAAAGATCTTCTTGATCATTTGTTGTGTCAGAGGGGCAGTATATTGCCTTTTTAAAAAACAAAACCAAAAAAAAAAACTGCTTGCTTGCATCTTTTGCATGTTTTTTTTTTTTTTTAAACACATGTTTAATTATGTCAATGGCAGTTGACACACAGAAAATGCACTGAAAAAGCAAGATGTGCTTTATTTGGGCATTTTTCAAGTCGCATGTTCATATTTCCATCATACACATGCACAAGTTACAAAATGTAAATAGGAAATAATGAAAAGGGAAAACGCATATAAAACATATTTTGCTTTGCGTTACATTTTTAAAACTGCACCTTTTTATAAATGTGCTAAATAAAGATGTGGAACATGTGCTTTGAGGAAACCGCATGTGAATTTTCCAATGAGATGTTGTGAAAGGTCCCTAAAGCGGCTATTAAGGTTGAGGAACTATGATGCAACCAAAAGCTGCACTGAAAGTTGTTAGACTAGCTGAGACAATTAGAGGCTTAAAAATGTACTTTCTCTTAAGTTCACTGACAGATGCAGCCCTTCATTGACAAGTGGGGTTTATGCTCATCCTACTAGGAGTAGACTAGGCAAAAAAGCAAAAGGATAGGCTGGCCCCTCCCAGGGGGCCGTCCTCACTACAGCATATAATCCCCCTGCTGTACATAGCATATCGGTTTTGTTTTGCCTAGTGCAAGGAGTTAGACCTGTGTCCCTTATGGGACCTGCGGTTCACCTTTTTTGCTACCGCTTTTTTATTCTTCTCAAGCTATCTGATGAAGACTGCTATCAAGAAGCCGGCTGGGGCATAGAGGATATCTAAAAGTCTTGAACTTTCCCCAGCGCGGCCGATGGATGCGAGCTACCCTTAGCCTTGGCGGGGTCCGCCGCATCGTGCCCGTTCCGTGCGGGTGGCCAGTGGATGATCCCCACTTGTGCCCAGTGACCGGACTCTGTTCCTGTCCAGAGGCCTTGGTCTGCAGCATCCCTCTCCACAGTGGGAGGAAGGTCTGCAACTGGATGGCTACCCGCTACGCCCGTCGGACTGGTGAGTGACCCCCCCCCCCCAGGGGCACGGAGGGGGGCAACTGGGCAAAAATTTTGCAAATAGCAGGCCGGTGGAGGGTCTATTTTGGGGCTCAGGCCTCCCCTGGGTGCCCTCGCCCCCCCCATCACCCCCTCCCCCTCTCACCGCACCTGCGCCGTTTAAGATCGCCATGCGCCGATCCGCCGCCATTTTGCTGTGGAATTGGCCTCTAGAGTCGGCCGACAGCCATTTTGCTGTAGTCGCGCCCTGTATAATCAGCCTTGGGCTTCTTGTGCCCATATGCCTGGAAGGAGAAAAAACGTGCTTTCTCTGCAGACACTTCCTCTTTCACTCTGGAGTGTGGATGGCACAGGCGGCGCCTCTGACTGGCGGTCATATGGAAAATTCCTACTGGGAAGCAGCGCTTGAGGCATCAAACAGCAAGTATAGCTGTGTTCCCCCTGGGGTGCTGGTAGCGGTGGGTGCAGTCCTCCTGGGTCTTCCCTGGGTGGTGTGTGGGGTAGCGGGGGTGGTCACATTGTGGGGGTGCCAGAGTTTTTTTTTCTGTCTGTCAGGGTCCGGTGGCGCAATGGTGGCTGAACCTGCAGGTCCTTCCAAGCTGGAGCCAGTGGAAGCGCAACCTGCGCTGGGAGCACTGGTATCCCTGGACCAGTTAAGAGCAGTATTTGGGGATTTTTTTCCCCGGGAGGTGCCGGACCGGGCTAAGGGGGCCCCTAAAAGACGTCCACCCCCCCCACCTTCATCATTAGGGGAGGATTCTGAACCGGAAGTGGCCTCTGTGGTCACGGGGACCCCCGTAGAGCTTTCAGAGGGCGAGCTGGTGCCCTCGGACGGCGAAGAGGTTCAGGGGGCCTCAGTAGCGTGCGAAAAGGCGCTGGTGGCCGCCCTGATCGCCAAATATTTGTGCGTCCTTTTCAACTGGACCAAGATGGGGAGACGCAGGCGTCTGCATACGTTTGTGGGTCTCTTTTTTTTTTTTTTCCATTAGTTTTTATTGGTTTCTTTTAGGATATAACAAAACAGAGCCTTTGGGCATACCCCGGCTCAATAGTAGAACAGTCTCATTAAAGTATAATATATAACATAGCAGTATATGGGTACGTATTAGAGAAGAAAGGAAACAAAAATAAAAAATAAAATAGTGAAAAGTAAGAGGGATTCTACCCTGTCTTGAGTTGTTGTCTTCATTTATTAACTAGTGGAGGGAATATAAGCAGTACGTCTTTTGGTATAGGCTGGTTAAGGGGCTCTGGAGTAGTTGCTGTGCCAGAGGTTCCATGTTTGCCAAGCCTTGAGGACTTTATGGCCATTGGGTTTAGCGTGGGACAGTAATTGCTCGTATGTATAGTGAGTTTGCACTAGTATAATGATGTCATCGATCGTTGGTACCAAGGGTGATTTCCATTTCCTAGTAAGTAACAATCTCGTTGCCAGTAGGATGTGGGTAACTATGGTTCTGTGTTGTGGGGGAAATTGTTCTATTTCTAAGTTTAGCGTAGCCAATTGGGGAGTCATCGTTGTGTTACATTTCGTGACGTTTGTGATCAGGTCGGATACTTCCTTCCACATGTTGAGTAGTCGTGGGCATGACCATAGTATGTGTGATAACGTACCTTTCTGGCCACAATCTCTCCAGCATTCTTTGGACTTGTTTGGGAACATTCGATTCAGTCTATGTGGGGTGAGGTACCATCTTAGCATTATTTTCTGGGAAACTTCCCAGAGTGCTGTGCAGCATGTGGATTTATATATCGTTCTAATTGCTGTTATCCATTGGTTTGTACTAGGAGTTATATTCCAATCTTTCTCCCAATCCTGTAAAGGTTTGGATTCGGTGAAAGATTTCTTTTCCTGTAGGGTATTGTAAATTAAGGAGATGCCTTTGTGTTTATCCTTGGAATTATAATAATAATTCCATAGTTCTATGGGGATTTCTATTTCTATGTTAGGATGCGCGTCAAGGCAGTGTTGTAATCTGAGGACTTTGAAGTGGTCTTTACCTGGAGCTTTAGTAATGGTTTGGATCTGTTGGAATGATCTATGATGTATTAGAGTACGAAGTTCTTTGGTGTTTTGGGCATGTTCTGGTAGCCAGTTGGGCAGGTCTAGGTCTGGTGATAAAAACTTGATGGATTGTATCGGTACTAGGATAGGTTTGGTGGGGAGAGTGCTCCATTTGGTGTGATGCAGTATATGCCAAGCTTTAATGGATGCTTGGATTGTAGGTGAGAAATGGGTAAGAGAGGGTTTTTCTATTACAGTGCTTAGGGGCCAGTTTTTAAGACTATTTCCCGGGGTTTGGTTATTTTCTATGTCTCCCCATAATGTGTTGGGTATGGAATGCATCCATTCTTTCATTTGCGCTAGAATAGAGGCTAGGTAGTAGTCGCGGATATCAATATATCCTGTCCCACCCACAAGTCGGTGTTTTATTAGCCTCCCGTGGCTACTACGGGGTCTTTTCCCTTTCCAAATGTATTGGTGTAGTATGGATTGCAATGATTTGAGATACCTTGTTGAGAGTGGTATTGGCAGTGTGCGAAATATGTAAAGGACTTTAGGTAATGTTACCATTTTAAAGGCTGCTAGGCGTCCTGACCATGAAAGTTCATATTTTGATAGCTTTTCAGTCTCCTGTGTTAGCATTGTTTTAGCTTCTATGTAGTTATGTTTAGGGCATCATCGGTGCCCTCCGATTATTTTGTGGCTGAACACCCACCCTGTCCTATATAACTATAGGCGCTGATGATGGATCGGAGATAAGATCGCGTTTACTTTCTTACCTACGTAAGGTATGGGTTGTGTAATACCCCTCT
>BLSH010059306.1:360816-380276 GCA_018402905.1 Glandirana rugosa | reverse complement strand
GATTTTATTATTACTTACCGTTAAATCCTTTTCTCCGAGTTCACTGACAGACGCAGCACCCACCCCTCTGGGCTCTGTTTTTGGTACGGCTTGGGTACAAACTGGAGAGCTCCTCTGTGAGGGGGGGGTTTTAATGTAGGAAAGGAGGACGGCCCCCAGGGGAGGGGCCAGCTGAATTCTTTCCCTGCCTAGTTAACTCCTGGTAAGACGAACATAAAACCCCACAAAGTCATGAAGAGCTGCGTCTGTCAGTGAACTCGGAGAAAAGGATTTTACGGTAAGTTATAATAAAATCCCTTTTTTTCTAAAGAATTGTATTATATTCGACTTTTTAATTAATATCATAATTTTAAATGAATGTGAATTTATTGACGGCCATTATCGGCACCTTTAGCACAAGAAAAGCTCAAGAAAAATGCATCCCTTTAAATTCGATGTATGTCTTCACACTGGTCCATTGCGCTTCCGTTTTGTGGTGTTAAAAATCTTGCATTTTTGGTTGGCTAAAAGCGCCAAAAATGCACATCCCCATTGAAATGCATTGAAAACGCATCAAGAACGCATTAATAACTCATTCGTGTTCATTTTGATGTGGTTTTTAAGTCACATGGCCTATGAAAAATACACAGTAATATTGTAGCAAAATGTTTTCAGTGCCATTATCTGCACCTTTTTATCATATCGGCAAAATGCCAAAAACACCATATTCAGCCAATATGATTTGGCCGCTGAAATTTCGGTGCATCTCCAGTACATGTAGAACTTTTGTCCCATCTTATGTGCGAAGGATAGCTATGAAGTAAGATGGGGCATCCCTCTTCCCTGCACGGTCATCTGACAATGCAGCTAGCCAGGAGACGGCAGCTCTTACAGATTGTACATTTCATCCCCTCCAAGCACTTGCCCAAGATGAGCATCTCACAGGGAATTTTGGGGTTGAGGAAAGGTGGCGTTTGTTAGGCAGGCAGGCAAGTTTTTGGAGGGGCAGAAAAGTGTTGCCTGTCAAAGACACAGTCTCCTTACTAGCTGCGTTGTTGGACAGCCATGGTGGAGGAGAGGATGCCCTGTCCAACCTCACAGCTGTGCTTAAAAAGCACATCCAAAGATATAACAAATTACCACATATGTTTTGTCCCCTGGGGAACAGAACACCTTAATAAAAATGGAATTGGGACTTGTGAGGATGAAGTGACTAAAGTGAACGCTTTTTGCAGTAATGGAACATTTTTCTCATAGGACATCTCAAGAAATACACTTTTAGGCTGGGTTCACACCATTGCGAATTAAATGCTGCTTACAACGTATCCAATTCGCAGAACATTTAAAACATGTTTTCGATTGTTCTCGTTCACATATGTGCGTTGCATCCGCACTCCAAATTGCCCAAAATAAGTGTGCATTTTCTAGGCAGTGCGGTGGGAATTGCAGGCACATAATCTTCAATGGGAATGCATCTGGTTTGCAGATGTGTTCCGTTCTGAACACAAATTCTCTCCCCCTCCTCATTACACCTCCCCCCTCTCCCAGGTCTGCTGTTCCTCAGCTACAACGGAGAGGAACCGCTGAATGAAGCAATTTTCTCTTTGCATAGGGAACGGAGCTTCAATTCGCACCGCACATGTGTGAACCCAGCCTTAAGCAGCAGATGCTGTACGGTCTACTTTAAATTTCAATCTGTTTAAATTTTTCTATAAATGGAAGAATGGCAAAATACAAAACCACCCAATACATTTTTCCAGCTATGAGAAAATGCATTAAGACAAAAATGACATTCGTGACATTTACATGGATAAAGCTCACAATGATTGAAGGACTCCATATTGGTCCAGAAAACAAGTCACTGGTCAAACGGCCCCCCTCAGTTAAGTTGAAGAACCAAACTTCCCATGTAGTAAGACAATCTGAGAATCCATAACAATTTCACTCAGGAGGTGGCAATATTAGAAAAAGATCTGGAGAACACCAACAAATAGCTGATAAATGAGAACCTTTTTTGTTTTGTTAAGATTGTACAGTCTACTTTAAATTCAACCTGTCTAAATAAATAAATTGTGCCATTGCTGACTTATTTTTTTCTAGAAGCTGCATGTAATTTGACTGCCTTTATTTGCTTCAGCTGCTCTATTTAGTGAAAAGCCGACCTGTGGCAAGCTTGAAGCCAGTAAAGTCAGGGTTGCCATCGCATACTTGGGCTCACTAAATTTTGAAGCTAGAGATGACAGTATCCATATATCGATCACGACAAGTTCACTTTAAATAGTTTTACTGATTGACAGACCTTGAGAAACACCAACTTTCCATTTTAGGGAACATATACATCAGCCTTAGGGCCATGTCAGAAGAATGGGGTCAATTCACTAAGAATTAAATAACGACAAATAAAATGCTGTAAAATAACACGTGGTAAATCCATTTTGACAGTCAATTCACTAAGAATTTTGCGTTAAATGTCAAATGCGGTATTCGATTTAGTGATAATTACCGCATTATCTAATACAGTAATTTACCATATTGAGCTGTTTGCTGAGAAGAGGGCTGGGAAGCTGGCCACTGCATCCTTAACGGATGACTCATCAGCTGTCCAGTGGGTTCCCTGCTGACAGCTGAATGTAAAAAAAAAAAAAGCCGACAATTAAAAATGATGAAAAATAAAGAACATCCTGGGGTGTCGTTTTCCCCCCCCCCCCCCCCTTCCCTAATGCATACCAGGCCCTTAGAGTCTGGTATGGATTTTAAGGGGAACCCTATGCCAGAATTTAAAAAAAAAAAAAATGCATGATGTCGTACCCCCCCCCCCCCCCCCAAATTTATACCAGACACCTCTCCCCTCCTGGTCCATACCAGGCCACATGCCCTCAACATGGGAGGATAGATGCTTTGGGGCAGGGGAGGACAGGGACCCCATCCCCACAACCCTGGCCGGTATGTGTGTGTTTTTTTTTTATATGTATTTGTAAACTATTTAAAATAAATAAAATGATCTCACCAACCATTAGAAAACAGTTTTTAAACAAAATTCTACTGGTGTATGGCCAGCTTTACTCTACTTGTTTAATACCTGTAACTAGATGTCCGAGGGCGATGAGTCAGAAACGTGTATTTTTCTCTGGCAGGTTACAAGATCTTTTTCAGCAAGAAAAGGGACGCAAACGGCCATCAGTTCCAGCTAGTCCTGGCCGAATGAGGCAAGGAGATGACAGTAAGGTAAGCTATATGTATATTTATGAGAACTCAATTTGTGAAGGGGATTAAGCAGCTATTTTTTTCTGCTTCATAGCTTCTTGTGTTTGTAAATTGTGTATTTTTTTTTTTTTTTGCTTCGGTGCAAAATCCTTACATATTTTTCACAAATCCCTACATAGCCGGAAGCACATTGGAAGCTTGTCTGAAAAGCCAGTTCATAACATTTCTCCTGACCGCCTCTAGTTATTGTAATATTGGAGCAGCTTTCCTTTGGTAGGAAGTGATAGCCTTGTTATCCAGTAATGCTGATGCTTAATTTGAAGTACTTTGTTCCATCAGTATCTGCTCGGTTCTGTTTCGCAGGGTGATTTTTGACAGGTGCATTTTCCACTGACAGACCAAGTGTTTTTGATGTCAGTCTAACAGCAGTGCAGCAGCATTTCTCTTGAATTTATATGGTGATCTATTCTGTAAATGACATGTTGTGTTTTTTATTTTTTTTTCGATCATGTATTATGCATTGTCTGTCATTCTGTGTTTAAATTTATGATTCAGCAAAAGTTTTGCAAACATTATCCTCTCCATATAGTGTATACAGAACTTCCTGATTTGATCTGTCAGTGCCTGCTTTTTTTGCTAAGGGAAAACTGCCAGAGCAACAGATGCAGGGATATGTGAAGCAGTAACCGGTGTAATCCTTCCATAATATAAAGGCAGGATGGGTACGCTGTGCCCTTGGCTTTTTAGAAAAAGGTGTTCCATTATGAAATTGCATCTTGCAATGTTAATAAGTATAACTGCTTCCTGTCTAAAAAGGAGTTCTATTATTTGTATGGAAGGTTTTGTATGTGGGCTTTGTCTTGTACAGAAGCATTGTGCGCAGGAAGCTGCTATCAAGCATTTACACGCCTTTCAGCAAGCTTTAAGTAGCTTTCTCAAAGTCTTTAACGCTCCAGTTTGGCAACGATAGATGCAGATTATAAGGGAAGTGTTGTCTGCCACTTTAAACAAATTGCTAGCAGGTTTTCAATAAGTTTCAGGTAGTGCTGAGGTTTATTGAAAGCCTGTTACCTGCTATGGGCTTGTTTAAAGTGACAGCACAGTGTTTGCATCACCCTTAACTAGAACTGAAAAAAATATGTTTACAATTGATGCAAACGCATAGATCCTCAACACTTTTCAACCATACAAGTCTTCCTGGGGGGGGGGGGGGGGGTGAGCATCAATTACATAATTTAGAAGTATCTCTGTAAAATATACGAAATTCAATACATGCAATATATACAAACGATGGTAATAATAAAGTAATTTTATAAGAAACCTAAATATATGAACTCACATGTAGTTATAGAGCAAACACACAAGAATATACATGGTTCGAGTATATTGAATGTCTCTAGGTCACGGCAGCATTTTCGAGACGGCCACTCCCAGACGCCAATCAAGAGCACAAGGGAGATAGATGGAACAACAAGGGGCAGCAGGTATTATGGGTGCAAAAAGGCAAAGTATATGGTGGGGGATAATACACAGATACATGGAGACGTGGGTGAATATAAAAAGTACCTTAAATGGTAGTTATTGAATAGTATCTTAAATGGAAAAGATCCCCAGATAGGTGTATCTATGGCACAGCCCAGGTAGTGGCCCAGTATTTTTCCTTATCACACAAGCTGGGGGACTGAGGAGACTGATAAAACTATAAATAAAAGCCCAATTATACTATCATAGTGTCCTACCTAAGACCAAAAAATCCCAGAAATGTGTGTGGACGTTGAAAGCTCCCAGGGAAACAGTCGACTGACGTGGACGTGCCAGAAACACAAAAAGAAATTGGCAAAATCCAACCTATATAAAGGATGAACTGGCCAGGTCATGTGTGTGAAAAGAGCCAATGGGCTGGCGATGTAGTAATAGCCAAATTGGGGACAGGTGTAACTGTGCTGTTAATGCAGAGAGGTCTCCCAATATCCCCAGCTGGGATCTATGAGCATCGACTCGGCGGCAAATGACGCAATTTCCGGCTTCCTGGATGCCGAAGCGGCCATGTTGGAAAAAGGTGCATATGCTGACCAGGGAACCGGCGCCTACACGTACAGTTTTCCGAGGGGGCACCCTCGAGAAACTGCATTTGTGCCACAAAGGACAGGAAGCAAGACACCCAGATGGGAACTAATCATTCTGGACGCCTCCTCCTGGAGGGGAGGGGGCTGTGCATGCCGAGTGCCTATTATTCGAGGGGAGGAAAGGGGCCGGAGAAGTTCAACATGCTCCTGAGTCCAAAAACACCCAATATTTACACATGTAAATTATTTAATGAAAAATGATGTCCCTCACAGGTCCTGCCTTTACATGAGATGTTCGAATCGTCTTGTGCTCAACCTCTCAAGAAAAGGCCTATAACTCAATATCTCATTAAGGGCAGGAGGCTCAGTGGCCTAAGTGAGTAAATGGGATTCTTTTTGTAAACAAAGTTTGTTCCAATCACCGCCTCTGGGATCAGGGACAACTACCTCCAAAGCCCAGAAGCGTAGTGATGGAACATATGATACTTGCGGGCATTCACAATATGTGTCCCTGTGGATAAATAAATGTGAAGTAGCAGCCTGTATATGCTCCTTGATCCTGTACCAAAATTCTGTTATTCAAGTAGGTATCTTTAAAGTGGTTGTAAAAGCTCAAGGTTTTTTTGCATTCTATGCATGAACGTAAAAAAACCTTCTGTGTGCATCAACGCCCCCCTAATACTTGAGCCCCATCTCGATCCAGCAATGTGCACGAGAGCAGCGGCTCTCCTGGCTCTTATTGGCTGAGACCTCAGCGGTAGAAATTGGCTCCTACTGCTGTCAATCACAGCCAGTAGGCCAATGAGGAGAGAGCATGGGTGGGGCCGAACCATTCTCCGTGTGTAAATGGACACACACACACACACACACACTGCAGCAGCTTGGGAGCGAGCCTGCTCGGGTGCCTCCATAGTAAGCGATTTGCTATAGAGACACTTGGCAGGGGGGAGGGGCCAGGAGCTTCAGCGAGGGACCTGAGAAGAGGAGGATCAGGGCTGCTCTGTATAAAATCATTGCACGGAGCAGGTAAGTATGACATGTATGTTATTTACAAAAAAAAAAAAAAAAATCTGCCTTTTAGTATCACTAACTGTAAAAAGTACCCTCTATTGCTCCAAATTTCTGTTTTCCTTTTTATTGCTGTTGTGATCTGTCTTCCTGTCAGAGGGTGGATAGTATAGTTTGTCGTAAAACTTTAGAATAATGAGTAAGAAAACCTATATCTAAGTTTAAGCCATTATTTTTCGTGTCAAAAGGGAATTTCAGAACTATCCAGGAAAGGAAAACATTTGAAGAATGATTCTTTTTTAAGAACTAAAACAAGATCAATCAATCTAGAAGTGTCACGCACACAAATGGATCCTTCCACATCATGGAATCCTAGAGCTGCACCTCTAGTAATGTTGTATACCTCATTCAATGCAATAGGTGCATCAAAGGATCATATGTTGGCGAAACAGTACAGAAATTGCAAGCAAGGATGAATTTGCACAGACATTCCATCAAGGAACATGAAGAAGATTATTTCTGCACACCTGTGGGACAGCATTTCTCACAACCTGACCACACTATTGAAGACCTCAATGTTTTAGTTCTTAAAGGGAATGCCATAACTATCCAGGAAAGGAAAACATTTGAACTAACAATGATTCTTCTTTTTGACATGAAAAAAACGGTTTAAACTTGGATATAGTTTTACGACCCCCTCTGTGACTGTTATCCCCCCTCCCCAGTCTATAGCCCTCTCTCTGCCTTATCTCACCAACTCTGCTGCCAGCTTTACCATGCCTTATACATTGTTTTTTTTTTTTTTTTGTTTTTCCATTTTTTTTTGTCCTTTCCCTCAGATTTTTTTTTCTCTCCTTTTTTAACATTCGGCAAAAACTATTGTGAATCAGTACGGCTTGGACCTTGAAGGGGAAATGCCCCGAAAAATTGTATGTTAGTGCAAATAAAAAAAGTATCACGGACAGTACTCAATTTTCAAGTTATATGTTTAATTTTTAAATCTCAAAGAGCAGTTCAGTGATTTCATGGAGGTCATGCCCAGTGTCTAGACATGTACTCTGTCCTTTACTTACTCTGACGTTCACTGACAGACACAGCCCTTCATTAGACAAGTGGGATTTATGCTCATATCACTAGGAGTAGACTAGGCAAAATAAAACAAAAGCATAGGTTGGCCCCTCCCAGGGGGAGTCCTCACCTTAGTATATAACCCCCTGCTAGACAATAGCATATCAGTTTTTATTGCCTAGTGCAAGGAGTTAGACCTGGTTCCCTATGGGATCTGCGGTCTTCTGAGATTTTTCTGATGAAGACTGCTATCAAGAAGCCGGCTGGTGGTATAGAGGATATCTAGAATCCAAAAACGTACCCCAGTCCGGCCAATGTCTGTGCGAGCTACCCCCTTAGCCTTGGCGGGGACACGCCGCATAGGGTCCGTTCCGTGCGGGTTGCCAGTGGCTAAAACCCACTTGTGTCCAGTGACTGGTTTTGTGCCTGTCCAGTGGCCTGGCCAGCAGCATCTCTCTCCATGGGGAGGAAAGTCTGCTCCGGGTGGCTACCCGCTGCGCCCGTCGGATCGGTGAGTGAACCCCTCTTCCGTCCTAGGGGCGTGGAGAGTGGGCACCTGGGCAGCGTCTGAGGTAGCCGACCGGTGGGGGCTTAATAGTGGGGACACACTGGGGTTGTCATCTCCTGTCTCCGTCCTTTAAAGAGGCGGCCGATCGCCTCACAGAGTCGGTGTCTAAGGCACTTTTCTTGTTGGCTGGGTCAGCCATGCGGCCAGCTCTGGCAGCTGCTATGGCAGCGCAATCTCTTGTCGAGTGCGCTGCCACATTACACTCCGGTTTGACTTGTGAGCGTGCGCAGGCTGAGGTGCAATGGGCACAACACTTGGAAGAGGGTCTCCGCTACCTATGCGATACTGCATTGAACCTACTTCCCATGCTGTCAAAAATGTCTGTTTTTGCAATTGTTATCAGGCGGGTGCTGTGGCTCCGCTCTTGGTCAGGCGACCAGGCATCAAAGAAAGCTCTTACGGATCTCCCCTTTCAGGGAGGGCGTCTGTTTGGCCCACAGTTGGATGAAATCATTAAGGATTTCATGGGAGGGAAGAGTACTTTTTGTGCGCCCGACTCAGCGGGTAAGGGCTTCAAGTCCGGTAAGGCTTTAGCTGGGCCCAGTAAAAGGCCCTGGCAACGCAAGTCTGAAAAAACTTAGGATAAGTCAGCCTCCGCATGATGGGTTGCCCCCGCCCGATGCACGGGTAGGGGGGCGGTTACTGGGGTTCGCAGACAGGTGGACTGCCCGCATCACCGATCGGTGGGTGTTGGAGGTAGTGTCCTCCGTGTACAGGATAGAGTTCATCCCTCAGGGGCATTGGGAGGCGCTTCTAGGCGGAGTTCGGGCGTTTGCCGAAAAGGGGGTGATTGTACCGGTACCCACGGTGGAAAGATTTCACGGGTTTTACTCAAACCTCTTTGTGGTGCCCAAAAAGGGCGGTGTCAGGCCAGTTTTGGACCTGAAGACACTAAACTGCTTTGTAAAGACAAAAAGATTCAGGATGGAGTCCATCCGCTCGGTCGTGGCCAACCTGCACCAAGGGGAATTCATGGCATCCCTGGATATCAAGGACGCATATCTCCATGTTCCAGTTTGTCACAGGCACCAGCGTTTCCTGCGTTTCTCAGTGGGGGATCTGCATTACCAGTTTGTGGCGCTTCCCTTCGGTCTGGCTTCGGCTCCCTGAGTGTTCACCAAGGTGGTGGCCCCGATGCTGGCGCTGTTGACAGGTATCGCGGTGGTAGCGTACCTCGACGATTTACTCCTAAGAGCAGAGTCAGCTGCAGCTCTGGAGGAGAATGTGATAATCACGGTGTCCACGTTAAAAGAATTTGGTTGGCTGATCAACCTGCAATGACTCCATCCTGCCGTCTGGAATACCTGGGTCTGATTCTGGAAACGGTGCAGGCAAGGGTGTTTTTACCGCCGAACAAGCTCCTGACACTACAGGCAGCAGTGCGAATCCTGTTATCACGCCAGTGGTCCTCCTTACGGTTCTGTATGCGATTGTTGGGGCTCATGGTGTCGTCTTTCGAAGCGATGCCTTACGCCGAGAGTCACACTCGGCTCCTGCAGAAGGCGATTTTGTCGCAATGGGACAAATCCCCCCTATCCCTAGACAGACTGATCAGGTTGGATCATCAGTCCCGAGGATCCTTGATTTGGTGCATTCGGGCTCCAGCCCTAAAATTGGTAAAATGTTTTCTCCCCCTCAATTGGTCGATAGACTGGCATCCGTCGTTACTATCGGGCTGGGGAGGGGTCCTGGGTCAGTTCTCTGCCCAGGGCCCATGGTCAGCTCAGGAAGCTTGGCTTCCGATAAATGTACTGGAATTGAGAGCGCTCAGACTTTGTCTATCCCGTTGGTAGGCAAGGCTGCGAAGCCTTCCTGTCCGGGTTCAGTCGGACAATGCCACGGCTGTGGCATATGTGAACCATCAGGGCGGGACAAGAAGCTCGGCAGCAGCCGCGGAGGCGGCTCTGATCCTGCGTTGGCCAGAGCTTCACGTGCCAGCACTCTCTGCAATCTACATTCCAGGCGTGGAAAACTGGCAGGCGAACTTTCTCAGCCGCCTGACTCTGGATCAGGGGAAATGGTCCCTACATCCAGAAGTGTTCCGCCAGATTTGCCTCAAGTGGGGCACGCCAGAGGTGGATCTCATGGCATCCAGATTCAATCACAAGGTACAGACCTTTGTGTGCAAACCAAGAGATCCGTTGGCGGTCGCCACAGACCCACTGGTGGCACCCTGGGGTCGGTATCGGCTACTGTACGTCTTTCCTCCTCCGAAGCTTCTGCCGCGGGTTCTGCGCAGGATAGAAACAGAGGGAATCCCTACAATCCTGGTAGCTCCGGATTGGCCTCGGCGTCCTTGGTACGCCGATGTGGTACGGATGGTGGCAGATGTCCCGTGGCGTCTTCCACTTCGCGAAGACCTCCTGTCTCAGGGAACCATCTTGCACCCTACTTTACCCTCGCTGGCTTTGACGGCTTGGCTATTGAGTCCCAGGTGTTGAGGGATAGGGGTGTCTCTGGCTCCGTGATCCCTACTATGATTGAAGTACGCAAGTGTACTTGACGTAAGATTTATTATAGGGCCTGGAAGGCCTATATTGCCTGGTGTGAGGCGGGTGGTTGGAATCCCCGCTCTTATGCAGTGTCCAGGGTGCTGACTTTTTTTGCAGCAGGGACTGGACAAGAACCTGGCGTTAAGTACGCTTAAGGGTCAGATTTCGGCTCTGACGGTTCTTTTTCAGCGACCCTTGGCGTCACACTCGTTGATCTGTTCATTTGTACAGGGGGTACGTCATGTGGCTCCTCAGATACGGTCGCCTTTGGCGCCGTGGGATTTGAATCTGGTGCTCTCTGTTCTTAAGAAGCCACCATATGAGAAGATTAGGGACATTCCCTTGCAATTATTGTCGCAGAAAGTGGCTTTCTTGGTGGCTGTTACATCCGCTAGGCGGGTGTCTGAGTTGGCAGCGTTATCCTGCAAGTCACCTTACTTGGTCCTTCATAAGGACAAGGCGGTTTTGCGACCTTCCTCTTCTTTCCTTCCGAAGGTGGTTTCTTCTTTTCATTTGAATGAGGATAATGTTCTTCCCTCATTGTGCCCGCACACGTCGCATCCCAGAGAATTTGAACTACATTCTTTGGATGTGGTGAGGGCTTTGCGTGTGTATTTGTTTGTTTTCTACAGCTTCCTTTTCGGAAGTCTGATTCTTTGTGTGCTGATGGAAGGTTCGCGCAAAGGCATGGCGGCCTCGTCTTCTACCATTTCTCGTTGGATCAGGAAGACCGTGACTCATGCATATGAGGTTCGGGGCAAGGTTCCCCCTTGGTTCCCAGTTACGGCTCATTCCACCAGGGCAGTTAGTACTTCCTGGGCTTATAGACAGCAGGCTTCGGTGTCTCAGGTGTGCAAAGCGGCTCCTTGGGCTTCGGTGCACACGTTTACTAAGTTTTACAAAGTGGATGTTTCAGCATCTGCGGATGCTGCTTTTGGCCGCAAAGTTTTGCAAGCGGCAGTGTAGGCGCAACTGGCGCCACCCGAGAGGGCACAGTTGTTAGTTTACCCGCCCCTCTTGATTGACACAGCTTTGGGACATCCCCACTTGTCTAATGAAGGGCTGCGTCTGTCAGTGAACGTAAGAGTAAAGGGGATTTTATTATAACTTACCGTAAAATCCTTTCTCTGAGTTCACTGACAGACGCAGCACCCACCCCTCTGTTGAGTTTGTACGGCTTGTTACGAACTGATATGCTATTGTCTAGCAGGGGGTTATATACTAAGGTGAGGACGGCCCCCTGGGAGGGGCCAACCTATGCTTTTGTTTTATTTTGCCTAGTCTACTCCTAGTGATATGCGCATAAACCCCACTTGTCTAATGAAGGGCTGCGTCTGTCAGTGAACTCAGAGAAAAGTATTTTACGGTAAGTTATAATAAAATCCCTTTTTCCTGCTTATCACTATCACCAGCACTTTGTGAAAAAGTGCATATTGTTTCAAGTAGGACTTTGATGCTGGAAAAGAGAATGCAGCAATGACTCCCCTTACTTTTCTGGCTTTGTTTTGACTTAAAACTGAACTCTATGCAGAAAACTAAACATATAGTTGCAGTGCACACTGTTTTACCTGCCACACGATGTATTGCTTTGTTTAGCCACACCACATTGAACATCCTGCTATTAGAAATGGCAATATCTATTCATTGCTAAGCCTACAAATTGATTTGGCTGGGCAATAATAGATGATCATTAATTCTGCAAAGCTAACCAATAATTAGTAGTACCTGTGCAGTCAGGTGAGACCTTTGGTACATAGTTCCTGGTACATTATTCTGATCAAGTTTAAGGTAACAGATGTTTGATGGGCTTAAAATAACCCCATTGTGAGTATGGATGTGCTCAGGACACGACTCTGAACGTACCTGAGCTATCCCACCAGGAAGCTATCAAAGTGGACAGCCAATCATAGGCAGCAAAGGCATGTCCCTCCCCGCAGCTGCAGTCAGATATACAAGGGACATGTATACTGGCAGCTACAGTTTCTCGAAAAAATAATTTGTAGTATTGATGAATTACATCTATCACCTGTTTATCCAGTGTCCACCGTGCTGAGATCTGGTGGGTATTACGTTATACACCTCCAGTTGTCTAGATTTGGCTGCAAGACTGGTGACCATGGTGATGTCACAGGACTTTATCGATCAATTTACTTTTAAATGCTGTAAGTTATGCATTTAATTTTTTGGCGCTTGGATTTTACATTTATAAAAGTAGATGGTAAGTTTCAAGCAGAGTTGCCAACCTACCAGATTGAAATTTTCTGACTTGGCGCCCAAAAATTTACTGGCACAGCCAAGTTTTTCCTGGCATTTTCAAAAGTTACAAAATTTCAGTTTTAAGTGTACATTTCCGTATTTAGGCTCACAGAAGTACAATATGCTATTAGAAATGTGATTTAAGGTAGATATGAAGGCAAAAACATATTTCTTATAATGTCGATTTTAGTAAGTAGTTCAGGGACAGAACTCAGGAGGGCAAGAAAGTAGAATGGGCAGGCACACAAACATGAAATTGACTCACGGTGACACGGACAGCAGCGTGCAGCAGCACAGATCACCGACACATCTCCCTTCCTGAGTCGCAGTGACAGTCTTTCTCCACGACAGGTGGTCCCTCCATTCCAAACAGCACTGACAGTCCTGCTCCTGGCCTGCCTTGCTCCCGACCCACAGACCCGAGCTCCAGGCTCCGGCCGCTCCACTTGGCTCCCTTGCGCCACGACATGCTCAGGCACTACCTCCACCAGTCCCAGTTCCCGCCAGCACCACCTGAATACGCTGTAGCAGGCACTCGGACGCCTCTGGACCCAAACTGTGCATGCGCAGAGCCGAGCGCCTCTGCCATATTTTTTACTGGCAACCTTTTCCTTTTACTGGCAGGAGAAAAATGCCTGCCAGTAAAAATACTGACCGTTGGCAACACTAGTTACACACATCTTTAATTGATTTATTTAACAAAGGGGATGCAAAAAAAGACTGACACTCATTTTAAAATTTACGGCAAATTGGTTATGCTGCATTAGTGACTGTAACCAATCAACAAATGAAAGACCAAACCTTTATGCACGTGTATATATATAAAAAAGTGATCCTTTTTTCCCTTTTTATATAAGTGAACATAAGAGCAGGGGGGGGGGGAACCCGCAGCACATTGATCTTCCCAGTGAAAGGTTGTGCAAGGGGGGTGGGGCGCATGTCAAGACAAATCTGATCATTGGAGGAGGGCAGGATGAGTTCTCAGCACAGAGAACTGACCAATGGTGTGTTCTACTTAGTGTGGTCAGTTTTTAATAGGAAAGCAGAGAGACTGGAAGGAACAACAGGGATTTCTCACAAATGAAGCAATACAAAGAGAACAGGATAGTTTTTCATACAAGTACATGATACACCAGGCACATATAAGGAATATGAAATGTTGAGTTTACAAATGCTGTAAGGGCATGTACTCATAAGTGTTTGCTGCTGCGTCTAGCACCAATTGAGTGCAGTGTAAGGATGTCTCTTCCCAAGACGGCAGTTCTTTCTGGTGGGAGCAGGTATAATACCTGAGACTGTAATAAATGCACTATAAAGCATACAATTTTGTGTTCAGTTCTGACTACAGAGCAGGAAGTGTTGACACCTGGACATGCTAAGGCAGGGGTCAGCAACCTTTTTCCACTCAAGGGCTGGATTCAATGCATGTGAATGCATGGAGGGCCGCATTCACTTGCTAATAAATGAAGATAACATTACACAGCCCCCGAACCTCTGGCCCCCTTTACATTGCACAGTCCCCACACCCCTGGCCCCCTTTACATTACACAGCCTCTGCAGCTCTTTACATTACACAGCCCCCCATGAATATTACACAGCCCCCCCAGCTGTGTAAGCACCGGTTAATGGGGCACTTTAAAACATTATTTTTCTTTATGTATTTTTTTATTTTTACACTGTCCCTTTTGAAAAAAAATTCTGATCACTTTTATTGCTGTCAGAAGAAATGTAAACATCCCTTGTGACAATAATAGGTACTCTTTATGGGGGGATCTGGGATCTATAAGACCCAAAATCCCTCTTTGTACTTAAAGGTGCCAAATTTGAAAAAAATACAGTATTCAAAACTGCCAAACTTGGTGTTTTTGAATGCTTTTAAGTCTTCTGTAAACCGGAAGTGATGTCATGGCGTCGCTTCCATGTTAATAGATCCAAGGTCCGGCAGACGTGCTGGCTGGTCGCTCGGGCCTCCCGGTGGGACGAGAGAGAGCCATGGAAGGTGGTCGTAGGCTGCCGACCCTTTCCCCTTTGCTAAGGAATGTTAAATGTAAAAGTACTACCAGGAATCCTAAGCATTGCATGAAACCCACTTATATGGGCCAAATTCTTATTGGTAGTCCAGGATTAATCTGATGTTCCTAAAGATTAATTCCGTGTAAAGCAATTTTTACATTGTTCCAGATTGGACCATTGTAAGTACATATATGCCATACCTGTAGGATCCCCATGGAAGCTGGAAAATCACTGAAGTAGGCACCACCACTACAGTGATTGCTGCTAGCCTACGGGTCCTGTACCAAGCAGCTGCCCTGCTGAATTGTGAACACAGGACATCACTCACTTGACACAGAAGCCATGCAGTGTTGCCCTGATTGAATGAGGGGGAGAGATGGGGTGGTGACATCACAAACTCCACCTCGTCCAATCAGAACAATTTGCATTCACAGAGAAAATAAGTGTTCTCTGAATGACCCCTGTGCAAAGTGAGTGACCTCTAGTGTTCAGTAAGCAGCAGTGCAGATGCTTGGGTCTGGCCCCTGGAGATCACTGTAGTAGCTGCACCAACTACGGTGATTTCCATGTGGATCCCACATGTATGGCACATACTGTATCTCACAAAAGTGAAAACACCCCTCACATTTTTGTAAATATTTTATTATAACTTTTCATGTGACAGCACTGAATTAATAACATGTTGCTACAATGTAAAGTAGTGAGTGTACAGCTTGTATAACAGTGTAAATTTGCTGTCCCCTCAAAATAACAACACACAGCTATTACATGCCTAAACCGCTGGCAACAAAAGTGAGTACACCCCTAAGTGAAAATGTCCAAATTGGACCCAAAATGTCAATATTTTGTGTGGCCACCATTATTTTCCAGCACTGCCTTAACCCTCTTGGGCATGGAGTTCACCAGAGCTTCACAAGTTGCCACTGGAGCCCTCTTCCCTCTTAGATGTTAGAGACCTTGCGCTCATCCACTTTCCATTTTGAGGATGCCCCACAGATGCTCAATAGGGTTTAGGTCTGGAGACATGCTTGGCCAGTCCATCACATTTACCCTCAGCTTCTTTAGCAAGGCAGTGGTCGTCTAGGAGGTGTGTTTGGGGTCGTTATGTTGCAATACTGTCCTGCGCCCCAGTCTCTGAAGGGAGGGGATCATGCTCTGCTTCAGTATGTCACAGTACATGTTGGCATTCATGGTTCCCTCAATGAACTGTAGCTCCCCAGTGCCGGCAGCACTCATGCAGCCCCAGACCATGACACTCCCACCACCATGCTTGACTGTAGGCAAGACACACTTGTCTTTGTACTCTTCACCTGGTTGCCGCCTCACACGCTTGACACCATCTGAACCAAATGCGTATCTTGGTCTCATCAGACCACAGGACATGGTTCCAGTAATCAAGGTTCTTTGTCTACTTGTCTTCAGCAAACTGTGGACTTTCTTGTGCATCCTCTTTAGAAGAGGCTTCCTTTGAGACGACAGCCATGACAACCAATTTGATGCAGTGTGTAGCGTATTGTCTGAGCACTGACAGGCTACCCTCCCACCCCTTCAACCTCTGCAGCAATGCTGGCAGCACTCGTACGTCTATTTCACAAAGACAACCTCTGGATATGACGCTGAGCATGTGCACTCAACTTCTTTAGTTGACCACGGTGAGGCCTGTTTTAAGTGGAACCTGTCCTGTTAAACCGCTATATGGTCTTGGCCACCATGCTGCAGCTTAGTTTCAGGGTCTTGGCAATATTCTTTTAGCCTAGGCCAGGGCTTGACAAATTTGCTTAGAATCTAGGAGCCAGCCAGACTGAAAACTAAAAAAAAAACTAAAAAAAAAAAAATTGCATCACCTGGAACTCTGCTTTAAAGAGTAACTCTGCTTTTGTTGAGAAACAACCTTCCCCTCCGGATGATCTATGTACATTGCAAGGATTTTAACAAACTTTGTTGCAGATTCCTACCTTTTTGTTATTCTGAAGAAATAGCTGGTTGTCTGTGTCAATGTGCAAAATGAATGTGAATGGGCGTAATTTCATAATTCTCAATCGGCTGCTGCACTTGCAAGGCTCTAATGAGGAAAGTGGCAGGCTCTGCATTCCTTTAGATGTGATTTCCCTTTAGGGAAAATTTCAGCAAAAATTACTTTTTTGTTGCAGGGAATGCTAACTTGTATCTTAGTTCAGACTTCTGGGAGAATCAGTAAGCCTAAATCACTCGAGAAAATACATTTCTGGGGGGTGTTTTGTACAGAACGTCTCCAGGTTGCCAGATTGCATTTTACAGAAAATTTACAGTGCTGCAGATTGAAAAGGCGTGGTATTTTTTAAGGTTGCACCGATAATGTTTTTACTGGAGTGTACGAGTACTGATACTTACGGTCAAGTACTCGGCAATGCCGAGTACCGATACCTTTGTAGTGTGATTTGAGCCCATACAAAATGAATAGGCTCAAATTGCACTGCAAAAAATCTAATACCTGAAACAGACACCTTTGTGGTGCGATTTGAGTCCATACTACAGTGGTATGGGCTCAAATCGCACCACAAAGGTGTCTGTTTCAGGTATCGGAGCATTTATAAGAGTATTCATGCAAATACTTGGTATCTGCACTGATGCTGGTATCGGTGCAACCCTAGTATTTTTTAATAACGTTCAATTACAATATGATTTGCAATTTTTTTTTTCCCCCACAAAAGTGGAGTTACCCTTTAAGTACTGTTGGCTCTGTGAAAAACACCCTATTGGTAAAGCTTTCATAATACTGTAAATGTAAAACAAACTTTGCTGTCCATAGAATTTTTTATTTTTTTTATTGAACGGTTATGAATTTTTTTTTTTTTTTTTTTAGAAGAATCCTTATGTAAAAATAGGGGTCGCCGATGCATTTAGAATTGTGTAATCCTCAACTTTTTCAATTGCGGTAGATAAAGCTTTAAAGCGGGCGATATTCTTTGTGAAGGCGTTCAATCAGCAGTCTATTCACACTCAGTGCTACAAAAGGCTACAAGAGGTGTATTGACATGCAAGCCCTTAAATGGAGGAAATCCAATTATTGTCTTCCTGCTCTTGTTTTAAACTGCAATTCAGTTCTTTGTGTGATGAGTAGCATGCAATCTCTAGGAAGCTTAGGTCAATTATAAGATATATTCATGTGTTTAAGTACAACATCTATTCAATACATTGATATCTTGCTGAGTGTTAGATACATGCAACCTTTTTTTCTCTATTTGCTTTTCAGGGAAGTGGCATGGATGCTTCACCACGAAATTCCTCTCCTGCCCAAAATGGAGATAAAGGTTTGTCAAATCTGTGATCTTGTTTCACGACAAAGTGTTCAACTATCTTAAGTAACAGCATAATGAGCCTTTTTTATCCAGGTTTCTGAAGGAGAAGTAGTTCTGTATTGTGGAGGGAAGTGAAAGGAAGTTTTTGATTAAAAACCAGTTATCTGCATAGCTGTTGAACAGTCACTGTACCTTTTATCTTCTGTATTGGTTTTCACTTTGCAGTCACAATGTCAAGCCTCAAAGCTAGAGATCTTTATAGTAGCAGTTTTGTTAGGCTGGGCGTAGGACCAATCTCCTGCTGCGGTCCCGCCAGCTGTCATATTACCCAAGCAGTGGCTACTTTCAGTCAGGATACTCACCATGTTTTTTTATTTTATTGCAGGTACTTGTATAGCGCCGTCAATTTTACACAGCGCTTTACATATACATTGTACATTCACATCAGTCCCTACCCTCAAGGAGCTTACAATCTGAGGTCCCCTAACTCGCATGCATACATATACATAGTAGGGCCACTTTAGGCAGGATCCAATTAACCTACCAGCATGTCTTTTGGAGTGTGGGAGGAAACCGGAGGACCCGGAGAAAACCCACGCAGGCATGGGGAGAACATGCAAATTTCAGGCAGGTAGTGCCGTGGTTGGGATTCGAACCAGCGACCCTTTTGCTCCACTACACCACTGTGCTGTCAGTTTTCTACCTGGATCCTTTGTTTTTTAATAAGGGGATGTTGGGTGAAAAGCAATGGACAGTGGCACTCATTGAGCAAAATTTGGTCAGTTTATGGCTAGCTTTAAAGAAGAATTCCAGGTATAGATATTTTATACATAGTTACACTGGTCCAACTTGAACCAATAAACCTATGTATATACCATACCTGGCTGAAGGTCATGGAAGCTGGAAATCACTGAAATCACTGCCCTGCTGTGTTCTGAACACATTGGGTCGGCCACTCTGCATGGCTCCCATTCAGGGAATACTTTGCTTTTCCTGAATAAATGCAAAGCGTTCTTGGATTGGATGAGGTGTGGTGATGACATCATGCTCTCCACCTTGTGTCGTGGCACTGCTTATCATTGAGCCCTTACATTGCAAGCTTTATGATGAATACTCAATCTGAGGCTGTGTATAATGTACTGACCACTAAATCAGCAGCAAGGTAGCTATGTGTAGTAGGTTCCAGAGGAGTGGGCAGGATATATGGAGTTAATTTTTCTCTTCCGTTCACTGACAGACGCAGCCTTCTTATGACACATGGGGGGTTATGCTCATCCTACTAGGAGTAGACTAGGCAAAAACAAACAAAAGCGTAGGTTGGCTCCTCCCAGGGGGCCGTCCTCACCTCAGCATATAATCCCCCTGCTCTGCATAGCATATCAGTTTTCTTTTGCCTAGTGCAAGGAGTAGACCTGGTTCCCTTTGGGATCTGCGTACGTCTCGTCCCCCTAATATACGACTCCACTCCTGCCGGGGGACCCTCCTCGGTTGGATGCGAAAACAAACAAAAACGGATCAGATGAGGATC
>BLSH010059306.1:305884-327597 GCA_018402905.1 Glandirana rugosa | reverse complement strand
TTTGCCCCCCCCCCCCCCCCCCCCATATCACCTGAAATACCTGGCTGATCCTGCCATTTTCTGCCCTCCACTATGTACTTTGACCGCGATATATCAGGACTGCAGACACCATGGTCAAAGTACGTGCCTCAGTCAGCAGCAGCCTGCTGTGTGTCTCCTGTGTCTTCTTTCCCCCTCCCCTCCCTGCCTGTCAGCTCCGTGTCTGTGCTGCCTCCCCCCCGCTGCTCAAATTGGGGTTAGCCTTGCATTATCCTCTTGGTTGATTAATCTAATGTCCCCCGGTGACTGTGCTTTATTAAAAATGCAGCTATATACCTTGTTTACTGAGTGCAGATCGGCGATCACATGACACGCCGCCTCTCTCCTCTCTCGCATGACATGCCACCTCTCTCGCATGACATGCCGCCTCTCTCCTCTCTCGCATGACAGCTGCAGCCACCTCTCCTCCATGACGTCAGTGGGGGATCCTCGGCCCTGCCTGCTGCATCTGTTGGACAGAGAGAAGAGAGGTGATGCGTAACGTGATCACCGATCTGCGCCCTGTAAACAAGGAATATAGCTGCATTTTTTTTATATAAAGCACAGTCACAGGGGGACATTATATTAATCAACCAAGAGGATAATGTAAAATTAACCCTGTAGGTTAACAAACACTTCAACTGAAACATATTTGACCGATCTCAGATCTTGAAGATCTATAAAAGTAACCCTTGTTCACAATAGTTGGATGAGTTTAATTTGATTACATCAGATAACTGACTCTTTACACAGTTGCTTTGATTGTGTTCAGTTCCCATCTGCTAGCCTTGCTCTTAAAACCTACTGTTTCAAGGTGTTGATTGACATTGGCTTCATTGATCAAGTTTAATGTTATGTTTGGTTGTAAAACATTGGATGATTTTACTGCCCTTTAATTTAGTGCCAAGTGTACATGAAATGCATTAGATTGAGGTTCTTATTTTCTTTCAGAATTTATGGCATAAAAATGCCTGTAGCGTGTTTAGTGTACTCAGTTCTTGTTTGTCTGCACCTTCAGAAGATTAATGAGCTGATAAATTATGGTTTATTCTGCCCTTTCTTTGCTACAGCGATCCAGATAAACACTATTTAATGTATGAGCATGAGCGAGTTCCTATAGCCGTTTGTGAGAAGGAGCCAAGTTCTATCATAGCCTTTGCTCTCAGGTATGCTACAATTATTGATTTACTTAGCAATTAAAAATGAACTTAAATGATCACCACTGCATGTAGCAATGTAATTACGGCTGATTAATATTCCCCTGTCGTGTTCCTACCTTACTGAAGCATAAATGGGTAGTCCATTTAAATTTTAAATCCGTATTTAAATGGTTTATTCTGTGATTTGCTCTTATTTTACAAGGGTAGAATACTGTGTGTATGTGTGTGTAATTAATAAGTAAATATATATATGTGTGTGTGTGTGTATATATCTATACACTCACTCACACACACTCTATATATGTATGTATATACACTCACTCACACAAACACTATACTATATTATATATATATATATATATATATATACATATATATATATATATATATATATATACACATATATACACACATATAAAATTTAGTGTTTGTGTGTGTGTGTATATATATATGTGTGTGTGTGTGTATATATATATATATAATATATATGTGTGTGTGTGTGTGTGTGTGTGGATGTATATGTGTGTAAACAGAGATATGACCGTGTTAGTGATCATGTAAATCAGAACACATAAACAGCGGCACCACACAAGTGAGATATTCTCGCCTAAACCGTTAAAATTATACACACCGCGCATTGCGCTAATAGTGAAAAATAAAGAAGATGAAATCTTGTCTGAAGTATCCTCCGTGAAATTCCACACCACGTGTGTGTATAACCACCACCAGTTAAGGTATGTTCTTACCAGAACTCCATGGTCACCATTCTCTGACCACCATGATATGGGGGGGGGGGGGTTCAGAGAAAGCTTTAGTGCTCCAAACACTCTGTGCCTGTCATACCTTCCGCAATCAGCAATATGGGAGAACAGGTTTCAGGCAATTTATTTTAAAGGTTTAAAGGTAAAAGGTTATTTCAAAGGCAATGTTGCAGATAAAAACGGTCATGTAAACATTGATGTCCCAAACGTGAGTGTGATGACCGGAAACACCTCATACATACATACATACATACCTATCGATAGATAGATATAGATATATATAGATATATAGATAGATATAGATATATATATATATATATATCTCAAAGTAACACAAGGTGTATCCATGCTCAAAATAACTGTAAATTGATAAAGGCAACGGCTGCTAGCATTGGTACATAGAAAAAATACCACAACATACAATTTATCACATAAATGCAGCGCCTGTCTGACTGAGATAAATTAATAGAGTAACATAAACATAAGTTCATGTATGCAGTAAATAATAAAGTCCATGTAGATGTCCTTCAGAAATAGAGGAAAGGGAGGATGTTCCAAGTAGTAGTCACACCAGGTGAAAAGGCATAGACCTAGACCTAGACATTCAGACATACAGTCTATGTAGTATATGTATGTCTATGTCCTTTTGTGTTTGCCCCCATTTATCATGAGCTTGAACGCAAAGATTTGACACAAAAGACCATATTTCTCTCAAATATTGTTCACCAATCTGTTTAACTCTGTGTTAGTGAGCACTTCTCCTTTTGCTGAGATCCATCCACCTCACAGGTGTGGATTAGACAGCATGATTATTGCACAGGTGTGCCTTAGGCTGGCCACAATAAAAGGCCACTCTAAAATATGCAGTTTTACTGTATTGGGGGGGTCCTAAAACACACGGAGTGCGGCACTCTTTGTCCTTCGCATAGAGTTGATCAGGTTGTTGATTGTGGCATGTGAAATGTTGGTCCATTCCTCTTCAATGGCTGTGCGAAGTTGCTGGATATTGGCAAGAACTGAAACACTCTGTTGTATACGCTGATCCAGAGCATCCTGAGCATGTTTAATAGGTGACATGTCCTGTGAGTATGCTGGCCATGCAAGAACTGGGATGTTTTCAGCTTCCAGGTATTGTGTAGAGATCCTTGCAGCATGGGATCATGCATTATCATTCTGCAACATGAGGTGATGGTCATGGATGAATGCCACAACAATGGGCCTCAGGATCTCGTCACAGTATCTCTGTGCATTCAAAATGCCATCAATAAAATGCACCTGTGTTCATTGTCCATAGCCTACGCCTGCCCATACCATAACCCCACCGCCTTACACACTGCCCGCCATCTGCCCTGTACAGTGAAAAACGGGATTCATCCGTGAAGAGAACACCTCTTCAAAGTACCAGATGCCATTGAATGTGAGCATTTGCCCACTCAAATTGGTTATGATGACCAACTGAAGTCAGGTCGAGACCCCGATGAGGATGACGTGCATGCAGATGAGCTTTCATGAGAAGGTTTATGACAGTTTGTGCAGAAATTCTTTGTTTAAGCAAACCGATTGTTGTAGCATCTGTCTGGGGGGGCTGGTCTCAGACGATCTTGGAGGTGAAGATGCTGGATGTGGAGGCCCTGGGCTGGTGTGGTTACACGTGATCTGTGGTTGTGAGGCCGTTTGGATGTACTGCCAAATTTTCTGAAACGCCTTTGGAGACGTCTTATGGTGGAGAAATGAACATTCAGTTCAAGGGACACAGCTCTAGTGGACATTCCTGCAGTCAGTATAGCATTGTGCTGTGTGATAAAACTGCACATTTTAGAGTGGCCTTTTATTGTGGCCAGCCTAAGGCACACCTGTGCAATAAGCATGCTGTCTAATCCACACCTGTGAGATGGATGGATTATCTCAGCAAAAGGAGAAGTGCTCACTAACACAGAGTTAGACATTTGTATGAACAATATTTGAGAGAAATAGACCTTTTGTGTACATAGAAAAAGTCGTAGATCTTTGCGTTCAGCTCATAACTGGGGCAAACACAAAAGTGTTGCGTTTTATAATTTTGCGCAGTGTACATGTGTGTGTGTGTGTGTGTGTATATATATATATATATATATATATATATATATATATATATTCTATAAATAATCTCCAGCAATCCCTCTCCATGTGGGTTTTACTGCATCTGTCTGCCATATATAGTTTTATATTGTCAGTGGCAGCTGAGCATACCTGGCAACAAAGGGCCAGGTATGCAAATACACCTGTTACTCTCAAACAGTGTGGAGATTATTACTAATGTTCATATAAAGTAACATCTGGGTAGCATTGACCATAACATGATTTAATGTAAACTGTAAAGCACAAACATTCTAAAAACACTTCACTTTAGGAGAACACCACCTTTTCCAAGGCTTTGCTCTCAAGATTTAGACTAGGAGGTAATTTTATTCAAGAACACAGAACAGAAATGTCAATGCTTCGAATCAACTACACACAAACACACTGCAAATATATATTCCCGTGATCAATACGTTTAAAAAGGCTAAAAATGACACCTATGTGGCTCATGTCCAAAGTTTAAAGTGTCACTAAACCCTTGTCATTAAAAAAAAAAAAAAGACTATCAATTAATGCTGTATTACATTTTCATACTCACTCGGTCACTGTTTGATCTGTATTCTGCAAAAAAAAAAAAACGGGTTCATCCTGCCCTATCACATCTGAGTAGTCCATGTAACTATAGAGTTGCACATGTGGCCATATACACAGTGGTAAATGACAGCCCACTCCCTCCCTCCTCAAAGCTCACTAACCAGCTAAACACTGGTGGGATATTACATGTAGATTGATGGAGGCGTCACCTCCCTGTTCTAAGACACATGTTGGAGGGTGGTGACTGGTAGAAATTCATGCACACCATGTAAAAAAAAATGAAACTAAGATTTGATTTTAAATTTGTTTGTATGATGATTTAACCACTTGCTGACCGGCGTCTGACGGTGACAAAGTGGTTGGATATCGCAAACCGCTGTCATATGACGGCGGCTGCGAGATCCCGCTCTGTGAGCGTTCGCATGCCCACTGTGTTTTGGGGGGGACCAGGGAGCGGGTAGGGCGGACTCCATCGCCGCCGGCTACCCGCGATGGCCCCCCCGCAGTGAAAGAACGGAGGTCCGTGTAAGTAAACACAGATCTCCGTTCTGACAGAGGGGGAAGGGTGGTGATCACAGGCTTCCTGTATATGGAAGCCGTGATCACTCCCTTCCCCTTGCCAGCCCAGCCCACACACACTGTTAGAACACTCCCAGGGAACACAGTTAACCGTTAGATCGCCCCCTGTAGGTTAACCCCGTCACTGCCAATGACATTTACACAGTAATCAGTGCATTTTTATAGCACTGATCGCTGTATAAATGCCAATGGTCCCAAAAAAGTGTCAAAATGGTCCGACATGTCCGCCACCAATATCGCAGCAATGCTAAAAATCGCAGATCGCCGCCATTACTAGTAAAAAATAAAAACCCCAGAAATTAATTCTCATCATCCATAAACGCGGCAACTTTCAAACCAATCAATAAACGCCGATTGCATTTTTTTTTTACCAAAAATATGAGGAAGAATATAAATCGGCCAAAACCGATGAAAAAAAATGTTTTTTTATATTATTTTTTTTTGGATTTGTATTTTAGCAAAAAGTAAGATTTCGTTTTTTTTTGCAAAATTGTCGCTCTTTTGTTTATAGCGGTGATCACAAATGACGCAAAGGGGATCAAATACCACCAAAAGAAAGCTCTATTTGTGGGGAAAAAAGGACGCAAATTTTGTTTGGGTACAACGTCGCATGACCGCGCAATTGTCAGTTAAAGCGACGCAGTGCTGAAACGCAAAAAGTGCTCTGGTCCTAAAGTATGAAATCCTTCCAGGATTGAAGTGGTTAAAACAGTTTGATACTGATTTTTACTCTGTATCCCAAGGGCTGTTTTTTTTTTTTGAACATGTGACTAAAAGCAGAGGACTAGAAGCTTCCCCTGCTTATGTTTCCATGCAGACATGCTGGGAAAGATCTGGGTCATGTGACAGCTATATATCGATAATGAAAAGGTACTTAGTTATTCTTAAAACAATTAGTGTCATCCCCATACAGAAATAAGAGATCATGTAAATTTAAACAGTGTGTCTTTTAGAATCACTTTAATTTTTGTAGGTCCATAAAATATTTGTAGATTGGAATATGTTGTGTGCATTCTTTTTTTGTACTCCTATGCCTACTTAATCAACTTGAATTAAATATTTAGGACAAAATGTTCAAAGCGGTTTACTGAAAGTTTGCTTTGTGGCTATTACTACATTTAGTAGGGTACATTCTGTTCTGTTGAGTTTTAGGAAGCAATTCTGGTTGATTTAAAAGTTTTATGTTTTATTTCTAAAGCTATATACATATATTTTTTCCCTTAGCTGTAAGGAATATAGGAATGCACTGGATGATTTGTCCAAAGCATCTGTGAAGAGTTGTGTGGAAGAAGCTTCTCTTCCTATTAGGTATGTTAATCATTTAAATGTGTGTTATTGTCATTGTTTTTAGATTTCCTTTTTTATAACCAGTAAGGAATGTATCGGGGCCTAGACTAAAGTATTTGTTTCATTCTTCGTATCTCTATGCAGTATTTATGTGTGATGAGCCTAACATCTGCAGGACTTTGCTGAACTGGCAGAATGTACAGGTCTTATTCCCAGAGGAAGCAATTATTACTTGTCATTAGTAGAGCAGAAGTGTTCTATTTATTTTTTATTTGAAACTGGATCATGAAAGGTTAGTTGCTCAAAAAAACACGTGTTTAAAAATCTGAATACACATATAATTGAGGGAAGAGGTTTATTCAAAATAAATACCTGTAATGAAATTGCTCAATAACTATGTTAAAGCGGTAGTTAAAAAAAAAAAAAACTGCAGGACAAAGGCATAATGTGCTAATATGCATCTCATACTAGCACATTATGAAATGTTTACCTTGGACCAAAGCCCTCCAGTGGTGTGCTGACAAGGCTTACATCCCCCCCCCCCAGTCTTCCTTCCGGGTTCGCGTGCTCCAGTTGTGTGAGTGGCCGGGACCGTGATGACGTTATTCCTGTACGGGATCCCTCCACTCCTTCAGAGCGCATGCTGGCTGCATTCAGAGTGAATATCTCTGCACATTTAGGAGATATTCACTGTACGTACAGGTAAGCCTATAATAAGACAATGTAGAATAGTTTACTACCGCTTTAATATTATGCCATATTCTACCCTGTTACAGTTGTTCTATTTTGAAGTTAAATTATAGCTGTTTTGCTTCTCCGTCAGCTGTCCATTCCCGACTGGGATAAGGGGCAGGGAGGTGCGCCATTCAGCGCATTATGCCTGTTACCATATTATGTGTAAATTCACCCTGAATGCATTAATTTAATGTATAATGGTTTTATGCAATAGGTCTTCAGCATTGATTAATAAAGTAAATGGAAAATATTGCATGTGAAGAATATATTTTTTTTTTTTTTTTTTTTTTTTTTTTTTTTAACCAGTTGCCTCCCACCCACCGTCAAATGACGGAGGGAAGGTGCGGCTCTCGTTCTGAGCAAACATCATATGACGTCAGCCCATTCAAACAGGGCATGCGTGCGATCGGGTGCGCAAAGCCCTACACTGTTGGTGGCCTCATGTCCACGAGACACAGCTCGTCACCTGGGGTAAACAGCCATTGGGCATGGCTGTTTACCATGTGATCGGCCGTGATCCATTCACAACCAATCACAAATTTAAACAAAGACCGGTAACTGGCTGTCTTCAAGATCAAGTCATGGCCCATCACAGATGGTACTTCCCCCTTGCACATGGTGCATGCGCGCGATCGGGAGTGTGCTGTGTGTGCATGTCGTTGGCGGCATGTTCCCGGGAACACCGCTCCTCATCGACACTGGTAAACAGCCTTTGGCCGGTGGCTGTTTACCACGTGATCATCTGTGATCCGATCACAAATATACACAAAGACCGGTAACTGGCTGTTGCTGGCTCTTCCCTCCTCACACATCGTTTCCAGTATGAGGAGTAAAGAGCCAGGAGCAGAGTTACCGATCTCTGTCTTGTTTAGTGTACTGAACCAAGCACAACACCAAGAGAACCTGTCGCATCGCCCCTCTATTGCACCTGTCACCCAACAGTCACCACATCAGGGCCCATAAAGTGCACCTGCCACCCATCAGAGACTGCCATCAAAGACCATCAGCGGTGCACCCATCGATGACCTTCGTCAGTCACCCGTCGGTGACAGTCATCGGTCACACCATCATCACCTATCGGGGAACGTCACCTGCAACCCATGAGTGCTCATAAAGGGCACCTGTCACATCAGAGACTGCCATCAGTGACCGTCAGCAGCGTGACGGTCACCTTTCAGTGACCGTCATCAGTCACACTGTCATCACCTATCAGTGAACATCACCTGCCATCTATGGCACAGCCCATCAGTGAGTGTCACTTGCCACCCATCTCACAGCCCATCAGTGAACGTCACCTGCCACCCGTCGCACAGCCCATCAGTGAACGTCACCTGCCACCCGTCGCACAGCCCATCAGTGAACGTCACCTGCCACCCGTCGCACAGCCCATCAGTGATCGTCACCTGCCACCCGTCGCACAGCCCATCAGTGAACATCACCTGCCACCCATCTGTCACCCCGTTGCACAGCACATCAGTGAACATCACCTACCACTCGTCACACAGCCATCAGCAGCATGTCTAAAAGTAATATATAGCAGTGAGGAGGCATTCCAGATTCTCTCCATGCCTGATGAGAGCAGCGGGGAGTTCTCATCAGATTCCAATGCCAATTCTGATTCTGAGTCAAATTCAGCATTTGAACCAATTGATAGCAGCGGATCGGCAAATAAATCGGAGGAAGAATGGGTCCCTCCTAAAAGGGCACGGCACTCTGAAAACCAGGCAGCCGCCAGCAACCATGATCGAATTCCCAGGCCCAGCACCAGCGCTGCCGCCAGCGATAGGCCCCGGGAAGAAATGCCCAGACCCAGTACCAGCGCTGCCGCCAGTGCTGCAGTATCACGCCCAAGTAGCAGCACAGGAACTTCAAATCCCCCAACTACCAGCACTGGAGTGTCATATCCCCCAAGAACCAGGGCCGCTACATGGTCCAGATGGTCTTGCCAACCCAATATGGCTGCCTTTAGACTCTGGTTCAGTAAGTATTCCCCCTTTTCACTGCACAGCCAGGTGTGCAGGCCAATACCCCAAATTTATCTGAAATTGGTTGCTTTTATCTATTTTTGCCTGACCCTTTGCTGCAATTTATTGTGGACCAGACAACTCTATATGCCCAGCAGCATATTGCCATCAACCCCCGATCACCATATGCCCATGCTTTTGAGTGGAGAGATTTGATGTTTGAGTTAAAATTGTTTATGGGCCTCACCATAAACATGGGGCTTACAAAAAAAAAATGAAGGTTATGTGTACTGGTCCACCAACCCTATCCAACACATGCCCATTTATGCCCAGTAATGTCCAGGTCCTGATATGAGATGATTATGCGCTTCCTTCATTTCAGCGACAATACCCAGTGCCCTCCGTGAAATCATCCAAATTATGATAAATTATGTAAAATTCACCCACTCATACATTTCTTTTTCCAACGATTTGCAGAACTCTGTCCCTGATCAGCATATATGTGTGCATGAGTGCCTGGTACCCTTTTCAGGTCGGCTAGCAATAAAACCATATATTCCTAGCAAAAGGCCAGATACGGAGTAAAATTTTAGAAGCTTTGCGACACAGTCACGGGATATCTGTATGCCTTACGGTTATATGAAAGAAGAGATTCCCAGCTGCAGCCCCCCTGAGTACCCGGCCTACATGGGCACAACTGGAAAAATTGTATAGAACCTGGCATACCCACTGCTGAACAAAGGTGATCACATATACCTGGAGAACTATTACACCAGCCTGCCCCGGAAGGATTTCACACTTTAGGACCAGAGCCCTTTTTGCGATTCGGCACTGCGTCACTTTAACTGACAATTGCGCGGTCGTGCGACGTTGTACCCAAACGAAATTTGCGTCCTTTTTTTCCCACAAATAGAGCTTTCTTTTGGTGGTATTTGATCACCTCTGCGTCATTTCTGATCGCCGCTATAAACAAAAGAAGAGCGACAATTTTGCAAAAAAACCCCAAATTTCTTACTTTTTGCTAAAATACAAATCCAAAAAAAAATATAAAAAAACATTTTTTTTCATCGGTTTTGGCCGATTTATATTCTTCCTCATATTTGTGATAAAAAAATCGCAATCGGCGTTTATTGATTGGCTTGCGCAAAAGTGGCCGCGTTTACGGATGAGGAGAATTAATTTCTGGGGTTTTTATTTTTTTTTATTTACTGGTAATGGCGGCGATCTGCGATTTTTAGCGGTACTGCGATATAGCAGCGGACAAATCGACCATTTTGACACTTTTTTGGGACCATTGGCATTTATACAGCGATCAGTGCTTTAAAAATGCACTGATTACTGTGTAAATGCCATTGGCAGTGAAGGGGGTAACCTGCAGGGGGAGCTCTAAGGGTTAACTGTGTTCCCTGGGCGTGTTCTGTGTGTGGGCTGCCCTAGCAGGGGAAGGGGAGCGATCACAGCTTCCATATAGACGAAGGCTGTGATCACAGCCCTATCCCCCTCTCACAGAACGGAGATCCGTGTTTACTTACACGGACCTCCTTTCTTTCACTGCGGGGGGGGGGGGCATCGCGGGTAGCCGGCGGAGATCGAGTCCGCCGCACCCACTCCCTGGCCCCCCCCGAACACAGTGAGCGTGCGCCTCCGGCGGCGCGCGCTCACAGTGCATGATATTGCAGCAGCCGTCGTATGACGGCGTTTTGCGATATCGAGCCATCTTGTCGCCGTCAACCTGCAGTTGATGGTCGGCAAGAGGTTAAAACACCTATACCTCATTTAGCGCCCTCATAGTGATATGTGCGTTTTGTAGTGAGCGTAATTTAGTCAGGCCTAACTGTAGGTGCATGCCTGAATGTTTTGATCTGAGCTGGGGAGTGGCTCAGCGTGTGTTTGGAGAAGGAACACCCCTTGAAAGTTTCCTCCCCCTTGAGCAGATAAGGTTCTGGAGAGAGGGATGGATGAGGAGGTGTCACTTCCTGATGTATGACAAGGAACCCTGACCAATCTACAGTCTGGATTGGCAGGAGACATGCCTCCTTAAATACAGCAGTCTGCCAGCAGGGGGGAGTGGAAGTGTGGAAGATGTAGCAGAGGTGCTGTGGAGGCCTCTACCCTGGAGAGAGCCCCCAGTCTGGGGTGGGCATGGCCTTGAGGTCTGGAGACTTGGGTGCGGCCAGGAGTGGAGTTGATTCCTGGAGCAGTACAAGGGAGTAGGAGAACAGCAGAGGTGCTACTGAGAACACTTTGAAGTAACCACTGGAGTTGGTGAGTGACAGACCCTGGGAGCTGGAATCGAAAGGTTGGAACAGTCTGGGAGAGGAATAGTGGGCCGTCTGTGGAAGCCTTGGGAGCCAGTCAGTCACACTGAGGAAAGCAGGTCGGTGGGATCTGGAAGAGGGATGGGCTGGGAGTTGTAGTCCATCAAATGCCCAGCTAGCACTAACCTACACTTTGAGGGGTCCAAGATCGTGGCCTGTAATGGGTGGTCTAGAGGCCCTACTGACAATTTGTAGGCCTCACCATGTGCTAGCTGTGGTGAAGAGAAAGTAGTTATGTGAGCCTGATTTCCCTTCAGGTCAGGAACTAAGCGATGTGCTGGAGAGAGGTGAAGGAGCAATAGTCTGCAGAAGAGATGTGCTGGAAGAAGTAAAGTGTATATACATTCGTGTATATAGGAAGTCCTGTAAACCAATTCTTTGGGCGTTCCACAGTCGTCCTTTTCCCTATCCAAGTTAAATCCCCTAAATAAAACAAACAAAAACAAGAGCCGGCCTGTTCAGTGACTTCGGATGCGTGAGATATGGTGGAATTGAGGGCAGCTATAAGGTGAACCACAACTACCAGCCACTTCCACGGGAGCACATGGCTACACTCGCAAAAACTCTGGCCTGCAGAACCTCTAACAAGAACAGGAAGGGCTTCCCACAATTCATAGTGAACAAAAAACTGTGATGGGGTGAAAAAGCAACTTTGAGGAGCAACAAAGGTCTGGCCTTGAGGTTGAGGTGGAAGGATAGCAGGAATGTGTACATGACACTACAGTTGAGATTCAAAGAAGACTAGAAGACTAGGTCCCATTGAAAAGCCAACATGTGTCCAAGAATACAATCTCTACATGGGGGTGGAGGGGGGGGATTTCAATGACCGAATGCTTCAGCCCTATTTTTTAATAAGGAGGTCCCGTTTCTGGTACAAGAAAGTAACAATGCGTCTAATTCATTTGGGCATTTATAATGCATACATAATCTACACCAAATCCACTGAAAGCCCCACCCACTTCCTAATATTCATCGAAGTTGTCACATCCCTCATCTATAAACAAAGGCCCCCCCCCAGAAAAACCTTCGCTCTGTTGCTGTACACTGAGCGCCACTCCTTGGACAACATTCCACCATCTAAAGCAGGTCGAAGACTCCAAAAAAGATGTCACGTATGCAGCAAAAGAGGATTTCGAACAGATACCAGCTTACCAGTGTCCCTCCCAACCCGGCCTTTGCATTGGTGAATGCTTCCGACTTTATCACACATCCCTACAATATTAGCCCATATTTTTAACAATTTCCCCATTTTCAACATCTGTGCTGACCATTTCCCATGCCTCCTCAAATAACCATGCCACTGCCTTCCACGTGAACTGACCCTGGCCTGTTTTATCAACTATCCTTCTGCCCACCGATTGGACCGCTAGCACGTGAACTGGCCTGGTCTGTTTCATCAACTATGCTTTTGCCTACTGATTGGACTGATCTGTTGCCCTGCTACTGCAATACACAGGGGTCTCACATGTGAGGGGCTCCCGAATTGTTTTTCCGGATGGAGAAAACAAATATTTCTCTTACGTTCACTGACAGACGCAGCCCTTCATTGACAAGTGGGGTTTATGCACATCCTACCAGGACTAGACTAGGCAAATAGAAAAAAAGCAAGCTGACCCCTCCCAGGGGGCCGTCCTCACTCCAGCATATAACCCACAGCTCTGCATAGCATATCAGTTTTATAATGCCTAGTGCAAGGAGTTAGACCTGGTTCCCTGCTGGGACCTGCGGTTCCACAGATTGTTCTTTCTTTGGAAGCTTTCTGATTGAAGACTATCAAGTAGCCAGCTGGGGCATAGAGGATATCTCGAATCCTGAACTTTCCCCAGCGCTGCCTACCGATGCGAGCTACCCTTAGCACTGGTGGTAGGCCAGTGCGGGAGGCCAGTGGTTGAGGCCAGTGGGTGACCCCCACTTGCGCCCAGTGACCGGGCTCTACTCACGTCCAGGGGCGCTTGGCCTGCAGCATCCCTCTCCGCCAGATGGGAGGAAGGTCTGCAACCGGGTGGCTACCCGCTATGCCCGTCGGATTGGTGAGTGACCCCCCCCCCAGGGTGCGGAGGGGGGGGCTGGGCGTTTTATTTGTAGCGGACTAGTCCGGCCGGTGGAGGGTTCCTGGGGCTACAGATCACCGTGGGTGTCTTTGCTCGGGGTCGCTCCCCTCCTACACCCCCCTTCCCCCGCCCCGCATCCCACGCTCTCAAAGCCGCCAGGCGGCGATTTGCCACCATTTTGCTGCGGATCGCCACCATTTTGCTGTAGCCGCGGCCATTTTGTG
This sequence comes from Glandirana rugosa, assembly GCA_018402905.1. Lineage (NCBI taxonomy): Eukaryota > Metazoa > Chordata > Amphibia > Anura > Ranidae > Glandirana > Glandirana rugosa. Next base: position 313,848 of record BLSH010059306.1, on the reverse strand, counting down.
GGCTATTTTGGCCTCGTGTCGGATTGGCGGCCATTTTGCCGTAGTCGCGGCCTGTGTCACAGGCTTTGGCCTCTTGTGACATCTCAGCGGCCATGTTTGATGTGCCTGTGGATGAAAAATGTGCCGCTGACGCTGCTTCTTCCTCTTTCACTCTGGACAGCGTGGTTGGCACATGGCGGCGCAGGCTCCTGACTGGCGGCAGGCACTCCTATTGGGACGCAGCGCTTAAAGGGCAATCACTAACAGCAAGTATAGCTGGGCTCTCCCTGGGGTGCTGGTAGCGATGGTGCAATCCTCCTGGGTGTTTCCCGGTTGATCTGTGGGGCTGCATTGTGGGGGTGTCAGGGCTTTTTTTGGCCTGTCATTGTCCAGTGGCGCAATGGCGGCTGAACCTGTGGGTCCTTCCAAGGAGGAGTCGGTTGAATCGCAACCTGCGCTGGGGCCTGTAGTTCCCCTGGATCAGCTAAGATCCCTATTGGGGGAATTTTTTCCCCGGGAGGTGCCGTGTAGTGCTAAGGGGAAGTCTAAAAAGCATCCACCCCCCCCCCTTCATCGGGGGACGATTCTGAACCGGAAGGGGCCTCAGTGGTCACGGGGACCCCCGTGGAGCTCTCAGATGGTGAACGGGAGCCCTCGGGTGGTGAGGAAGACCAGGGGGCCTCGGCAGCGTGCTAACGAGCGCTGGTGGCCACCCTGATCGGCAATATCCGTGCGTCCCTGCGACTGGACCAAGCCGGGGAGTCGCAGGAGTCCGCATATGTTTTTGGGTCTTTTAAGCTTATAGGGCTTTAGGGCTTATCCCTATGATCAATTCTTTGACCAGCTGATCTATAAGGAATGGCAGCGTCCACAGAATTCCTTTGTTTTGCCCAAACGTTTCGCTGTACGCTATCCCTTTGAGGATAGTTTTGTGAAGTGGGCATCCCCCGCAGTGGACCCTCCGGTGGCTCGCCTGAATAAGGCAACGACCATCCCCTTGGAGGGGTCTCCCTCTTTTAAGGATTCGGCCGATAGGCGGACGGAGGTGGTATCCAAGGCACTGTTCTTGTTGGCGGGGTCGGCCATGAGACCGGCCCTGGTGTCGGCCATGGTGGCGCAACACCTTACCGAGTGTGCGACTGAGTTGCACAATGAGTTGAGCTGCAGGAGCTCGCTTGAGGCGTCACAGCGGGCAGACCATCTGATACAGGGTCTTCGGTACCTGTATGACGCAGCTTTGGACCTGCTTCCCATGCTGTCTAGGATGTCTGTTTTCGCAGTCATTATTAGACGGATGCTGTGGTTACTCTGTTGGTCGGGTGACCACGCGTCTAAGAAGGGCCTCGCAGATCTCCCCTTTCAGGGTGGTCGGCTCTTTGGGGCACAATTGGATGGAATTATTAAAGATTTCACCGGAGGGAAGAGTACTTTTCTCCCGGAGCCCAGGCGGTGGGAGTTCCGCCGTAAGCAGGGTCCTACTTCTTTGGGTCAGAAGAGGTTTTTTCGTGCACCCGGTGCAGCGGGCAAGGGCTCGAGGCCCGGCAAGTCTGCCTCGGGATCCGGTAAACGGCCCTGGCAGCGCAATAGCGAAAAGGCGGAGGATAAGTCCTCCTCCGCATGATGGGTTGCCCCCACCCGTTTCTCGGGTGGGGGGCCGACTTCTGGGGTTCGCAGACAGGTGGACTGCCCGCATTTCCGACCGATGGGTGCAGGAAGGGGTGTCCTCTGGATACAGGATAGAGTTCAGCACTCTACCCCCAGACAGGTTCTTCCCATCGAACTTGAGACTCACTCGGGCATCGAGAGGCTCTCCTAGGGGCTGTTCAGACGCTCTCCGAACAAGGGATGATTGTGCCGGTACCTCCGTTGGAAAGGTTGCGCTGCTTCTATTCAAACCTCTTTGTGGTGCCCAAAAAGGGTTGGGTCAGGCCAGTTCTGGACCTGAAAGCGCTAAACCACTTTGTGAAGGCGCGAAAGTTCCGGATGGAATCTGTCCGTTCGGTCGTGGCTGCCCTGCACCAAGGGGACTTCATGGCGTCTCTGGATATCAGGGACGCGTATCTTCATGTTCCCATTTGTCCCCGGCACCAGCACTTTCTGCGCTTTGCGGTGGGGGATCTACATTATCAATTTGTGGCACTTCCCTTCGGTCTGGCCTCGGCTCCTCGGGTGTTCACCAAGCTGGTGGCTCCGGTGCTGGCTCTATTGAGGCAGAGAGGCATTGCGGTCGTAGCATACCTCGACGACTCGCTCCTGCGAGCGGAGTCTGCTTCGGCCCTAGAGGAGAACATGGCTATCACCATGGCCTGGTTGAAGGACTTTGGCTGGCTGATCAACCTGCAGAAGTCGACGTTGACCCCGTCTTGTCGACTGGAATATCTGGGTCTAATTCTGGACATGGAGCAGGCGACAGTGTTCTTACCCCTGGCCAAGTTACTAACACTGCAAGCAGCAGTGCGAACCTTGCTGTCACGCCAGTGGTTCTGGCTATGGTTCTGTATGCGGGTGTTGGGGCTCATGGTTTCAGCCTTTGAGTCGATACCTTACGCCCAGAGTCACACTCGGCTCCTGCAGTGTGCGATTCTGTCAAGGTGGGACAAGTCTCCGCTGTCTCTGGACCGGCTGATCAGATTGGATCATCAGACCAGAGGATCGTTGACCTGGTGGCTTCAGGCCCCTGCTCTAACATTGGGGAAGTCGTTTCTTCCTCTGAACTGTTCGATAGTCACGACGGACGCCAGCCTATCAGGCTGGAGGGGGTCCTGGGGCAGCTGTCTGCTAAGGGCCGTTGGTCGGCGCAGGAATCCCGCCTTCCGATAAATGTGCTGGAGCTGAGGGCAATCAGGCTCTGCCTCTCCCACTGGACACTAGGGCTGCGCGGCCTCCCGGTTCGGGTTCAGTCGGACAAGGGCACGCCTGTGGCGTACGTGAACCATCAGGGCGGAACAAGGAGCTCGGCAGCGGCCGCGGAAGCGGCCTTCATTCTGCGTTGGGCAGAACTTCACTTGCCGGCAATCTCCGCCATTTACATTCTGGGCGTAGAAAATTGGCAGGCGGATTTTCTCAGTCGCCAGACGCTGGATCAGGGGGAATGGTCCCTACATCCAGAGGTGTTCTGCCAGATTTGCCACAAGTGGGGCACGCCTGACATGGACCTCATGGCGTCCAGGTTCAATCACAAAGCGCAGACCTTCGTGTGCAGAACAAGGGACCCGTTGGCGGCCGCCAAGGACACGTTGGTAGTGCCTTGGGGTCGGTATTGGCTCCTGTACGCCTTCCCTCCCATCAAGCTTCTACCACGGCTGCTGCGCAGGTTAGAAGCGGAGGGGATTCCGATAATACTGGTGGCTCCGGACTGGCCTTGGCGCCCTTGGTACGCCGACGTGGTGCGGATGGTGACAGATGGTCCCTGGGGTCTTCCGCTGCGCGAAGATCTGCTGTCGCAGGGACCCATCCTGCACCCTGCTTTACCCTCGCTGGCTTTGACGGCTTGGCTATTGAGTCCCAGGTGTTGAGGGATAGGGGTGTCTCTGAGCCATGATCCCTACCATGCTTAAGGCACGCAAGTATACTCTGCGCAAGATATATCATCGCACCTGGAAGGCCTATATTGCCTGGTGTGAGGCTGGGAGTTGGAACCCCCGCTCTTACGTTGTGTCCCGGGTGCTGGCTTCTTTTGCAGCAGGGCCTGGATAACAAATTGGCATTGAGTACTCTCAAGGGTCAGATTTCGGCTCTGGCCATTCTCTTTCAACGGCCTTTGGCGTCACATTCGTTGATACGCACATTTGTACAGGGTGTACGCCATGTGGCTCCTCAGATACGGTCGCCTTTGGCGCCGTGGGATTTGCGACCTTCCCCTTCGTTTCTACCGAAGGTGGTCTCCTCTTTCCACATTAATGAGGATATTGTTCTCCCTTCATTATGTCCGCACCCGTCGCATCCCAAGGAATTTGAGTTACATTCTTTGGATGTCCTGAGGGTTTTGCGGGTGTATTTGGCGGCTACAGCTTCTTTTCGAAAGTCTGATGCGTTGTTTGCTGACAGAAGGACCGCGCAAAGGGTTGGCGGCCTCGTCGGCTACTGTTTCCCGTTGGATCAGACAGACCGTGACTCATGCGTATACTGTTCGGGGCAAGGTCCCTACTTTTCCAGTCACGACTCATTCTACCAGGGCAGTTAGTACTTCCTGGGCTTTCAGACACCAAGCTTCGGTGTCCCAGGTGTGCAAGCCGGCTACTTGGGCCTCGGTGAACACTTTTGCTAAGTTTTATAAAGTTGATGTGTCAGCATCTGCGGATGCTGCTTTTGGCCGTCAAGTTTTACAGGCGGTGGTGTAGGTGCGGCTGGCGCCTCCTGAGAGGATTCTGTTGGGTACAGTTGTTGTCGTTTACCCACCCCTCTTGAATGACACTGCTTTGGGACATCCCCACTTGTCAATGAAGGGCTGCGTCTGTCAGTGAACGTAAGAGAAAAAGGGATTTTATTAAGAACTTACCGTAAAATCCTTTTCTCTGAGTTAACTGACAGACGCAGCACCCACCCCTCTGTGTTGCATTTGTACGGCTTGTTACAAACTGATATGCTATACAGAGCAGGGGGGTTATATATGCTAGAGTGAGGACGGCCCCCTGGGAGGGGTTAGCTTGCTTTTTTTCTATTTGCCTAGTCTACTCCTGGTAGGATGTGCATAAACCCCACTTGTCAATGAAGGGCTGCGTCTGTCAGTGAACTCAGAGAAAAGGATTTTACGGTAAGTTCTTAATAAAATACCTTTTTTTTGTTTTCTCCGGGTTTCGGAATTTCCGGATTAGGGTCTGGAGTCCAGAGGCTTCAAAGAGCTTTGGGTGGGAGAAGCCTCTACCCCTGTGCCCAGGTCTTACCTGATCGAAGCCCTCAGCCTGCTGCTGACTTACTGCCATCATGCCTCTGCCTGCCGCATGAACTAACCACACCTCTGCCTGCTACCTGTACTATGGAAATAATTAGCTGTAGCAAGACGCAGTATGTTTATGAAGGGCTGTAGAGCGGTACAATGAGTGTCTGTAGTTAGCAGTGTATGGCTGTGCTGGCTGTCTCTGCCTGGATAATTTCTATGGACAAATGCTTTGGCTGTGCTGACAGTATCCTTGTGCTGACTATAGACAATATTCCTACCTGCTGCCTGGATAACTACTATTGTTGTTAAGCACATCCTTGCCTGCTGCCTGGACCAATTCTCTCCTCTGTGGACACTACTAAAACCACAGGTAATACTTTTTTTTTTTTTTTTTTTACCCTTTCCTCAATAGAATTTTATTTTTGGAGTGTAATTCTTGGTATGTACATGCTATGTGTTAGAAATATGAAGGGCCTTCAAAAATTATAGGTTGTCAGTAAATTAGATATGTAATTTATGCTCCTAGAACGCTTGAAGGTGCTATTTGAATGTTGGGCCTCTGTATATGGCTGTATAAAAGTCTTACACATATGGTATTGCCATACTCAGTAGCAGAATGTATTTTGGGGTGTCATTTTTGCTATGTACATGCTATGTGTTAGAAATATCTTATACACGGACAACTTTGTGTAAAAAAAAAAAAATCATTTTCGAATCCTTTTGGGAGGTTAAAAGAGCATCGCTGCTGCCCAAATAGCGGCGCCTAGTGGCACTATAACAGCGGTACAGTGCTGCTAAACTAGATAGGCCTTCAGTACATCAGGTGTTAAAAATAATTGGCACCATAGCTTGTAGACTCTAACTTTCACAAAGACCAAATACTATACACCGATTGGGGTTATTTTTACCGAAGATATGTAGAAGTATACATTTTGGCCAAATGTATGAAGAAAAGGGGCTAATTTGCAGAATTTTATGACCAAAACAAAGAAAGGCATTTTTTTTCCACAAAATTTTCTTTCTTTATAGAACAAAAAATAAACCCACTAATGATTAAATACCATTAAAAGAAAGCTCTATTTGTGTGAAAAAAGGACGCAAATTTCACATGGGTACAGTGTTGCATGACGGAGTAATTGTCATTCAAAGTGTGAGAGCACTAAAAGCTGAAAATTAACCTGGGCAGGAAGGGGGTGAAAGTGCCCAATAGGAAAGTGGTTAAAGAGCTCAATAGCTCAAACTGAAATTGACACACAAATGAATGAATTAGTAACTTCAGTGGGATTTGCCCAAGTTTCAGTCAGCACAGTGTGTCTGAAGCATAACACCCTTGCTGTGCTCTTCCTTTAAGAATTGCATAGTGCTCTAGGAATCCCATATTAAAGTGATTGTAAAGTGTCATTTTTTTCCCCTATAAACATGTCATACTTACCTGCTCTGTTGCGGTGGATTTGCACAGAGCAGCCCAGATCCTCCTATTCTTGGGTCCCTCTTCTGTGATACTGGCCCCTCCCTCCTGTTCAGTGCCCCCACAGCAAGCAGCTTGCTATGGGGGCACCCAAGCTGAGTCACAGCTCCTGGCTCTACCCCCTCTCCCCTGATTGGCTAGCCGACTTTGACAGCAGTGGGAGCCAATGGCGCCGCTGCTGTGTATCGGCCAATCAGGAAAAAGAATCTCGGTTGGATGAGACACTTATGAGACAGAGAGGGACCTCAGGTAAGTGCTGAGGGGGGCTGCTGCATACAGAAGGCGGTTTATCTTAATGCATAGAATGCATTAAGATAAATAAACGTTCTGCCTTTACAAACCCCTTTAAGGATGCACCATGGGTATATAACTAGAGAGGAATGACCCAACATGTCTTTTCTCATTTCAAAGCAAATGGGGAGAAACTCAATAGGGGGGGAAAAAAAGGTCTGATCTTTAAAGCGGTTGTATACTCATCATGGGGAAAAAAAAAACAAAAAAAATCTAAGGCAAAGGCATAATGAGCTAGTATGCACCACATACTAGCTCATTATGAAATACCTCAGAACGAAGATCCAACCGGGCAGCTTGGTACCCACAGAGGGAGCTTCCATCTTCCCTCGGAGCTTCCTTCCGGATTCGTGGCTCCGGCGCTGTGAGTGGCCGGGGACGCGAGATATCACTCCCGCAAATGCGTGCGGAGCTCTTTTTTCCGGCGGACTTCACGCCATGACATCGGCGCCTCCTTTCAGGGGGAATATCTCCTAAACCATACAGGTTTAGGAGATATTATTATAGGCTTACATGTAGGTAAAAGTTATAAAAATGTGTATACAACCACTTTAAGGCCCTCATGCACACTGGTTGTTTTTCACGTGGCTGTTAGAGGCATTTTTCCCCTCTAAAGGCCCCTGAATGTCAGCCTATGAGTTCATACACATGTAGATATTTAAGGGAGTTTAACCACTTCAATACTGGGCACTTAAACCCCCTTCCTTCCCGGACAAATTTTCAGCTTTCAGCGCTGTTGCAGTTTGAATGACAATTGCACGGTCATGCGACACTGTACCCATATGAAATTTTTATCATTTTTTTCACTCAAATAGAGCTTTCTTTTGGTGGTATTTAAGCACCCCTGGGTTTTTTATTTCTTGCGCTATAAATTAAAAAAAGACTGAAAATTTTCAAAAACAATGTATTTTTCTTCGTTTCTGTTATAAAATTTTGCAAATAAGTAATTTCTCTTCATAATTTTTGATCAAAAATTATACTGCTACATTTCTTTGGTAAAAATAACCCAAATCAGAGTTTATTTGGTGTTGGCGGACAGACAGATGTGACGGGGACATACAGATGTTTTGTGTATGGTGACAGATGTACTAAACCCAATAAAAATGGTTTCTTTACATCGTCATATTAAAAACTAGTTTTTAATACTTCTCTTTAATGAATAAACGTTTTAAAATATTGTCTTTGCTTCTTTTTATGTAACAAAAACTTTTAAAAGTCAGAAAAAAATTAAATATCGCGTTCTTTATTTTTTGGGTCCCCACGAATTTATGGTGGTTTTCTTTCGAGATAAACTCACTTTTTTTACTATTTTTAAAGTATACCCATGTCACAGCGTACTGGCACGTT
>BLSH010059306.1:278026-305874 GCA_018402905.1 Glandirana rugosa | reverse complement strand
CCCCCCCCCCCCCCCCACACTGAGCTCTCACTGTGCTCGGCGGTAGGAGAACTGTCACAGAGACGTTCGTCTCTGTTTACAATGTGACAGCTGTGATTGGACACAGCCGTCACATGATCGGGAGGGCCAGTCACTGCGCCCCTATCCCGATCTCTGCTCAGCTGGATCCTGTGATCATAATGATCACAGGATCCAGCAGCAGCGCACCGCTCTGCGAGCTCCCATTCTGCAGGACGTGCATACACGTCCTGTCAGAACGGGGAAGCTCCCACCCGGCCGTATATATACAGTGGCCGGGTGGGAGGTGGTTAAAGGCAGAAAAAAAAAACTACAGCCAGCGTGTCCAGTAGCAGCGACATTTTGGCAGAAAAAATGCTTGACAGGTCTAAACGTGCGCTAATGCTAGAGCTTCAGCTTTTATTTATTTCAGTGGCCAGAATAAATTATGAATTAACCCCCAAGCGCTTGATGTGCTTAAATTAGTTACATGCATTTATAAGTGTCAAGCATTTTTTCTGCCAAAATGCTGCCAGGAGGAAAGGCATATAGGAGAGCAAGCAAAACGTTCTGTGTGCCCTAAGGCCCCTTTCACGTGTACAGGCTGTTAAGGTCCACCTGTCAGTTTTTTTTAGGCAGACCTGAATGGGCGCTATATTAACCTCTATGGAGCGACGGATGTCAGCGGTGACCTGTCCGCTGACGTCCGATCCGCTAAATGCAGATGGATGGAAAACCTATTTTCCATCCGTCTGGCGGATCCGTTTTCATCCGATCCCCATAGAGGAGAGCGGGAGCTCTGACAGGTCTGTCTCTACATAGTGAGCAGAGACGGAGCTGTCATCCGCCAGCTCAGCGGGGATCAACGGCTCGATCCCCGCTGAGCAACAAAGTCCATCAAAACGGACTCCACTAGTGTGAAAGGACCCTAAGGGCCGGTTCACACCTAGGCGATCCGACTTCAGAGACGACTTTGTTAGGCGACTTTTCAAGGGGACTTCAAGGCGATGTCAGCGCAAATTTGGGCAACTTCAGCGCAATTTTGGGCGAATTACAACATGATTACGACCTGAAGCGCCCTCCATGCCAGGCAACTTTGCCTGTGGACATTCAGAGAAGAAAGGGAGGGGTTTGCCTTAAAAAAAAATTATTTTTCCTTTAAAGTCGCTTCAAAGTCTCTTCAATATAGATGGGGGGATCCAACTTGGAGGCGACTTCCATTGAATTCTATGGGCACAAGTCAGATAGAAGTCGCATTGAAGTAGTACAGGAACCTTTTCTGAAGTTGCCTTGAAGTTGGAGCGACTTGAGTAGCGTATATTAAGACTGCTCCCATTCATTTCAATGGGATTTCTCATGTCAAGCGACTTGAGGCAACACCAAGTCAACTAGATGTGAACCGGCCCTAAAACATGCAGTTGTAAATGATACACAACCATGTAATCTTTACTAACATTCTTGTTTTTCATTTTCAGTATAATTGAAAGCAGACCGAAAACAAGCAGTCCTGCCAAAGCACCAGAACCAAACCTGACACAGTCAACCCGCACAGCTGATGTAGAAACTCCGGGTGCCAGTAGGTTAAACATTATTTCATGTGTATAGAGTACCAGATGGTAAAAGCTGGAACCGCTCAGTGTATTGTATACAGAAAAAGTATTTGCTGTAAACATGGCTAACAGATTGGTAAATTAATTTAATTTTCCCATTCTTAACCACTAAGATTTCTTCTAAGATTATTTCTTCTCAAAAAAAAAAAATTGTTCTCAGCAGGAATTTCACATGCAATTTTCTGTGGCTCGAAAAAGCAGTTTTCTCTTACGTTCATTGACAGACGCAGCCTCTTATTCATGACACGTGGGGATTATGCACCTTTTACCAGGAGTAGACTATGCAGAACGAAAGTTCAGAAAAGCAAGGCTGGCCCCTCCCAGGGGGCCATCCTCACTCAGTGTATAACCCCTCCGCCCTGCAAAGCACACCAGTCTTTTCTGCCTAGTGCAAGGAGTTAGACCTGGTTCCCTGTTGGGATCTGCGGGTCCCCAATTTTTTTCTTTTTTCTTTTGCTCAAGCTATCTGATGAAGAATACAATCAAGTAGCCGGCTGGGAGATATCCTGGATATCACGAATCCTGGAAATTTACCCAGCACGGCCGACGGATGCGAGCCTCCCTTAGCTGTACGCGGGGTTAAACGTCCCACCTGCGTACCCAGTGACCGGGCAGTAGCTCGCGTCCAGGGGGTCGCATAGCCGGCAGCATCCCTCCCCATCTGGGGGGAGGAAGGTCTGCAACGGCTGGCTACCCGCTACACTCGTCGGGAAGGGTGAGTCGCCCCCCCCCCCGGGTGCGGAGGGGGCAGGTTAGTGGTCCCATCCATGGTGTGGGGTATAGTTGGCCTGGGTGTCCCCTCTCCTACCCCGCCCACAGGCGGCTGAACCGGCAGTTTCTTCTCCGGAGGGGTCCACTGAAGCTCAAGCTGCGCTGGGACCTATGGTTCTCCTAGACAAATTGACTTCCATCCTGGAAGAGTTTTTTGCCCGGGGGGAACCGAGCCGTGGTCGGGGGGTGACGAGAAATCGTCCACCCCCTCCTCCATCTTCTGGGGAGTAATCGGAGCCGGAAGGGGGCTCTGTGGTTACAGGGACCCCCGTGGAGCCCTCGGATGGTGAAGAGGGGGGGTGAACCAGGGGGCCTCAGTGGCGCGCGAAGGGGCGCTGGTGGGCTCCCTGATCGCAGCTCTCTGTGATTCGCTGCTGCTGGACCAGACTGGGAAGCCCCAATGACGGCCTACGCCTTTGGGTCCCGTAAGTCAGCCCGGGCCCCTAAGGTTTCCCCTATGTCCAGTATTTCGACCAGTTTGTCTATAAGGAATGGCAGCATCCGCAAAATTCCTCTACCCTGCCAAAACTGTTTTCTGTGCGCTATCCCTTTGAGGGCAGCCGGTTACAGAAATGGGTGTCCCCTTCAGTGGATCCGCCAGTGGCCCGCTTGAACAAGGCGACAACCATTCCCATGGAAGGGTTTCCATCTTATAAGGATCCGGCCGATAGGCGGACGGAAGCAATGTCCACGGCATTGTTCTGGGTGGCGGGGGCAGCCATGATGCCGGCGCTGGCGTTGGCCATGGTGGCGCAGTCGCTCACTGAACAGGTGATGGAGCTGCACAAAGATCTGGGGGACTTCGGGTACTCCCCAGAATCGGTGCAGCAGGCGGACCAGCTGGTGCAGGGTCTTCGTTACCTTTGTGATGCAGCACTGGACTTGGTCCCTATGCTGTCAAAGATGTTTGTTTTTTGCGGTCTTTAATAGACGGCTGCGGTGCTGGTCGGGTGACCATGCGTCTAAGAAGGACCTCACAGACCTGCCTTTCAGGGCGGTCGGCTTTTTGGGGCTCAGCTGGATGAAATCATTAAGGATTTCACGGGGGGGGAGAGTACCTTCCTCCCAGAACCCAAGCGACAGGTACATCGCCGAAAACAGGGACCTTCTGGCCAGAAGTGTTTGTTTCGTGCCCATTTCAACGGGCAAGGGCTCCCGTCCCAGCAAGGCTGCCACTGGGACCAGTAAGCTGCCCTGGCAGCACAAGTCCGAAAAGGCAAAGGAAAAGCCCTCCTCCGCATGAATGGTTGCCCCCGCCTCTTGGGTGGGGGAGCCGGCTTCTGGGGTTCGCGGACCGGTGGACCGCTTGCATCTCCGACCTGTGGGTACGAGAGGTGGTGTTCCCCCCCCCCCCCTGTCCTGCCACCACCACCCCCCCCCCCCACCCCCCCGCGGGTTCTGCTCAAACCTCTTGTGGTGCCAAAGAAGGATGGCAGACCGGTTCTGGACCTAAAAGCGCTCAATCACTTTGTGAGGGTGCGAAAATTCAGGATGGAGTCAGTCCGTTCGGTCGTGGCCGCCCTGCACCAGGGGGACTTTCTGGTATCTCTGGACATCAGGGATGCGTATCTTCACGTTCCCATTTGTGTCCGGCATCAGCGCTTCCTGCGCTTTGTGGTAGGGGATCTCCATTACCAATTTGTGGCACTCCCCTTCAGTCTGGCCTCTGCTCCGCGGGTCTTCACCAAGCTGTGGCTCCGGTGCTGGCTCTGCTGACACAGAGGGGCATTGCTGTGGTTGCATGCCTAGACGATCTACTCCTGCGAGCGGAGTCAGCTCTGGCTCTGGAGGATATTGTTGCTATGACCCTGATTTCCCTGCGGGAATTCGGCTGGTTGATCTACCTACAGAAGACGACACTGACCCCGTCCTGTCATCTAGAATATCTGGGCCCGATATTGGACACAGAACAGGCGAAGGCGTTCCTTCCTCCGGCCAAGTTGCAAGCAGCGGTGCGAACTCTGCTGTCACGATGGTGGTCCTCCTTACGTTTCTGCATGCGGGTGTTGGGGCTCATGGTCTCGGCCTTCGAGTCGATACCATACGCCCAGAGTCACACCCGGCTCCTGCAGCGGGCGACTCTGCTGCAGTGGGACAAGTCTCCCTTGTCCCTGGATCAGCTGATCAGGTTGGATCATCAGACCAGGGGGTCGTTGACCTGGTGGCTTCGGGCCCCCGGCACTGACCTTGGGGAAGTCGTTTCTTCCCCTGGAATGGTCGATAGTCACGACGGACGCCAGCCTATCGGGCTGGGGAGGAGTCCTGGGGCAATTATCTGCTCAGGGCCGTTGGTTGGCACAGGAATCTCGCCTTCCGATCAATGTGTTGGAGCTACGGGCGATCAGGCTCTGCCTCTCCCACTGGTCGACGAGGCTGCGCGGCCTCCCGGTTCAGGTTCAGTCAGACAATGCCACAGCAGTGGCGTACGTGAACCATCAAGGGGGAACAAGGAGCTCAACAGTAGCTGCGGAAGCGGCCCACGTTCTGATGTGGGCGGGACTTCTCGTGCCAGCAATTTCCGCCATCTACATTCCGGGCGTAGAAAATTGGCAGGCGGACTTCTCAGTCGCCAGACGCTGGTTCAGGGAGAAGGGTCCTTGCACCCAGAGGTGTTCCGCCAGATTAGCCAAAACTGGGGCACGCCAGATGTGGCCTACTGGTGTCCAGATTCAATCACAAGGTGCGGACCTTCGTGTGCAGGACAAGGGATCCGCTGGCGGTAGCCACGGACGCCCTGGTGGCCCTATGGTCTCGGTACCGGCTTCTGTATGCCTTTCCCCCTCTCAAACTTCTACCACGGCTGTTGCGCAGGATAGAAGTGGAGGAAATCCCAACAATCCTGGTGGCTCCGGATTGGCTTCGGCGCCCTTGGTACGCCGATGTCGTGCGGATGGTAACAGTTGTTCCCTGGTGGCTCCCACTTCGCGAAGATCTGCTGTCACAGGGACCCATCCTGCACCCTGCTTTACCCTCGCTGGCTTTGACGGCCTGGGTATTGAGTCCCAGGTGCTGAGGGATAGGGGGATCTCTGAGTCAGTGATCCCCACCATGCTTAAGGTGCGCAAGTGCACTTCGCGCAAGATTTATCATCGCATCTGGATGGCTTATATTGCCTGGTAAAAGGCGGGGGGTTGGAACCCCCGTTCTTTCTCGGTGACTCGGGTGCTGGCTTTTCTCCAGCAAGGCCTGGATCACAAATTGGCATGGAGTACACTCAAAGGTCAGATTTCTGCTCTGGCAATTCTGTTTCAGCGTCCTTTAGCGACGCGTTCTTTGATTCGTACATTTGTACAGGGTGTACGGCATGTGGCTCCTTAGGTACGGTCGCCTTTTGCACCGTGGGGATTGAACTTGGTGCTTTCTGTACTGCAGAAACCGCCCTATGAACTGATCAGGGATATCCCCTTACATCTGCTGTCACAAAAGGTGACCTTTTTGGTGGCCATTACATCCGCTAGGCGGGTGTCTGAATTGGCGGCTTTGTCATGTAGGTCTCCCTACTTGGTCCTACATTTTGATAAGGCGGTGCTGCACCCTTCCCTTTCGTTTCTACCGAAGGTGGTTTCCTCTTTTCACATTTATGTGGACATTATCCTTCCTTCTTTGTGCCTGCGCCTGTCACATCCTAAGGAGATTGCCTTGCACTCCCTGTACGTAGTGAGGGCCCTGCGGGTGTATTTATCAGCTACGGCTCCTTTTCGGAGGTCGGATGCGCTTTTTGTGCCGACGGAAGGACCGCGCAAAGGTTTGGCGGCCTCGACGGCTACTGTATCCCGTTGGATCAGCCAGACTGTGACCCATGCGTAGGCTGTTCGGGGGCAAGGGCCCCCTTTCCCGGTCACGGTTCATTCCACCAGGGCGATTAGTACTTCCTGGGCTTTTCGACACCAAGCGTCGATGTCTCAGGTGTGCAAGGCGGCTACTTGGGCCTCGGTGCAAACGTTTAAGTTTTACAAAGTTGATATGTCAGCATCTGCGGATGCTGCTTTTGGCCACAAAGTCTTGCAGGCGGCAGTGTAGGCGCGGCGGGCGCCTCCCGGAAAATTCTGTTGGGTACAGTTGTTATTGTTTACCCACCCCTCTTTGTTTGACACTGCTTTGGGACACCCCCACGTGTCATGAATAAGAGGCTGCGTCTGTCAATGAACGTAAGAGAAAATAGGATTTTTTGACTTACCGTAAAATCCTTTTCTCTGAGTTCATTGACAGACGCAGCACCCACCCCTCTGTGGTTGAGTTTGTACTGCTTGTCATGTACTAGTGTGCTTTGCAGGGCGGAGGGGTTATACACTGAGTGAGGACGGCCCACTGGGGGGGGCCAGCCTTGCTTTTCTGAATTTTCGTTCTGCCTAGTCTACTCCTGGTAAAAGGTGCATAAATCCCACGTGTCATGAATAAGAGGCTGCGTCTGTCAATGAACGTAAGAGAAAAGGATTTTACGGTAAGTCAAAAAATCCTATTTTCTATAGAACATTCAATTTTTTTAGACACTACCTTTTCATTAGCTGACTGAATATAATGCAAGTTTATAGAGCTTTCTTTTTGAGGCATGGTGTCCTCCACATAACAGAAAAATCGCATACAGTGGACAATGATAGGCGTGTCTTCTGACAACTCTGCTCTCTCTTTACTGCATGTTGCTTAACAGGTGCATGTAAACCACCAGTATTGCTGCCTCTCCCAATCTTAATTCTACTTTACAGATAATTACCAGAGACTGATACACATCAAATTTGGGTACTTATATTAGTTGCACTTAAAATGAATGATTTTGAATTAATATATAACCTGCTTAATTTTTTTTTTTTTTTTTTAATCTGTACAAACTTCAAATTAAACTCGTTCACTGAGGGCCACAGAGTCTTTAACCTTTTGGGTTACATTGCTGTCTACAGGAGGGCCAGCCCAGTTATCCGTGCTCTGTTTCCTACAATAAAGTGCCTTCCCATGCTGCTTTAATTTGCAAAGACCCACAAGGAACATCAATCTTTTCCTGCTGTTTTCCTACAGTGACCCTGGTCACCTTCAGACCCTTTTGTTACCAGATGTCCAGTTTTGAGTACCTGAGGCCTTGCCTCCTATTTTTGCTTACTGACAGTGCCGATGTCTGCAGCCTGGAATCATCCTCTACTCTTAGGGGTTGATTGACTAAAGCTGGAGAGTGCAAAAACCAGTGCAGCTGTGCATGCTAGCCAATCAGCTTCTAACCTCAGCTTGTTCAATCAAGCTTTGACAATAAAACCTTGAAGCTTATTGGTTTCTGTGTGGAGCTGCACCAAATTGTGCACAAGCTTTAGTAGATCAACCCCTTAGTCTCTTCTATCTTTGCAGTCCCCCTAGGCTCAGTTGGGTGTGGTTGAACCCTTTTCAGCTGAGGTTTTTACCATGATCAATAAAGATTTTGTAACTGGAACCACCTAGGCAGGGCCGGTGCATGGATTTTTGACACCCTAGGCAAAACCTGACTTTGCTGCCCCCTAGCTTCACCCATGACTCCACTCCCTTTGCCCTGCCCATGTATACGGTGAAGGTGGCAGCAGTGGAGATTTTTGTGGTGCCTTTCCACCTATTTCTTTAGCCATGGTTCACAGGCCCGCACCTGCGCCTCTGGACCAGGCCTGAAGACAAATAGTGGTGGTGCGCCAGCCGATATATAGGCAGGCTGGGGTAGTAGATGGATGGGCTGGGGGTCCTGCCGGTCAGGCGTGTTGTTCCCCGCGGGGCAGTGAAGGTGTACGCAGGAGCGCAGTGGACGTATGGCTGGATGGTTCTCTGATGAGCGGGGATGTGGATTGGACGGAGAGTGGGGAGCTCCTTCTATGGTGTAGGACTGGCTTTGAGTGGCACTTTGGGGATCCAGGACAGACAGAGCGGACTGCTACCAAGTACCAGAGGAAGAGCCTGGTCTGGCCGGCTGAGCCGAGATGGGGATTTGATGTGCGGCGATCTGTTGGGCTGTGTGCTGGGGCTTAGGATCTGTGGCGGGGGTCTGATGGGACTGTCAAGTGCAGGGACCAGCCTGCTGCATTGAGCCCAGATACCCCGCTGTACCTGCTGTGCTGGTGATGAGGAGGATGGAGCCTGGCACAGCCTTGTAGTGCAGGTAAGGAAGGAGCGGAGGGGCCCAGGGCGCGGTAGGAAGCTGAGGAGGGGCGTGAACAGAAGCCTCCAGTTTCACCTTCAAAATTGAACCACCAGGCTTCCATGCCCAAGAACGAGCCCCAGGACCCGTGTGATCTCCGTGAGAGCCATCATTTAGGACCTGGGAGAGGTGGGCCTGATGGAGTACTTCATGTAGTCTTTCTTTGACAGCCACTTCTCCTGATGGTAACCCTGGTGGGGAACATCAGCAGACCAGCGGCTATGGCTGCACCCTAGGTGGCTGTCTAGTTTGCCTAGAGAAAGCATCGGTCTTGCACATAGGTATTTACTGTCTGTGGCCTTCGCGCCTTCTGGCTCATCAGCCACAGAAACGCTCTGCTTCTGAGTCGTTCCAGACTTTGATGAACTTACCCCTGGGTAGTTGCTCAGAGGTTATGGCTGTAGCATTCAATATAAACTGTCTTAGTTTGCTGGAAAGCTGCTATCTTCATTCTTGCATGTCTCATATCCGTGCATATGTGTAGGGAACTTCGGCTGGACTGCCGAACCTTTGTATAAAAAGTGTTTGATCCACATGGCATTCCATTAACAGCATCTCTTCAAGCCAGTGCTTGACAACATTATCATGGATCCTTCATGACCTGCGTAAATATCACGCATGTGACCACTGTGTAAAAATGCAGAACGTATATAAAACCAACAAAACTGACAATACAAACAAAAGCCCAATTTCCTTGTGCAGACTGTATTCAAGAGGTGCTCTTCATGAGGATCCTTAACCTCCCATCTTCTGTGTTTTCTCATCTTTAATTATCTGACCCCCCCCCCATCACAAAGGTCACATTGTGTTTGTTTTTACATCAATAGCCAGGTAACAAGACTCCACATCAATCTCTCTTGCAGGAATGAATCCTTCTCTCCCCATAATGGGTTCACAGTGTGCAGGTCCAGGCTTAAATTAGGTAGAATACCAAACACTCACTCCTCAATCAGGTTGTTTCTCCTCTGAAGGAATAGCTGTTTCTTATATGTATTTTGGATTCCGATTCTCTTTTGCTTTGTGCATGATTTTTATTTTATACATTGCTACATGGGTTATGTTGCGACCTTCAGGTGAATGGACACTGGCCAGAAAAGTCTGCACAGCTAAGCCTCAGTTTTGTGCTAGTGTTGAAAGTTAATGAATGTTTTTCGAGTCTCTCTAAAGTTTTTTTTGGGACTATGTTCCTGGGACTGTTACATACACCCTGATCCAGGCAGAGGCGGGGCTTATCTGAGTTGGTAGCTATGGCCAGCAGGCCACAAATGACTGTACCTGGACCCCGTATACATAAAGTGGGAATGGCCTGTAATGCCTACCATTCAACGCTGGATCCTGCAGGTAGTGACCTCCGATTTAAAGCCTACCCAGTGATTTCACTGACTAGGTGCTCTACAGGTCCAGGGCAGTGATCCTTCTGGAGAGGAGTCTATTTCCTGAAGGTCCTGCAGGGTGTGCCTAACATGACGGGTGACGTTTGGGCCTATTGGGCTCTGCAGCATGGACTGGTGAGTACTTTTGTTTGTAGAGTTGTGACAACCCCTTACAGTGTTCCCTTTGTGTGTGGTGTCTTTGGGCACAGGATGGCATCAGGAAATGTGTTTCTCTCCTTATGGGGTAATTTGCAGTCTGGCAGTGAGTAAAAGGGGTGGGCCAGTCAGCCATTTTGTGTCCTGTTCATTTTCATAGGGTTTCCTTGGCCACACTGATAAACAGCATCTGCTTTATATCTTAGCCATCCTGCCTTCCATAACCACTGAGCAAGTTGACTTCTGTCTGTCAGGGCACAGCAAGTACAGGGGCACATATATTTTTAGGTGGAGCTGTTTCTTAAGGGCCTGTTCACATCAGAACACGGTGATGGAAACCCACGATCCATGCACGTTTCCCATAACATATTCAAATACTCACTGCAGTTGCAATCTGCAGCAGGTGTCAATGTTAAGTTAATGACACCCCAAACGCAGGTCACAAATTCAGTGTGTTTGCCTACACTGGATCGCATGGTGTCGAAGTACCGTGCAATCAAACCCTTTAATGGTTTAGCATATGCCAACACTCAGCTGAGTAGCTGCTTACCGCTGGAGTACAGGTATATCATTCCTCAGCAAGCCATGACTTCTTGCAGGCAAGGAGGTGGGGAGAAAGACAATAGGAACCCTCAAATTCCTTCATTAGAGGGATATTCCCTTGCAAAATTTGCCCTGCAATGGCTCCCCTATAGGTCAGGTTATTTTTGAATCTCTGCCCTTATCTGGTATCTCCGCTGTTTCTGGGGCACAATCCTCCTCCTGTCTGTCAAGGGAAATATTCTCTGTAGCCATTTCTGCACTGAGACAAGCTCTCAGAAGCAGTCACTAGCCTGGGATGCAGGCGCGAGCACTGCCCATTTTGCAGGAGAACGACATGTCAGAGGAAGTTCCCCTGGAGAAGGAAGAAGTGGAAACGATTTAGGATTAGGGACCCTCTGTAGAGAAGTAATCTTAGTAGGGATCTAAAAATTTATTGCATCACCAGAACGATCATCCATGGAATATACATTGGAACTGGATACAAAAAATAGGTAACGCGTTTCACACGTCTAGCGTGCTTCTTCACAACATGGTTGTGAAGAAGCACGCTAGACGTGTGAAACGCGTTACCTATTTTTTGTATCCAGTTCCAATGTATATTCCATGGATGATCGTTCTGGTGATACAATAAATTTTTAGATTGCATTAAATCTGGAGTGCCGCCAGCCTCATTTCAAAGTGGACATTTGTATCTGTTGCAGCAACAGGGCGAAGCACCCAGTAATCAGCAATCTACCACTATGAGCGTGGTATTCTCCTGGAGCAGCTGAAGGATATTCAATCTTAGTAGGGAGTCTGAATCCCTGGGTTCTCTGACACAGAAGGCTTCTGTGAGTTTCCTTGTGAATGTGTTGCACTAACCTTAAGTTACCGCTATTTGAATCTTCTTTCCCTAAAGTCCAAGGTTTTGGGTTCAGGCCTTTTTAGAATGCACCTTCAATGGCAAAAAGTGGTGTACAGTATCTCACAAAAGTGAGTACACCCCTCACATTTCTGTAAATATTTCATTATATCTTTTCATGTGACAACACTGAAGAAATTACACTTTGCTACAATGTAAAGTAGTGAGTGTACAGCTTGTAGAACAGTGGAAATTTGCTGTCCCGTCAAAATAACTCAACACACAGCCATTAATGTCTAAATCGCCGGCAACAAAAGTGAGTACACCCCTAAGTGAAAATGTCCAAATTGGGCCCAATTAGCCATTTTGCCTCCCTGGTGTCATGTGACTCGTTAGTGTTGCAAGGTCTCGGGTGTGAATGGGGAGCAGGTGTTTAATTTGGTATTACTCTCACTCTCTCATACTGGTCACTGTAAGTTCAACATGGTACCTAATGGCAAATAACTCTGAGGATCAGAAAAAAATAATTGTTGCTCTACATAAAGATGGCCTAGGCTATAAGAAGATTGCAAAGACCCTGAAACTGAGCTGCAGCACTGTGGCCAAGACCATACAGCAGTTTAACAGGACAGGTTCCACTCAGAACAGGCCTTGCCCTGGTCGACCAAAGAAGTTGAGTGCACGTGCTCATCCTCATATCCAGAGGTTGTCTCTGGGAAATAGCCATATGAGTGCTGCCAGCATTGCCGCAGAATGCTCAGACCATATGCCGCACATTGCATCAAAATGGTCAGCATGGCATCCCAGAAGGAAGCCTCTTCTAAAGATGATGCACAAGAATGCCCGCAAACAGTTTGCTGAAGACAAGCAGACTAAGGACATGGATTACTAGAACAATGTCCTGTGGTCTGATGAGACCAAGATAAACTTATTTGGTTCAGATGGTGTCAAGCGTGTGTGGCGGCAACCAGGTGAGGAGTACAAAGATAAGTGTCTTGCCTACAGTCAAGCATGGTGGTGGGAGTGTCATGGTCTGGGGCTGCATGAGTGCTGCTGGCACTGGGGAGCTACAGTTCATTGAGGGAACCATGAATGCCAACATGTACTATGACATACTGAAGCAGAGCATGATCCCCTCCCTTCAGAGACTGGGCCACAGGGCAGTATTCCAACATAACGACCCCAAACACACCTCCAAGACAACCACTGCCTTGCTAAAGAAACTGAGGGTAGAGGTGGTGGATTTGCCAAGCATGTCTCCAGACCTAAACCCTATTGTGCATCTGTGGGTCATCCTCAAACGGAAGGCATAGGAGCGCAAGGTCTCGAACATCCATCAGCTCCATGGTGTCTTCATGGAGGCGTGGAAGATGACTCCAGTGGCAACCTGTGAAGCTCTGGAAAACTCCATGCCCAAGAGGGTTTGGGCAGTGCTGCAAAAATAACGGTGGCCACAAAATATTGACACTTTGGGACCAATTTGGACATTTTCACTTAGGTGTGTACTAACTTTTGCCAGCGGTTTAGACCTTAATGGCGGTGTGTTGAGTTATTTTGAGGGGACAACAAATTTACACTGTTATACAAGCTGTACACTCACTACTTTACATTGTAGCAAAGTGTCATTTCTTCAGTGTTGTCACATGAAAAGATGTAATAAAATATTTACAAAAATGTGAGGGGTGTTCTCACTTTTGTGAGATACTGTATGTTGTTTGGCTTCACCCAGCGAAGGCATTTTCAACACAAAAAAAGAGGGGTTTTCCCATTGTTGACTGGCTAATTGTTTGAATAAGACCCTGCCTGTCCCGTTGAATTATGTCCCGGTCTTTATGATGCCATAGATTAGACGTTAGAAGCCCCTTTTAGGGTACCATTCTCTTCTAAAGAAGCAGAGCTGCAGCCTTCGGTGGCTGCTGTAGCGGTTTGCCAAGGTCTGGGTGAACCAGGTGCTGTGTTCCAGATTATCTGATCTGGAAGATTCTGCCATTTGGTAGCTACTGGGAGGATATTCTCATTGTCTTGAGCTTCTCAGTTGTTACCTAGAGGGATTCCAAAAGGGAGCTTTCGTTATTGATTTCGTTATTGGTCATTATCTCTGTCAGCTTGAGAAGGATCCTATGGCTTAACTATTGGAATTTCTCTAAAAATCGCACATTGAGGGGCTACCTTTTAAAGGAAGATGCTTATTCAGATGCCTATATAGCCTTGTGCTCCTATATACAGAAGGTGACTGTGGGGAAGAGTACTCTTACCCCATGAAAAGAAGGCAGATGTTACAGGTATTAACAATAACAGTCCAACAGAGATCCTTTTGTAAACAACCAGGTACAGGGTCCAAATTAAAGCCCACATCTTGGCCTATCCTAGATCTCAAGGGTCTCAACCTGTTCCTGAAAATTAAAAAAGTTCAGGATGGTGTATTTCTGGTTGGTGATTGCTTCACATCATCAGGGAGACCTGAAAGATGTCTACCTACCCTACACATCCTGATTTTCCTGCCCTGAGGAAACAAAGACATTACTTGAACAAGGACACTGTTCTGTGCTCTCTGTCCTGCTCCAGTTCACCAAAATGTGGATGCAGTTTGAGCTTCGAGAGTCTCGGCCACTTCTTCTTTCAGAGGGAAAGGACTGCTTTTGGACATCCCAAAGATTCAAAAGCTTCCCATGTCCCTTAGAAGACCAGATAGAAAATCGACTTTTATATACTCACCATTTTCTAGTATCTAGTCCTCCTGTAGTAAGCAGTATAACCCAAAGGATACAGACTTCCGGTGTCCTTCAGTGGACTCCAGTGGTAAGTACAAAATTCTGTTCTTCTCTTACGTTCACTGACAGACGCAGCTCTTCATAACACGTGGGGTTTTATGTCGTCCTATCAGGAGTTACTTGGCAAAACAGAAATAAAAGCAGTAGGGATAGGTTAGCCCCTCCCAGGGGGCCATCCACACCT
Organism: Glandirana rugosa; assembly: GCA_018402905.1. Taxonomy (NCBI): domain Eukaryota; kingdom Metazoa; phylum Chordata; class Amphibia; order Anura; family Ranidae; genus Glandirana; species Glandirana rugosa. The sequence goes on along the minus strand of BLSH010059306.1, from coordinate 291,486 downwards.
GAGCATAAAACCCCCTGCTGGCCAATGACATTCAGTTTTGTTTGCCTAGTGCAAAGGAGTGGACTGGGTTCCCTCTGGGACCTGCGTTTTTGTGCTGAAGTTTTCCCATGAAGACTGCTATCAAGAAGCTGGCTGGTGGCATAGAGTGGAGATCACAAATCCAAACCTTTCCCCAGCCCGGCCACCACCTGGCGAGCTACCCTGGCCTAAGCAGGGTCATGCCGCGCAGGGCCTGTTCTGTGCGAGCGGCCAGTGGAAGAAGCAGCAAGTATAGCTGGCCTTTCCTGGGGTGCTGGTGGTGGTGGGCTTAATCCTCCCGGTCTTTACTGACTGATTGTGGGCGGAGGTGGTGGTATCGCGGGGGGGGGGGGGCTTCCCAAACAGCATGATGGCTGAGGGAGGCGATGCTGTGGCTGTAGTCCCTGCAGGGCCCTCCGTGGAGGTGCCAGTGGAGCAGCATTTGGCACCAGAACCCATGGTCTCCTTGGACCAATTATGGGCGGTTTTTGCATAATTCCTTCCCCGGATGGGCACGGCTCTGGCGCTGGAGCCCCCCAAGAAGCGCCCACTCCCCTGCGTATCCTCGGGCGAGGATTCGGATCATGAGGTGGCCTCAGTGGTCGCAGGATACTGAGGAGGATCAGGGGGCCTCAGTGGCGCGCGACAAGGCGATTGTGGCGGCGCTGATCGCGAACATTCGCCAGGCCCTGCGACTTGATCAGTCAGGGGAGTCGCAGACATCCACTTATGTGTGTGGGTCTATGAAGTCTCCTAAGGCTTTTTCCTTATGATCAGTTTTTTTGAGCGGGCAGTTTTTAAGGAATGGTTACCTCCAAAAAATTCCTTCACCCTGCCAAAATGCTTTGCGGTAAGCTATCCCTTTGAGGAGGTTTTCACTAAGCGCTGGGCTTCCCCTTTGGTGGACCCGCCGGTGGCCCGCCTGAACAAGACTACGACCCTTCCATTGGAGGGCTCGCCTTCCTTTAGGGACGCGGCTGATCGCCGTACGGAGTCTGTGTCAAAAGCAATTTTTCTGGTGGCAGGTTCTGCCATGCGGCCAACTCTGGTGTCTGCTATGGCAGCTCAATCTCTTTTTGAGTGCACCACCTCTGTGCGCGCTAATCTGCGTTGCAGTTGTGCGCAGGGTGAATTGCAAAAGGTTCAACACCTGGTGGAGGGGCTACACTACTTGTGTGATTCCCTGTTGGATATCATGCCCATGCTATCCAAAATTTCCGCCTTTGCGGTGGTCATCAGGCGGGTGTTGTGGCTGCGTTCCTGGTCGGGGCGACCAGGCGTCTAAAAAGGGACTCACAGGTCTCCCCTTTCAGGGGGGTCGTTCGTTTGGACCGCAGCTGGATGAAATCATTAAGAGTTTCATGGAGGGGAAGAGTCCTTTTCTCCCGGAGCCCAAGTGGCGGGATGTTCGTCGCTGACAAGGCCCTGTTTCTTCTGGGCAGAAGAAGTTTTTTCGTGCCACCGGCACGGCAGGGACGGGCTCCAAGCCCGGTAAGACCTTGGCTGGATCCGGTAAAAGGACTTGTCAGCATAAGCCCAGCAAGGCTGAGGATAAGTCCTCCACCGCATGATGGGTTGCCCTCGCCCGCCTCTCGGGTGGGGGGCCGGTTGCTGGAGTTTGCGGTCAGTTGGTCCGCTCGTGTCTCCGATCGGTGGGTACTAGAAGTGGTGTCCACCGGGTACCGTATAGAGTTCAGCTCTCTACACCCAGACAGGTTTTTTCCCTCAAACTTGAGACTCCCTCAGAGGCGTCGGGAGGAGCTTTTGGGCGTGATCCAGTCCCTTGCGGATCAGGGGGTGATCGTGCCAATTCCTCTGGAGGAGAGGTTCTGTGGTTTTTACTCAAACCTCTTTGTGGTGCCCAAAAAGGGCGGTGTCAGGCCGGTGCTGGACCTAAAGGCTCTGAACTGTTTTGTGCAGGCAAAAAAGTTCAAGATGCAGTCCATTTGCTCGGTCGTGGCCGCCTTGCACCAGGGAGAGTTCATGGCGTCCTTGGATATCAAGGACGCCTACCTGCACGTTCCCATCTGTCTCAGCCATCAGCGCTTTCTGCGTTTCGCAGTGGGGGGGACCTGCACTACCAGTTTGTGGCCCTTCCTTTCGGGCTGGCCTCTGCTCACAGGATGTTCACCAAGGTGTTGGCTCCAGTCCTTGTGCTGCTGAGACAGCGAGGTATCGCGGTGGTGGCGTACCTCGACGACCTGCTCTTGAGAGCGGAGTCAGCTGTGTCCCTGGAGGAGGACGTGAGAAATCACGGTGTCCGCTTTGAGGGACTTCGGTTGGCTCGTCAACCTGCAGAAGTCCTCGCTGTCCCCTTCCTGTCGCCTGGAGTACCTGGGTCTGATTCTGGACACAGTGCAGGCGAAGGTGTTCTTGCCTCCCGACAAATTATTGGGGTTACAGGCGGCGGTACGGACCCTGCTGTCACGCCGGAGGTCATCCCTATGGTTCTGCATGAGGGTGTTGGGGCTCATGGTATCGTCCTTCGAGGCAATACCGTACGCCCAGAGCCACACTCGGCTCCTACAGAAGGTGATTCTGTTGCAATGGGACACATCTCTATCCCTGGACAAAGTGATCTGCTTGGATCATCAGACCCGGGGTTCTTTGACTTGGTGGCTTCGGGCCCCAGCTCTAACGCTAGGGAAATCCTTTCTTCCCCTCAATTGGTCGATAGTAACGACGGATGCCAGCCTGTCGGGCTGGGGAGGGGTGCGGGGTCAGTTGTCTGCCCAGGGCCGGTGGTCGGCTCACGAAGCTCGACTTCCGATAAATGTGTTGGAACTGAGAGCGATCAGGCTCTGCTTGTCCCGTTGGTCGACAAGGCTGCGGGGTCTCCCTGTCCAGGTTCAGCCGGACAATGCCACGGCCGTGGCATACGTAAACCATCAAGGCGGGACAAGAAGCTCCGCAGCAGCTGCGGAGGCTGCTCTGATTCTCCGCTGGGCGGAACGTCATGTTCCAGCGATCTCCGCCATTTACATTCCGGGAGTGGAAAACTGGCAGGCGGACTTTCTCAGTCGCCAAACTATGGACCAAGGGGAATGGTCCCTGCATCCTGAAGTGTTTCACCAGATTTGCTGCATGTGGGGCACACCAGAGGTGGACCTCATGGCATCCAGGTTCAATCACAAGGTGAAGACCTTTGTGTGCAGAACAAGAGATCCGTTGGCGGTTGCCACGGACGCGCTGGTGGCTCCTTGGGGTTGGTATCGGCTGCTATGTCTTCCCTCCCCTAAAGCTGTTGCCATGGGTTCTGCGTGGGATAGAGGTGGAAGGAATTCCGGCGATCCTGGTGGCTCCCGATTGGCCTCGGCGCACATGGTTCGCCGATCTGGTTCGGATGGTGGTGGACGCCCCTTGGCAGCTTCCACTTCGCCAAGACCTGCTATCTCAAGGTCCCATCTTGCACCCTGCTTTACCCTCGCTGGCTTTGATGGCTTGGCTATTGAGGCCCAAGTGCTGAGGGATCGGGGAGTCGCTGACTCAGTGATCCCTACTATGCTTAAGGCGCGTAAGTGCACTTCGCGCAAGATTTATCACAGGACCTGGAAGGCCTATATTGCGTGGTGTGACGCGGGGGGTTGGAACCCCCCGCTCTTATGTGGTGTCCAGGGTGCTGACTTTTCTGCAGCGGGGCCTTGACAAAAGCCTGGCCTTGAGTACCTCAAGGGCCAGATTTCGGCCTTGGCGGTCTTTTTTTCAGCGTCCTTTGGCTTCTCATTCGCTGATTCGTACATTTGTACAGGGGGTACGGCATGTGGCTCCCCAGTTTTGGCCGCCCTTGGCGCCGTGGGACTTAAATCTGATGCGCTCTGTGCTTCAGAGACCACCATATGAGCAGATTAGGGACATTCCCTTGTCTCTCTTATCGCAGAAGGTAGCCTTCTTAGTGGCAGTCACATCCGAGCGGCGGGTCTCTGAATTGGCTGCCTTGTCCTGCAAGTCCCCGTACTTGATTCTTCATAAGGGCAAGGCGGTGCTGCAACTTCCACCTTCTTTCCTTCCAAAGGTGGTCTCCTCTTTTCATTTGAATGAGGATATTGTCCTTCCCTAATTGTGTCCTCGCCCCAAACATCCTAAGGAATTTGAGTTGCATTCTTTGGATGTGGTGAGGAGCTTACGGGTGTATTTGAGTGCTACAGCTTCCTTTCGGAAGTCTGACTCGTTGTTTGTGTTGCCCGAGGGCTCCAAAAAGGGCTCGGCAGCCTCGTCGGCTACCATTTCCCGTTGGATCAGGCAGACCGTGACACATGCGAATGAGGTTTGGGGCAAGGTTCCCTCTTTTCCGGTCACAGCTCATTAAACCAGGTCATTTAATACTTCCTGGGCATTCAGACACCAAGCTTCGGTGTCTCAGGTGTGCAAAGCGGCTACTTGGGCCTCAGTGCACACGTTTACTAAGTTTTACAAGTTGATGTTTCGACATCTGCGGATGCTGCTTTTGGCCGCAAAGTTTTACAGGCGACAGTGTAGGTGCGTCTGGCGCCTTCCGAGAGGGTTCTGTTGGGTACAGTTGTTGTAGTTTCACCCACCCCTCTAGTTTGACACAGCTTTGGGATGTCCCCACGTGTTATGAAGAGCTGCGTCTGTCAGTGAACGTAAGAGAAAAATGGATTTTATTATAACTTACCGTAAAATCCTTTTCTCGGAGTTCACTGACAGACGCAGCTCCCACCCCTCTGATTAGGTTTGTACTGCTCGTTACGAACTGAATGCCATTGGCCAGCAGGGGGTTTTATGCTCAGGTGTGGACAGCCCCTTGGGAGGGGCTAGCCCATCCCTGTTGCTTTTATTTCTGTTTTGACTAGTCACTCCTGATAGGACGACATAAAACCCCACGTGTTATGAAGAGCTGCGTCTGTCAGTGAACTCAGAGAAAAGGATTTTACGGTAAGTTATAATATCCATTTTTTGCAGTTTTGTTCCTGGTCAGACATGTAGAAGGTATGAAAGTCATTGGCATAGCCAAGCAACGAACATTTAGAGAATGAGTGCTCAATAGTGGTAGCTCACATATTTTACTTAGTACACGCTTATTTAAATCAGTACATATTAATTGTTTTAGTGCTTTTCTTGTGCTGGTGTTAAAATATTTGGGAGGCTGGAAAATGCTTTTCGAATGGGATCTAGTCCGTTTCTAGTTTCCACTGCAATAAGCATTTCCAGTCTGGTTAGAGAAAAGTAAATATGATCCAAACCCATGCTGAGAGGTGCTGTATTTCCTTTGCTTTCAGCTGAGCCCAATTTCACCTTCTCTGTTTGTCCTATTGGCTATTTTTTCTCTGGTAAAGAATGTGGTGAGAGAGCCAAACTTTAACTGAGCTCATATTACAAATTTTCCTTCTGGTAATGTATTGAGCAAACCAGTTTTGCATTTTTAAATAGGCTTTTAATAAAAGCACTGATTTTGTCTTGGTTTCAGGTAAAAAGCCTTCAGGGGTCTTGTCATTCTTTCGTGGCACAGGTGGGAAAAGCCCAGACCTATCTGCGCAGAGAAAAGAAACATTGCGAGGTGCTGACAGTGCCTACTACCAAGTAGGACAGATGGGCAGGGAAGGTGCAGAAAGTCAAGGAGTTGAACCTCAAGGTGTGTTATCCATACACTGTCATGCTCTCTACCTTTCATAGAGCTTTTAAGGTTTTAGGATTTAAGGATATTGTTAAAGCTGTTAACAGTTTCCTTATAGAACAATTCTATGATATTTGTTAAAGGGACATATAAAGTGTTAATAAAGGCTTTTTTTTTTATTAAAAAAATAAACCTGTCACATTCATGTTATATTCACCTGCTCTGTTCAGTAGTGTTGCACAGAGTGGTCCCAAACTTCCTCTTCTGGGATCCCGACCATTGAGCTTTGCTCGCTCCCAAGCGGTGTGTGTTTATGTAGCCGCGCTCTATAGACAAATGCACTGCTTGGCCCTGCCCCCTGCTTCCTTCTGACAGTGTGTCACGTACCTGGTGGTAGAGTCTGACTTATGCAGTAGGCAACCTCTCTTACTATCCTGATTCGGGAGCCCCTGGTAGAGCAGACAGGTGGCTCGGGAGTGCAGGATGGCACGAGGGTCGGACTGGGTCACCGGTGGTAGTAGAAGGTCCGTTGAAGTACTCGTGCAACTGGAGTGTAGTGGTACAGCCCGGGTCAGTAACAGGCGGGCGGTGCAGTACAGAAGGAGTAGGCAGGCGGATGGTCGGGTACAGGCAGCGTCATCAACAGGCAGGCAGCGAAGGTACACTAGAATCAGGCAGAGAGTGGTCGAGGTTTAGCCGGGGGTCGGTTCAGGCAGAGATCAACAAGGTCAAGGCAAGCCGGGTAACAGGTTGCTCGGGAACACACACATACGCTGTGGAACGGACAGCACCGATTACAGGGTGCTGACAGCTTAAATGGCCGTTTGGGAGTCCGTGCCGGCACATGCGCGCACATGCGACAACTCGCACGCACACACATGCGCGAACGTGTGCAAACGCTACGTGCGCCCGCGCACCGGTCTCCTGGGCCGTTTACCAAGGGCAGCGGAAGTCTCCTGACATTGCCCCCCCGGAGGGGCAGCCTCCGGATGCCCAACCGGGCCTTTAGCTCAGGGTGATTCCTCCAAAAGGATCTGACAAGTTCTTTGACATGAAGTTCCCAGGAGCTCTCTTCTGGTCCGTACCCCTTCCACTTAATCAGGAATTGTGTCAAAACCCCTCTCGCTCTGCAGTCGAGGATGGCCTCGTTCTCCTCCTCACCATCCGCTAAAACTGGTTCAGGTGGGGCCATTCTTCTCCCTGGAAAGTGGTCCTTGGTTACAGGTTTTAGCAAAGAGACATGAAACACTGGGTGAACCTGAACAGAAGGGGGAAGGCTCAGCTCATGCGCCACCCTATTAATTCTCTTCTTGACTGGAAAGGGGCCAATGAATTTTGGTCCAGCTTCTTTGAGGGGTAAGATAATTTTAAGTTCTTAGTGGCTAGCCAAGCTTGGTCGCCCAGTTTCCGGTCCAACTCCCCTCATCTCCCTCTATCAAAAGCTCGCTTGTTGCAGTTCTGCGACAGGGATAATGTCTTCTGCAGGAGCTTGTTGTTTTCCACACGGAAGCCAGCAATGTCTTGTACAACATGCGCCGTACTTTCTGATACCAGGTCAGGCAAGAAGGAGGGATGGTAGCCGAGATTCGCCCAGAAAGGTAATTGATAGCTGAATGAACTGAGTTGTTATAGGCAAATTCGGCTACCGGCAGCAGTGAAACCCAATCGTCCTGGGAGAACGAAGAGTAGCACCTGAGGTACTGCTCCAGAGTCTGGTTCGTTCTCTCCGCCTGGCCGTTGGTTTGGGGGTGGTAAGCGGAGGAGAATGCCAATTCATTTCCCAACAGTGAGCATAGGGCTGCACTCCCTGATCAGATACGATGTTGGCTGGGATTCCGTGGAGACAAACAATCTCTTTGAAGGTTTCTGCAATTTGGGTTGCAGTAGGCGCGCCCTTCATGGGAATGAAATATGCCATCTTATTGAGGCGGTCAACTACTACAAAGATGGTAGAGAATCCTGCAGATGGGGGCAGTTCCACTATAAACGTAAAGTGAGAAAGGGGTGTGGGAGAAGGCGCTGCCTAAAACACTTAGCAATAATAAAGGATGTGTGTAAAGTAATAGGTTCAGAACAAACCGGTAATAATAAATAAATCGTTGAAACAGTCGCTAATATCAATAGTGGTAATGTGAGAGTGTTACCACTCTATTAATTAGTGATGAGCCACATAAAGTGCATTCAGTGCTGGTGATAAATAGTGACCACATATATACATAAAATGGAAGAAACTAGTGCATAAATAACCATGCAGCAGGAGACATAAATTAGTGTCCTAAGTTCAGATTAAGGAACAGTATATGGAGACCGGCAATGCCAAAAAGTCACCACTAGGGGTCAGTCCAATAGCTGACCACAACAAGTGCTGTGGAAGTATCCTTGGAAAAGAACCGAGATAATGAATCAGCTGCAGTCCTCAGTCCTAAAGTCCTCAAAGGGACTGCGCCACCAAAGGTGATACTAGACCGTGTGCAGTGCGGGAAGAGAAGAGGTGGAGCGACAAAAACGTAACAAAGTGTGCTCCCCTCCTCCTGGCTCCCCACTCACCGGTATTCACACCAACGCTGTGGTTCCACTGCCGTCCACCCCTAGTAGTAGCCCCGGATCCTCCCGGGATAGCTCACATGTATGGGGGAAATAGGCAGCAATTAAAGACGTTCCGTTAGAAAAGCTGGGAAAAGTGTAGAAAACTTACATGGGGTTACGAGAAGTCAGACATGGGTCCACTCTGTAAGAAAACCGGAACTTCCTTGCGTTCCAAACCAGACCGGAAGTGCGCAATGACGCTATCCAGGCTCCAACTGACGCGTTTCGTCACATGGACGTCATTGGAGGCGCCTCCAATGACGCCCATGTGACGAAACGCGTCAGCTGGAGCCTGGATAGCGTCATTGCGCACTTCCAGTCTGGTTTGGAACGCAAGGAAGTTCCGGTTTTCTTAGAGTGGACCCATGTCTGACTTCTCGTAACCCCATGTAAGTTTTCTACACTTTTCCCAGCTTTTCTAACGGAACGTCTTTAATTGCTGCCTATTTCCCCCATACATGTGAGCTATCCTGGGAGGATCCGGGGCTACCACTAGGGATGGACGGCAGTGGAACCACAGCATTGGTGGGAATACCGGTGAGTGGGGAGCCAGGAGTAGGTTCCCTACCCCTGGTCTAGTATCACCTTTGGTGGTGCGGTCCCTTTGAGGACTTTAGGACTGAGGACTGCAGCTGATTCATTATCTCGGTTCTTTTCCAAGGATACTTCCACAGCACTTGTTGTGGTCAGCTATTGGACTGACCCCTAGTGGTGACTTTTTGGCATCGCCGGTCTCCATATACTGGTACTTAATCTGAGCTTAGGACACTAATTTATGTCTCCTGCTGCATGGTTATTTATGCACTAGTTTCTTCCATTTTATGTATATATGTGGTCACTATTTATCACCAGCACTGAATGCACTTTATGTGGCTCATCACTAATTAATAGAGTGGTAACACTCTCACATTACCACTATTGATATTGGCGACTGTTTCAACTATTTATTTATTATTACCGGTTTGTTCTGAACCTATTACTTTACACACATCCTTTATTATTGCTAAGTGTTTTAGGCAGCGCCTTCTCCCACACCCCTTTCTCACTTTACGTTTTCTGATACCAGGACTTCCTGGTTAAAAGTGGGGGCAGCAGCCTTTTTCCCATTTCTTTTTTTTTGCACCTAGAACAGCGCCATACCACACACCCCCCTCTTTGGTTTACAGTTCCACTATAAAGTCCATGGAAATATGTGACCATGGGCGTTCAGGGATAGGAAGTGGATTCAGTAGCCCCCAGGCTTTGGTCCTGCCGACTTTGTTGCAAGCACAGGTGGGGCAGGCCTTAACATATTCAGTCCTTGTCAACCAGAGGCCACCAAAAGGAGCATGGTAAGTAGTTCCGCAGTCTTACAACCACCAAAATGTCCTGCTAACTTGTAGTCATGGCATAGTTCCAGGACTGCCAGGCGTGGTTCCTCAAACAAAGACCTTCACACCGTACCACCACAGCCCGTCTTGCAGGTTTAGCTTGGGGTCCTGTGGGATAGAGGTCCTGGCCAAGAGATCGTCTAATTTGGGAGAGGAGATCCTCTTGGGTTAGTTAAGTCCCACCCCATGTTTCCCTGCACTTCGTGCAACTGTTTTCTCTTGGGTTAGTAGAAAATTCAGAGAGGGAAGAATTGTATCAGGTGGGGGAGCATCCCCTGTCTCGTGAAACATCCTTGACAGAGCATCTGGTTTCATGTTCTTCGACCTGGGCCTGTAAGGGATGTGGAGCTGGAATCGTGAAAAGAGGGCCCAGCGAGCCTGACGGGGTTTGTCTTTTGGCCGTGCGCAGGTACTCCAGGTTCTTATGATCAGTGAAGACTAAAACCGGATGTGAAGCTCTTTCCAATAGGTACCGCCATTCCTGCAGAGCGGATTTGATAGCAAGGAGTTCTCTGTCTCCCACATCATAATTTCTCTGTGGTCAACTTCCAGGAGAAGGCAATGGGGCAGAGTGTGGCTTTTGGCCCCTGCCTTTGAGAAAGTACTGCTCCCACCGCCGCATCGGAAGCGTCTACCTCCAGAATATAGGGCAGAGTACAGTCCGTTTGTTTTAAGACTGATGCGGAGGTGAAGAGCTTATTGAGCAACTGAAATGCCTCCTGGGTCTCAGAAGTCCATAGGAAATATGTGTTCTTCTTTGTCAACTGGGTGATGGGGGTGATGACAGCTGAGAACCCCTTAATAAATTTTCTATAGAAATTGGCGAAGCCAACAAAGCGTTGAACCACTTTCTTGACAATTGGTGGGGTCCATGGTTATGCCAGAGACAGAAAGGATGAAGCCCAGGAAGGATATGCTTGAACATTCAAATGCGCACTTCTCTGCCTTTGCGTATAATCCATGCTGGCGAAGGCGGCTCAGCACGCTCTTAACGTGCCTACGATGTTCTTCCAGGGATGAGGAAAATATGAGAATATCATCAAGATACACCACTACGAATAAGTCAAGGAAGTCCCGGAAAACGTTGTTGACCAGATGTTGGAAGGTGGCCGGTGCGTTGCACAGCCCGAATGGCATGACCGAATAATCGTAGTGGCCGAATCTGGTGCGGAAGGCCGTTTTCCATTCCTCCCCTTCCCTGATGCGGATGAGATTATAGGCCCCTCTGAGGTCTAATTTAGAGAAGACTGTGGCCGAACCAAGTCTCTGAAACCGCTCCGGGACTAGGGGTAAAGGGTAGCGGTTCTTGACCGTAATTTTATGAAGGTCCCGGTAGTCGATGCAGAGTCTTAAGGTCTTATCCTTTTTTTCTACGAAAAATATCCCAGCCCCGGCAGGGGATGTAGAGGGTCGGATGAATTCTTTTTTCAGATTGTCATCCAGGTAGACCTCAAGGGCTGCTAGTTCCACTTCAGAAAGTGGGTATATCCTGCCAAAGGGCACCTCTGCCCCAGGTAATAACTCAATAGGACAATCGTAGGGTCGGTGAGGTGGCAGGGCATCCGCCCCCTTTTTGCTGAATACGCCCAGGAACTCATGGTACTCCATGGGGACGGCCAAACGAGCTTCAGAATCCAAATAGGATGCAATAGGAGAATCCAAGGGTTGCTGGAAGCTGTGATGGAGGCAATAGGAGGACTTGAACTGAACGTTTCCAGTGACCCAGTCGATGTTTGGGCAGTGTGCCTGTAGCCCAGGGAGTCCAAGAATGACGGGAAAGAGAGGGGACGCGATATCCTCAAACAGTAACAGTTCAAAGTGACCATCAGGAAGAGGGTCTGTCTTGTGAGTGACAGTGCCTGATTTAATGGTCGACCCATCGGCCAGGTGGATGATCATCTGGTGGGCTTTAGGTTTGAGAGGAACCTGGTGCTGGGCTGCGAAATGCAAATCCACAAAACCGCTACAAGCCCCAGAGTCTATAATTACCCGGACTGGGATTTCCCCATCAGGCAGCTGCAGGGTGATGGGGAGAACCAGGTGGTGAGTCTTAGGGCTAGGCAGAGACAGAACCTCCCCTTTGATGGGAAGGGGGCCCTTATCCCGCTTGGCGGGGCAGAATCGTACCACATGTCCGGATCCCCCACAGTATAGGCACAAATTGTGGGACGCGCGCCTCTGTCTCTCCTCTGGGGTGAGAGCCGGGGGTCGACCAACCTTTCGGAGCTGCGTTCCTGCAGGAGGCGGGAACACACACATATGCTGTAGAACGGACAGCACCAATTACAGGGTGCTAAAAACTTAAACGGCCGTTTGGGAGTCCGTGCCAGCGCATACGCGTACACGCGCCAACGCGCACCAGCGAGCACAGATGCGCAAATGCATGCAAACGCTACGTGTTCCCGCGCGCACAGGTCTCCCGGGCCGTTTACCAAGGGCAGCGGAAGTCTCCTGACAGTGTATGATTGAAGGCAGCAGGAGCCAATGGCTCCTGATGTTGCCCGAGTCCCTGTGTGAAGAGGAAGAGAGACGAAAAGAGATGCAGCTCTGCACAATGCTGGATCGAGTGAGGATTTGGGCAAGCAGGTGAGCTGGGGAGAATAGAAAGCTATAAAGCATTTTTTACCTTTTATGCAGGGAATGCATGAAAGTAGTAAAACGTTTTGGCTTTAGAACCACTTTAATGCTGACATTCTAAAGCCACATATTTGTCAATACAATAACTGTAACCTTTCATCTACAGATTTAAAATTTTTGTCATGCTAGTAGATTCTAATTTTCATTTCTCATCTGGGTTCTGTCATTTATAATTTGCTTTGCAGCGTGTTCACCTGTCATTGGTACCAGCAGATTTCTTTAGCCTGCTCACCAAGATCATCATTTTGCTGGCATCATCAGGTTTAGCCTCGTCTCTGAACAGCAGGACTGTCATGGCATTGCAGCACCACTCACATGTAGCTTATTAGCTGATGTTGAGACAGATATTAATGCTACATGGTCTGACAGACTAGCAGTCCTTTATATCCCTTGGAGATGATGCACACTACAGTGTTACTCTCCATCTCCTAGAGTCCTTGATGACAGAGCAGATCTTTACAGACTTGTACGCAGAGCTAAACTGTAGTTTCTAAACCAGAGGTACATAAACCTCCAGAAAGTTCTTCTTCTGTTTTGTAATCAGTTCAACATTTGTAAGGGGTTTAGCAAGTAAAATGTAGATTTTCTCTGCACCAGTCTTCATTTTTGATATTATGGCTTATACTATAGTCAGGTCCATAAATATTGGGACATCGACACGATTGTAATCATCTTTTTGGCTCTATACACCATCACAATGGATTTGAAATGAAACAAACAAGATTTGCTTTAACTGCAGACTTTCAGCTTTAATTTAAGGGTATTTACATCCAAATTAGGTGAACGGTGTAGGAATTACAACAGTTTGTATATGTGCCTCCCAATTTTTAAGGGACCAAAAGTAATGGGACAGTTGGCTGCTCAGCTGTTCCATGGCCAGGTGTGTGTTATTCCCTCATTACACCATTTACAAGGAGCAGATAATAGGTCCAGAGTTAATTTCAAGTGTGCTATTTGCATTTGGAATCTGTTGCTGTCCACTCTCAATATGAGATCCAAAGAGCTGTCACTATCAGTAAAGTAAGAACTTTAATTGAGACCTGGATAATAGACGAGGAACATTTACCACATTACTCCCTTATTGTGTGTGGACCGGTACCTTGTCGACTCGTCGGTTGACAGGGTAATGAAAACCAGGGAATTTTTAACCCTCCGTGTATATGTTTGACAACATTAAGGATGTGGCAAGTGGATTAAACCTACATTTATGGGAATTTAATTTCGACTTTCAGACGTCAATTTCGTTTAGAACAAACAAAGTAAAGTTTAGGTAACAC
>BLSH010059306.1:267348-278016 GCA_018402905.1 Glandirana rugosa | reverse complement strand
GAAACGAACAAGATGTGCTTTAACTGCAGACTTTAAGCTTTAATTTGAGGGTATTTACATCCAAATCAGGCGAACGGTGTGTAATTACAACAGTTTGTATATGTGCCTCCCACTTTTTAAGGGACCAAAAGTAATGGGACAATTGGCTGCTCAGCTGTTCCATGGCCAGGTGTGTGTTATTCCCTCATTATCCCATTTACAAGGAGCAGATAAAAGGTCCCGAGTTCATTTCAAGTGTGCTATTTGCATTTGGAACCTGTTGCTGTCAACTCTCAATATGAGATCCAAAGAGCTGTCACGATCAGTGAAGCAAGCCATCATTAGGCTGAAAAAAACAAAACAAACCCATCAGAGAGATAGCAAAAACATTAGGTGTGGCCAAATCAACTGTTTGGAACATCCTTAGAAAGAAAGAACACTCTCTAGGAGGTAAGTGTATGTGTGTCAGGGTCAACAATCAAGAGAAGACTTCACCAGAGAGAATACAGTGGGTTCACCACAAGATGTAAACAATTGGTGAGCCTCAAAAACAGGAAGGCCAGATTAGAGTTTGTCAAACAACATCTAAAAAAGCCTTCACAGTTCTGGAACAACATCCCATGGACAGATGAGACCAGGATCAACTTGTACCAGAGTGATGGGAAGAGAAGAGTATGGAGAAGGAAAGTAACTGATCATGATCCAAAGCATACCACCTCATCAGTGTAGCATGGTGGTGATAGTGTTATGGCGTGGGCATGTATGGCTGCCAATGGAACTGGTTCTCTTGTATTTATTGATGTGACTGCTGACAAAAGCAGCAGGATGAATTCTGAAGTGTTTTGGGCAATATTATCTGCTCATATTCAGCCAAATGCTTCAGAACTCATTGGACGGCGCTTCACAGTGCAGATGGACAATGACCCGAAGCATACTGCGAAAGCAACCAAAGAGTTTTTTAAGGGAAAGAAGTGGAATGTTATGCAATGGCCAAGTCAATCACCTGACCTGAATCCGATTGAGCATGCATTTCACTTGCTGAAGACAAAACTGAAGGCAAAATGCCCCAAGAACAAGCAGGAACTGAAGACAGTTGCAGTAGAGGCCTGGCAGAGCACCACCAGGGATGAAACCCAGCGTCTGGTGATGTCTATGCGTTCCAGATTTCAGGCTGTAATTGACTGCAAAGGATTTGCAACCACGTATTAAAAAGTGAAAGTTTGATTTATGATTGTTAATCTGTCCCATTACTTTTGGTCCCTTAAAAAGTGGGAGGTACATATACAAACTGTTGTAATTCCTAAACCGTTCACCTGATTTGGATGTAAATACCCTCCAATTAAAGCTGAAAGTCTGCAGTTAAAGCACATCTTGTTCATTTCATTTCAAATTTATGGACCTGACTGTATGTAATTCCTTTTTTTTTTTTTTTTTTTTTTAATAGTCAGGAAGGGTTTGAACTTAAAGTGAATGTAAACCCACCACTCACCCGGTATAAACTAATGGCACAGTATAAAGCCCCTTTCACACGGCCTTTCCGTTCAGGGAGCATGGAGCATCCGTTCAGGTCCGCCTGAAAGACGGACAGGCGGACCTGAATGGATGCTCCATGCTCTTCTATGGAGTGACAGATGTCAGCGGTGACATGTCCGCTGACACCCGCCGCTCTCCAATCCGCTCCTGTACTGAAAGCTTGACAGATGGAAACCCTACTTTTCCATCCGTATTGGGATTGGATCGGATGAAAATGGACAGACGGTCCATTTTCCTCCGATTTCCCATAGAGGAGAGTGGGGCTCTGACAGATCCGTCTCAGCACAGTGAGCGGAGACTGATCTGTCATCCGCCGGCTCAGTGGGGATCAACGGATCGATCCCTGCTGAGCGAAGTGGAGCCCACACACGGACGCGGCTGTGTGAAACCACCCTTAATGTATATATACATGCAAGCCTCTTGCATGTATCCCTACCTTGCGAATGTCACCCCTTCAGCAGCAGCAGCCCCACACATCTCTGGAATCAGTGGGTAGGTCTCTGCTGGAGCTCTATGGATGGAGTTGTGATGTCACAAGACTCCCCAATCACCTTTACACTCTCCTACTTTCCTATTCCTGACTTTTGAGAAACATCCTTTCAAAGCACAGGAAAGTCACCACATGACTTCAGCATGCCCAATCATGCTGAGGTGTGGAGCAGGCAATCTGGGAGAGATGGAGAAGAAAGGAGGGGGTGTTGTGAAGCTCTGTATGCTCGTGCATGGGATAAGGAAATTGCCTGTCGCTAACACAACACTGGGAAGAAATGTCTGCTATTTATCTGTAATTTTTTTTCTTACTGAAAAAGGATAAGAGGATTGCTCAGAGCTAGATTAACTCTTTGTGGCAAGACTGTGGACAGATGACATGGCATCCTCCTATACTCTACTAGGCAGAATTGTTTAATTTTTTTTTCAGGTTTACATCCACTTTAAGACAAGTTTTTTTTTATTGCTCTTTTCCTACTTGAGGGATTCCCCAATTTGGTTTGTACTGGTGACCATTATTACCAGTACTGGAAGTGAAGGAAGTTCATTTTAGGAAGTTACTGTAAAAGGAATAGAGGGATAATCTGCCAGTGGGGGCTACTTGTTTGTTTCACAGCTGTCAGAGGGTAGTTCCTTTTAACCCCTTCCTGCCCAGATTCAGCATCACTTTAACAGAATCTTTATGTCCTGGTGACGGAAAGATGTGGTTGGTGGTCACTGTGTTAGGAGCATGCAGTGAGCCCACTCTTGGCACAGGAAGCTCTTCCACTCATGGACGTGCATATGTGGTGCATGTGGGCATTAAAGCCCACCTCTATGTTGCTGTGCATTATGCATGCATATTGTGGGTGGTTTGTGTTCAAGGTGATTTTTTATTTTTCTGTTGTGACCTCAGGTGGAAAATCTCCCGGATGGCACACAGACAACGAAGAATAAAAAAGGAATGGTTTAAAACGGTTTGTGTTCTCTCCTAAACTAAAAAAAAAAAAAAAAAAGCCTTTGATAAAAAACAAAATAAATCTTGAACCACTTGAGTAGTAGCCTTTATATACCCCTTCATTACCAGGGCGTTTTTAGGTTTTCAGTGCTGTGATAGTTTAACTGACAATACTTGGTCCAAAAAAAAAAAAAATTCATTTTTATCTAATTTTTTTGAGGGTGCTTTCTTTTAGTAGTATTTGATCACCTTTTTTAGCATATAAAGGGGAAAAGACAAAAATTCTGGGTTTGCTCATCTTTACCTTTTTCATTTCTTTACCTTTGAAAAAACAATATTCTAGTCATTGGTGGTCAGTGGCACTTTCCACACTTCCCCACTGCTTTAGGCTGCATTCACACAGGGGCGATCCGACTTGGCGCAACTTTGCTAGGCAATTGCAGCGCGACTTACAACGCAACTTATGCCAGGCGACTTTGCCTGTGGCCAATCAGAGAAGGGAGGGAGGGGCTTTCCCCAAACATAAATTCTATTCTTTTCACTGTAAAGTCGCTTGCATTAACATGGGGATCCGAATTGGAGGCGACTTCCATTCATTTCTACGGGGAACAAGTCGGATAGAATTTGCCTAGAGTCGTGCAGGAACTTTTTTCTGAAGTCGGAGCGACTTAGTAGCGTACATTAAGACTGCTCCCATTAATTTCAATGGGATTTCAGATGTCAAGCGACCTGGAGCGACTTGAGGCTACTCAAGTCGAGGCGACAGTCGCCCCTGTGTGTATGGGGCCTTAAAGTAAATTATTCCCTCTTGATTGGTGGTCACTGGCACTTGACAATGATGCATCACAGCTACTCACAGTTGCAGGAGTATGTTTTCTGAACTGCAATTTAAAAACCGCACTCCAGAAATATGCATCCTCCTCCCCGCTGTATTTTTTACAATATGCCCAAAGGGGTGTCACCTTGGGTTTTGATGCACATGTATCATAAAAGAATTGTGAATGAAATATTCTCCAAATCGATGTTTCCGTGTCTATTCCTCCATTGTCATGCAATAAAAAAAAGTCTAATATATTAGACGGTTTAAAGAAACTGCTACTGATATTTCCCTGTTAAAGCAGCAGTAAACTCTACCAATTTTGTATTTTCTTGTTTTAATATTTTTTATTGAATTTAAAGAGCTGAATACAGTTTGCCATTCGAGCAGTAGTACCATGCAAAAGTACAATGATGAGTACACAATAGGGGTTCATAAACCAGCATGGCACTAAAATGCCATGTGAAGTAGAGTTGAACCTCAAATTGCAAACACACACACCATGTGTTGATAACCCTGGCACGCAAGGATAATCCTATATAAGAGCTCTACGGTACTAGTAGTGCAAAAAAAATCTATCAGATTTACACAGTTCAGGAGAACATTCTGTAGTATAGAAAAGCAAAGAAACATGGTAATTAGGTGATCAAATGGCAGCCGCAGCGAACCAGTTGATGGCCAGGGGAGCTGCTTTGTATGTGCATGGGATATGATCAAGGTTCTGGTAAGGACTGATCAAAGTCCTGCGGCAAGTAGTTGTCCACCTATGGTTGACAAATTTTTAGGTGTTTAGGAATCTGGTCTAACAGCGTGGCCTGTTTTGCTGTGGATCATAAATCACGTTATCCTATGCTTCACCTCGAGGAGACAGAGATTGGGGGTTTTCATAGCAGTAGTTTAAACTGTGAAATAGTAATGTCAAGTAGTCGCTTATTTAGGACAGCTACCATGTTGTCAGGCGGTGCGTCGCACGTAGATAGCATGCAAAGCACTTCGGCCCAGAAAGCCATTACAATAGAACAGGATTACCAAATGTGCAAATAGGTTCCAATGTCTGTGCAACCTTGAAAGCAATTTGGAGGATAGATTGGTAGAATTTTAACAATCCTTGCAGGAACTGGTTACCATCTAGTGAGCACCTTGTAATTTGCTTCTAGGGTGAATATATTCACTGTGGAGGACTTAGTGGATCGCTATATTTCAGACCAATCTTCAGGTTCTAGAAGGATGTCAAAGTCTGAGGACCAGTGGTCTGCATACAAAGGCAGTGCAGGAGTAGAAGGTGAAGACAGGTATGCACACAGTTTTAGAAATTAAACCAGGGGCTCAAGGATCAGAATAGCAAATGTGTTCAAATCAGATTTGCAATTGTAGGTCCATTTGGCCCTTTAATATAAGCTGAGTACAAATGTGAGTTTTGGAGTTGGTGAAATATCTCAAAATTTGGAAGATCGTATCGCTCCTGCAAGGAGGCAAATCACTGAAGGAAGGAGGCTGTAACCAGGTGACACAAGCGCATGATGCCAAATGTGGTCCAGTGATGAAAAGAGGCAGGGGCTATGTGTGCTGGATAGAAGGAAGGGTGTCTCAAAGAGGACAGGAGTGGTTTTTGTGGAGACTGTAGCCTGTACCACACCTTCAGTCTATTCCAGAGCGTCAAATAATTAAATGTATTGGTATTAGTGGTTTCTGCTCTCTGGGAAATGGCCAGATCAAGTCGACGATGTCCATGGTGTTGCAGTCGGCAGCTTCTAAGCTTAGCCAAAGAGGCACTTCGTTTGTTGTGTGATACTGGACAATTTGTGTGAGCAGGGCTACCTGATAGTATTTTCTGAAATTTGGGGGGCCCAGGCCCCTCTGCATTTCTTTTTCATACATCACGGGACACAGAGTGAGGCTATTATTCATTACTGGGTTATACTCCATCTCCAGGTGAATTGACACTGGTAGACCAAAGGTCTTTAGACAGGAAGTGATGCCCTATATAGCCCCTCCCATACAGGAAGTACTTCAGGTTTTTTTCAGTGTTTTTTTTTCACTTTTCCAGTGTCTGCAAGGTGGATGGACATGTTTGTTTGAGCTCTCTCGAGCTCCAGGTCTTGAGTCCCAGCACAGTTCTAAAATGAATCAAGGGAGTGACCAATCGGATCCTTTTGAAAAAGGCTTATATGCTTAGATAAATGGAATCCTGGACACCACAGGGCTAAGGCATTCCTGCAGGGTGCTGTACAGGTCCAAGGGAGTGGCCCTTAAAACCTGAAAAGGGTACCCGGTCCTTGAAGGTTCCCCAAGTGATTGAACCCGCTGTGATGGGTGAAGATTGGGCTTTTTGTTTCTAAAGCTGCCCTGTGCCTGGACAGGCAAGTGAAATCCCCCCTATTTACTTATTGTGGGGTACCCCATGTGTGTAACAATCTGTCAATCTAGCGAAGGCTGGAAACCTGTATAGCGGTGACCACTGGGGGGAGTTTGGGCTAGCTGCTGGTGTTTTGGGTAAAGAGTAACTTTCTTGTTGTCTTGGCTGCTTTCTTGTGGATGGTCCGTGTGCGAAAATTCGTCTGGTACATGAAAATTCGTTGGCACATTAAGATTAGTTCGTGCACGGGACCGTGACCGCGCACATAGTCGCAGAGCGTCCCGGCGCGCAGCCATTATATTTTAAGCCGAGAGTGGCTGACCTGCAGCGCGTCCAGGGGACAGCTCTGGGGGACAGAA
Organism: Glandirana rugosa; assembly: GCA_018402905.1. Lineage (NCBI taxonomy): Eukaryota > Metazoa > Chordata > Amphibia > Anura > Ranidae > Glandirana > Glandirana rugosa. Next base: position 271,546 of record BLSH010059306.1, on the reverse strand, counting down.
CAGGATCTGAAAACCTTTTGCTTTCAGCAGTTCATTCCTCCTTACCCAGGTCACGTGAGTCACCAGGTGTTGCTTGTCAAGCTAAAGTGCTTAGCAGGATTTTTGCATAGGGGCTTGGCGAGCCCTATTAAAGGGTCTCCCTTCTGGGGTAAATACTAAACCCAGGTACTCCTTTTCTGGCTTGCAATGTCTTTAAAAAAGAAGAGTGGGGCTAACACTACAGGGAAGGGCACAACTATGTCAGTAGCTCCTGAGGAGCCTAGTCAAAACCCTAGTTTATTCTGTGAGAGACCAGAGGCTTCTGGGCAATCTGAGCCGCTTTGCCTGTCTGGTATTGTGCCTACAGTCAATGCTGCTGCCTTTGTCTTTATCACCAGGGATGAACTTTCCTCAGCCCTAGCTGGGTTTGCCTCCATCCTGCATGGTGGCAAGAAGCGTAACAGATCCCCTCCCCTGAGCCTCCCTAATTTGGAGCAGTTATGGGCTTGCTCCATGTCACCACTCCCCTCAGTTCCTGCTTTCACAGGTGCCTGCTGCTGTTAGTCAAACTCCTGTGAGAATGGAGCAGGGTCATGGCTTACCAGCGCTGTTTATCTATAGAGGCGCACAGCCTGGCTCAGGAACATGCATGCATGGGTGCCTCCTTTGCACCGGACTTGCTACAGTTGGCATCCACACATGTACCTACCTACAGTAGGTAAGGAACGACATTGTAGGCAGCAACTGCCCGCAGAGGAGGTAAGTGACCTTTCTGTGCAGAGTAAGCATAACCCCTTTTTAAATTAAAAAAAAAAATCACTGTAAGGGCTAATTCACACAGAACGAACAGCTGCAGTAGAAGCACACAGCTTATTTTTTTTTCACTGAACTTGAAGTGCGCAAACGTAAACTTCATTCATGTCACTGTACAGCAGTGTGATGTAGTCTGAATGACCTCTACAATTAAGCCTGTGGGAGGGTGAAACAGTAGAGGAGCCTGGCTGAAGCCGATATTTCATACTAGGATTGGGTTGTCTGTCGGTGTGCAGTTTTTCACTTTTGCTATGAGTAGCTGTGTGAATGGGTCACACACAAAACAAATATTTTTCTTACGCCTGACCCACAGCTTCTCCATTTTTGACCTTCAGGTTCCTAGCGATACCTACAGAAGTAGGACACTCCTTTCTGCCATAGGCAAGCCAGTTATTTCTGCTAGTGTTTCCGGACCTGGGGTTCCAAAGCCTTTTTTCCTGGGATTTTTTCTTGCATAGATATTCAGTCAATAACCAGGCTGGGCGATGGGCTGGATACTCTAGATCTAATGGCTACCCTTGCCTGGCCAACGAGCACATGCGGACCTTTAGCTACACGCTAGGTCGGCTGCAACAGCCCCTTCTTCGACCAGGGCAGCCAGTGAGTTAAACGTCTCGCAGGGACACACATGACTTTGTGGCTACAGTCCATGTCATAATGTTATCCTGGCTGACAGCCCCCTACTTTGATGGTGAGCAGGATCTGTCTTGGGAGCCTTACCCACACACTCCACTGGACTGGTAAGCAGAAATGGGCACCCCCAGTCCCTCCCCAGACGCGGTGTTGGGCACAGTCTCTCTCTCTCTCTCTCTCTCTCTCTCTCTCTCTCTCTCTCTCTCTCTCTCCCCTTTCTCTCTCCCCTTTCTCCCCTCTCTCTCTCCCCTTTCTCTCTCTCTCTCTCTCTCTCTCTCTCTCTCTCTCATTGGCCTTACACAAGGATATGGTGGTTCTTCATCCACATCCTTTCCTTCTAATGTTGGTATTTGCCTTTCATCTGACTGAGGATGTTTTCTACCTTTTTACTGTGGTCTAAGTCATGGTCGTTCAAATGTACTTGTCTGCTACGACTTCCTTCTCTTTTTGTGATTTATGGACGGGCCACGAACAGGCATAGCCGCCGCCTCTGCAACCAGTTTTCGATGGATCAGGTAGATGGTGGTTTGGGCTGATGCCATTAGGGGTCGGGTTCCTCCCTTGTCCATTACAGCTCACTCTACCTGGGCCAATAGTGCCTTTGGCGTTCTGACATCAGCCATCTGTGTCTCAGGTTTGCAAAAGTGGCTACTTGGTCACCTGGACTTATTTTTTAACTAGTTTTACTAAGTTATTTTGTGGCTCCTGTTTTGCTTCCCACCCCTCCTTGAGTCACTGCTTTGGGAAGTCCCTATGGTCAAAAATGAAGGTAAGCTTTGTCAATAAACGTAAAATAAAAGTTTGTTTTTTTTGTTACTCATCGTAAAGTCCATTTGTCATTGATGGACACAGCACCCACCCCTCTTTTGGCCTTTTTTTTTTTTTTCTTTTAATTTGTACAGCTTTTGTGACTAACTGGCTTGTCTATAGCAGAGAGGAGGTGTATTCCAGCTGCCCATAGTCGGTGCTGTGTTCTTTTTGTGCCTAGTGTCCTACTCCTGTAGGTAGCGCAGTGGTCAAGAATAAAGAGGAGCTGTGTCCGTCAGTGAACTTAATTTTTCTGTGTGTACATACAATGACCAGCGGTTTACAATGCAGTAAAACTCCGGTCACTGCCCATAATGTGAATTTAGCCTAAATTCAGTTTTCCTGGATTTGTGATGTAATTGTAGAAGTTTATTTAGAAGAATGGTAACATTTGCTGCATTTGTAATTGGACAAAGGAGGGATCACAGCACTGCTTAATAACTGCATGCTACCCACAATTTGAGTTTAGATACTGTATACTTTATTTAGGAGAGAAATATGTTTAATATCATTACCAAAGTATTTCAATTATTGCTATGATTGGGCAGTGTTTACCAGTCCTGGTGCTCTGTAGTACTATTAGAATGCTTTGCTTCTGCAGAGCTATAGATCAAGAAAAATGAAGCCTTGCTGTAGAGAATGACCGGTTTTCCTGTACTGGAGGTTACGCTTGGGCTCTTTTAACATGTGGGAAGGAGAGCATTTCTTTGGGAATGTGTTATTTACAGTATACATAAGACTTTTCTCACCTAATTCAAGTATTAAGAGGCTATATTTTTATGTATAACAGTTCTCTTGCTTAGAAAATACTATATGGGCATACTATCTCTGTTGTCTCTAAAAGATGTAATTTGTAAAATAATGTAAATGTGTTTGCAATATTCTTCCAAATGTTTTTACAGCCAAGCATTTTTTTTATCATAAACCCCTGAATGGATGTCTGTGGACTGTTAATCTTTTGTTCTTAAATCTGTTTAATTTGGGTCCAACTAAACACCCAGGGCCAAGTTTTCATCAAATTTCAGCTAGCTGGAAGCTGTGCAAGATTTCCATCTCATGCAAATGCATGAGTCTAGCGTAAGCAAAGTTTGAACAAAGAACACCCGGAGTCCATAGTTGCATAGCTTGCAAAAAATGTATTAATCTGTTTTGCTAGCTACAGAGTTAAAGCGGAGGTCCGAGGGCTAAAAAAAAAATTAAAAGTCAGCAGCTACACATACAGTAGCTGCTGACTTTTAATATTAGGACACTTACCTGTCCTGGACTCCAGCGATGTCGGCACCCGCCGCCGATCTTCGGATCGGGGGACGGGTGCAGCCGCCTCCATCGCGGGTAAGGGAACCCGGACGTGTAAGCTGTACAGCTTCACGCCGGGCACCTTACTGTGCATGCCCGAGGCTCTGCCACGCTCTGCTACTAGCCAGTCGGCCAGAAGCAGAGCGAGCAGGGAGGAGGGAGCCGGGCTGCTGACGTCAGCGGCCGCGTCCGCCGGCCAGAGCTCCCGGATGTGTGGAAAAGGACACCTGTCTAAAGACAGGTGTCCTCTTCCCGCTCCCCCCCGAAAGGTGTCAAATGTGACACCTGAGGGGGGGAGGAATCCAACCAGCGGAAGTTCCACTTTAGGGTGGAACTCCGCTTTAAAATACTTTCTGCTACTGCTAAATCCTGGTAGGATGACCACATTTTAACACTTCAGCCCCGGAAGGATTTCACACTTGAGGACCAGAGCACTTTTTGTGATTCATAAAATTTCGCCTCAAGGTGGGATTTCACCTTGAAGGCGACCAACCTAAGGAGGGGGGGAGTCCACAGTGTAAACTGTGGAAAGCCCCCCCTCGCCCTTCTCCTGTGGACAGAAATCTGTCCACAGGAAAAGGTGTGTAGGCCCTCGAGACCGGCCGCCTGCGCCGGCGACTGCAGTCGTCGGGCCGAGGGAGGAGGGACGAGCGAGACGAAGACCGGCTGA
>BLSH010059306.1:214862-225249 GCA_018402905.1 Glandirana rugosa | reverse complement strand
GGGGGTGTTAGAACACCTGTCAGTTTTTATTGCTGTCTGTTCCCCTGTTAAGGAGATTCGTCCTCTCTATTTGTCCTGTTTACCATTATCATTGACAGTAAAAATAAAAAATCCCAGATTTTGGGTTGTCCCCTGAAAATGAATATAGGGGGAATCCTACATTGGGGACAATAGTTCTTGTGACCTGGGGGTCCCCAAGAAATTTCCTCTCACTTCCTTTTTGGCTATGGTACAGGAAGTGAAGAGAAATCTCTGCAGTGGGACATAGATGGCAAAAAAAAACATGACAGAGGTTATAACCCCTCCTTGCTCTATCCAAGAATGAGAAAAGGTTTTGCCTACAGCTTAAGATCAGTAAGTGTAATTTCTGTCTGCTGCTTCCTTCCTCGATCAGTATAAATCACTTCTGACAGGTTTTCCTGATGCCAAGAGAGAAAAGTTGAGGAGAGGGAGCTCCAGCTGATTGACAGCCTCCGCTCACTGAGCTCTGCAGGGTGTAATTTCAGCCCTCTTCTTTTTATTTTTCTTTCTGACAGCTCAGACAAGCTTTTAAACATTCTGGACTTTGAACGGATGTAGAGAAGACTGCAGATAGATACAGAGATGAAACCAATCCTTTTACATAAACTATCACCTGAGGCCAATCACTTCACTGGGTATATGTAAGGGTTTCCAACCACTTTAAAACCATTCCCAGAGAGCTTCCAAAATGCTCTTTATCATTCTGTATCACATTAGTTTACAACATAATACTTGAACACATGCAGCAAATTGCTTGTAGAAAATACTGTTTATGACAGCAGAAAAGAACAAGCCAAGCTCTCAGAATCAGAAAAGCAGCATTAAGTTTATATACAACTGTGATTACTAAGAAGTTTTTTTAAAGTGGTTACTCCTTTCTGGATGAAAAGCACTTCTGACGCTCTGCTGAAGGGAATTGATTACAAGTCTCCAGTATCACAAAACCTGTTGAGCATTACATTTAATTGCCATTATGTCCCTAAGACACAAAGAGGCAGTTTGCAGGCGTTTTTGTGCTAAAAATGGCGCAAATAAAGTGCCTGTAAACTGCCTCTTCTGTCCTGCAAGCACACCGCCCCAGTGTGAGAGCACTCAGGCTTTCACACTATGGCAGTGCACTTGCAGGACAAGAAAAAAAAGTCTTTGGTGCGGTGAGCGGTGTATACACCGCTCCTCCGCCGCCTCTGCCATTGAAATCAACACCGCTTCGGAAGCGCCGCACACCGGCACTTTTAACCCCTTCTTAACCCGTTGGGGGTTAAAAGCGCCCCGCTCCCACCTGCGTAGCAGCACTTTACCATGAATTATCTCATAAAATGACACTTGAAAGTTTTATGCAGAATTAAGTTACAAAAATAATTAACTTCTTTATCTGTGCCCGTCGGCGCAGCCTGTAACCTGTGCCCGTCGGCACAGCCTGTAACCTGTGCCCGTCGGCACAGCCTGTAACCTGTGCCCGTCGGCACAGCCTGTAACCTGTGCCCGTCGGCGCAGCCTGTAACCTGTGTGTACAGCTTGTATAACCGTGTAAATTTGCTGTCCCCTCAAAATAACTCACCACACAGCCATTAATGTCTAAACCGCTGGCAACAAAAGTGAGTACTCCTCTAAGTGCAAATGTCCAAATTGGGCCCGATTACCCATTTCCCTCCCTGGTGTCATGTGACTCATTCGTGTTACAAGGTCTCAGGTGTGAATGGGGAGCAGGTGAGTTAAATTTGGTGTTATCCCTCTCTCTTACTGGTCACTGGAAGTTCAACATGCCACCTCGGGGCAAAGAACTCTGAGGATCTAAAAGCATTGTTGCTCTACATAAAGATGGCCTAGGCTATAAGATTGGCAAGACCCTGAAACTGAGCTGCAGCTGGTGACCAAGACCATACAGCAGTTTAACAGGACAGGTTCTGCTCAGAACAGGTCTCGCCATGGTCGACCAAAGAAGTTGAGTGCACGTGCTCTGCATCATATCCAGAGGTATGAGTGCTCCTCCATGATGACATCATGGAGCTGGTAGATGTTAGAGACCTTGCGCTCCTCCACCTTCCGTTTGAGGATGCCCCACAGATGCTCAATAGGGTTTAGGTCTGAAGACATGCTTGGCCAGTCCATCACCTTTACCATCAGCTTCTTTAGCAAGGCAGTGGTCGCCTTGGAGGTGTGTTTGGGGTCGTTATCATGTGGCCCAGTCTCGGAAAGGGAGGGGATCATGCTCTGCTTCAGTATGTCACAGTACATGTTGGCATTCATGGTTCCCTCAGTGAACTGTAGCTCCCCCCTGCGGGCAGCACTCATGCAGACCATGACACTCCCACCACCGTGTTTGGCTGTAGGTAAGACACACTTGTCTTTGTACTCCTCTGGTTGCTGCCACACACGCTTGACACCATCTGAAACAGATGTTTCTTTGTCTCATCAGACCACAGGACATGATTCCAGTAATCCATGTCCTTAGTCTGCTTATCTTCAGCATACAGGCGTATGGTCTGAGAACTGACAGGCTGACCACCCACTCTTTCAACCTCTGCAGCAATGCTGGCTGCACTCATACATCTATTTCCCAAAGACAACCTCTGGATATGACGCTGGGCATGTGCACTCAACTTCATTGGTCGACCATGGTGAGACCTGTTCTGAGTGGAACCTGTCCTGTTAAACCGCTGTATAGTCTTGGCCACCATGCTGCAGCTCAGTCTCAGGGTCTTGGCAATTCTCTTATAGCCTAGGCCATCTTTATGTAGAGCAGTGGTTCTTATGTCCGGTCCTCGGGACCCACTAACAGGCCAGGTTTGCAGGATAACTGAAATGCATCATAGGTGATATAATTTGCTGCTCAGTGATAGCAGTATCCTAGTCTGCATCTCCCCAAGGTAATACTTAAAATCTGGCCTGTTGGTGGGTCCCGAGGACTGGAGTTGAGAACCATTGATGTAGAGCAACAATTCTTTTTTTTTCAGATCCTCAGAGTTCTTTGCCATGAGGTGCCATGTTAAACTTCCAGTGATCAGTATGAGAGATTGAGAGCGATGACACCAAATTTACCACACCTGCTCCCCATTCACACCTGAGACCTTGTAACACGAATGAGTCACATGACTCCGGGGAGGGGAAACGGCTAATTGGGCCCAATTTGGACATTTTCACTTAGGGGTGTACTCACTTTTGATGCCAGTGGTTTAGAAATGAATTACTATGTGTGAAGTTATTTTGAGGGGACAGCAAATATGCACTGTTGTACAAGCTGTACACTCAAGTGTTAATATTTTGTGTGGCCACCAGCCAGCACTGTCTTAACCCTCTTGGGCATGTTCACCAGAGCTTCACAGGTTGCCACTGGAGTCCTCTTCCACTCCTTCATGATGACATCACAGAGCTAGTGAATGTTAGAGACCTTGTGCGCCTCCACCTTCCATTTGAGGATGCCCCACAAATGCTCAATAGGGTTTAGGTCTGGAGACATGCTTGGCCAGTCCATCACCTTTACCCTCAGCTCATTTAGCAAGGCATTGGTAATCTTGGAGGTGTGTTTGGGGTTGTCGTTATGTTGGAATACTGCCCTACAAAGGAAGGGGATCATTCTCTGCTTCAGTATGTCACAGTACATGTTGGCATTCATGGTTCCCTCAATGAACTGTAGCTTTCCAGTGCCAGCAGCACTTATGCAGCCCCAGACCTTGACACTCCCACCACCATCCTTGACTGTAGGCAAGACACACTTGTTTTTGTACCGCTCACCTGGTTGCCACCACACGCGCTTGACGCCATCTGAACCAAATAAGTTCATCTTGGTCTCATCAGACCGCAGGACATGGTTCCAGTTATCTGCTTCGCTTCAGCAAACTGTTTGCGTGCTTTCTTGTGCATCATCATCAGAAGAGGCTTCCTTCTGGTGACGACAGCCATGCAGACCAATTAGAAGCAGTGTTCGGAGCATGGTATGAGCACTGACAGACTGACCCCCCCCACCCCTTCAACCTCTGCAGCAATGCTGGCAGCAATCCCAAAGACAACCTCTGCATATGACGCTGAGCATATGCGCTCAACTTCTTTGGTCGACCGTGGTGAGGCCTGTTCTGAGTGGAACCTGTCCTGTTCAACCACTGTATAGTCTTGGCCACCGTGCTGCAGCTCCGTTTCAGGGTCTTGGCAATCTTCTTATAGCCTAGGCCATCTTAACCACTTAAGGACCGGAAGGATTTCCAGCTTTAGGACCGGAGCCCTTTTTGCGATTCGGCACTGCGTCACTTTAACTGACAATTGCGCGGTCATGCGGCGTTGTACCCAAACGAAATTTGCGTCCTTTTTTTCCCACAAATAGAGCTTTCTTTTGGTGGTATTTGATCCCCTCTGCGTCATTTCTGATCGCCGCTATAAACAAAAGAGCGACAATTTTGCAAAAAAACCCAAATTTCTTACTTTTTGCTAAAATACAAATCCAAAAAAAAAATATAAAAAAACATTTTTTTTCACCGTTTTTGGCCGATTTATATTCTTCCACATATTTGCGATAAAAAAAATCGCAATTGGCGTTTATTAATTGGTTTGCGCAAAAGTGGTCGCGCTTATGGGTGATTAGAATTCATTTTTGGGGTTTTTATTTTTTTTTTATTTTTTACTAATATCGGCGATCTGCGATTTTTTGCGGTACTGCGATATTTCAGCGGACATGTCGGACCATTTTGACACTTTTTTGGAACCATTGGCATTTATACAGCGATCAGTGCTATAAAAATGCACTGATTACTGTGTAAATGCCATTGGCAGTGAAGGGGTTAACCTGCAGGGGGCGCTCTAAGGGTTAACTATGTTCCCTGGGCGTGTTCTAACTGTGGGGGGACTGCCCTAGCTGGGGAAGGGAAGTGGTCACAGCCTTCATGTACAGGAAGGCTGTGATCACAGCCCTTCCCCCTTCACAGAGCGGAGGTCCGTGTTTACTTACACGGACCTCCGCTCCTTCACTCCGGGGGGGCCATCGCGGGTAGCCGGCGGCAATCGAAGCCGCCGCACCCGCTCCCCGGCCCTCCCCGGACACAGTGAGCGCGCGGGCGCGCCTCTGGCGGCGCGTGCGCGCTCACTAGGCGTGATCACGCGGCCGCCGTCAGATGACGGCGATCCGCGTTACAGAGCCACTTTGCCGCCGTCAATTGCCGATTGACGGTCGGCAAGTGGTTAATGTAGAGCAACAATTCTTTTTTTCAGATCCTCAGAGTTCTTTGCCATGAGGTGCTATGTTGAACTTCCAGTGACCAGTATGGCAGAGTGAGAGCGATGACACCAAATTTAACACACCTTGTTCCCCATTCACACCTGAGACCTTGTAACACTAGGGAGTCACATGACACCGAGGAGAAAAAATGGCTAATTGGGCCCAATTTGGACATTTTGACTTAGGGGTGTACTCACTTTTGTTGCCAGTGGTTTAAACATTGACTGTGTGTTGAGTTATTTTGAGGGGACCGCAAATTTACACGGTTATACAAGCTGTATGCTCTCTACATTGTAGCAAAGTGTAATTTGTGTAATATGTGTTGTCACATGAAAAGATAAAATAAAATATTTACAAAAATGTGAGGAGTGTACTCACTTTTGTGAGATACTGTGTGTATGTATGTGTGTGTGTGTGTGTGTGTGTGTGTGTGTGTGTATATGTATGTGTATATATATAATATATATATATATATACACACAAAGCATATATGCCTAAAAATAAGCCTTTTAGTTCTTGCAAAATGTTCCTGCACCAATTACTTAAAGGGCACGATGTTTGTGTAAGTTCCTGATCTGGCAATATTTGGAAGGAATTACCTTAAAACTGAACTCTGGGGAAAATAACTATTTTAAATATATTCCTCAATAGCCACAAAGGATATAAATTGACCTTTTGTGAACCAAATATCTTTGCAAACTCTGGTATTACCTTGAAAAGTAACAGTGACATTACTTTGCTGTACAGAGCTGTGGGAGGGGCCCGGGAGCTCCACCCATTAGAGGATGCCTGTAGAAAGCTACGATAGGTTACATGGAAAAGATCTGTCACCCTGCAGAGAGCAGCCGTGACTGTTCTTTATTACAGGAACAATATATGCACATCTGGAAAAAAATACACAAAGCACACCATGGTTAAAGGAAGAACACACAACTCTCTCGTGAAGAGAAGAAAAGCGGCGGCACTTCCAGGGAATAAAAACAGCTTCTTTATCATAGACAATCCATCAAACGCGTTTCACACTTCTGTGCTTAATGATGCTATCATAGCAATAATACAGCGCAGATGTGTGAAACGCGTTTGCTGGGTGGTGTGTGTTTGGCATAGCATGTCTTCACTTTTGATGGATTGTCTGCAATAAAGAAGTTGTTTTTATTCCCTGGAAGTGCCGCCGCTTTTTTTCAATTCACATTCATGGACATGGCTGCGGACCAGGCAGGCACCCAGATTTATATAGCAGCATAGGATCTCGCAGGTGTTTCCTGGAGCTGTGCGTTCCCTACATGACTCATGTATTTAGACCGTAAGTGCTTATCCTAGAGTTCAGCTTTAAAGGAAAAGTTCACCTTTAACAAAAAATAAATGCGCATATTTTTGCAAGTTAAAAAAATGTGCGTTTTGTGGATTTTTTGTTTCTTTTAGAGCCTGCAAGGTATTGTAACTGATCAGTGGATTGCAGGAGCATTGCCAGGCTTTTCACTTTCTCCCTGCAGCTTTCTACCTGTACCGCTGTACAGCTTTCAGTTTGAAAGCTGGTGGGAGTGTGATGGACTGTGAGCGCACTGATTAGCATGCCTGCAGTCAATGAAACTACCATCTGTGGAAGATGGAACTTGTAGTTTTTTCATTCACCGATCACTGTAAATGAATGACGCATCCCTGGGGGCAGAGCCCTGCACATCTGTGACAAATTTAAAATGTGACAGTGGTTGTAGGGGAGAGAAATTCTCAACTGCTGTCACAGGGAAAGGGGAGGGGGTGGGATGGCGGGGCGCTTAACCTGTTGCGTTACACCCTGAATACGGCAATAACATATTTAAGATGTGAACCTATCCTTCAATGGGCTTTTTTGGCTTTATGGAGGATTTTTCTGGTATGCACATTCCTAAGAATGGTAAGAAAGCATTGCTTTGATAAGTAACTTTTTTTTTGTTTTATTTTCAGAATTCTCAGATGCTAATGCAAAGTTTTATTGCCGTATTTATTATGCTGGAGAGTTTCACAGAATGCGCAAAGTAATCTTGGGAAGCAGCGAGGAAGATTTCATTCGCTCCCTTGCACATTGTGTGCCATGGCAAGCTAGAGGTGGCAAGTCGGGAGCAGCTTTCTATGCAACAGAAGGTGAGGATTTAATAATATGTAGTCTTTTATGTACTCTTTAGGCTTCATTTAGATGTATGGATCACTTTCCAGAGGAATTCAGAAGAATTATGACACTAGCCATCTTGGGACCTATGTCAACAGGCTTTTTTCAGGATTTCACAATTCCGTTTCTCCTCATACTAATCAATGGCAATGGAAAAGCAGCATTATGTAGCTTTAGTCAACTACAGGCCAAATACACCCATCAATGAAATAAATAACCTCAGATGTGTCTCAAGCTGATCTCAAATATATAAGTACCTGAAATAATGAAATAAAATACAAGCTGATTGCAGAACTGTCATCTGTTCCAGACTCCATGGCACCATGGTGGTTAGATTATGTAAACAAAGAATAGGGTGGTTTCACAAACTTTCACACCCCCTACTATGTTGTTGGACGACCAGCAATCTGCCCTCGCACTTTCACTGTGATGGGATATTTTGACTATAAATGCTGGAGTATATTCCAGACACTCATTTGAGCTACTTGGCCACTTGAGAGAGTGCTGAAACATCTTCAGTGTTTAAGAACAAGTTCAGTTTAATGTATTTAACTACCACTAGCTGTGGTTACAAATATAGTTTTTGAATATGCCCCCCCCCGAGCCTCACATTTCTCCTGTTTTGGCTCTTTTTGTCAGTTCTGCGGTATTTTGTATATCCAGCACCTCCCAGTAAGCCAGAACAAAATGCATTGAACTGCTTAATATTGTAGTACCCTAGGTGAAGGTCTGTGCAAGTAGTATGACACCATCATTTCACTTTGTCATAGCTGAAGTGCTGCAGTCAGAATAGCCGTGGAGCCTAGTATGCAATTATTGACCGTTTTGTATGGAATTAGCCTTTCAAGTTGGCAATACATGAAGGTATATGATAGAGCTGCATGATTCTGGCCAAAATGAGAGTCACAATTTTTTTTGCTTGGAATAAAGATCACGATTCTCTCATGATTCTTGCGGCGTAACATCTGACATGTACACATTTTCCCAGAAAATTGCGTTTGAAAGACCACTGCGCAAACACTGTGTGACATAAAATATTGTAACAACCTCCATTTTATTCTCTAGGGTCTCTGCTAAAAAAAATATAATGTTTGGGGTTCTAAGTAATTTTCTAGCAGGAAATACTGGATTTTTACTTGTAAGTAACAAATGTCATAAAAGATTTAGTCTTTAAATGGTTAAACTAAACTATTCTATACACAGGAGTAAATTCCTTTGATAACTAGTGTGGGCGATCAGCTTAAAGTGGAGGGGTTCTCCAAGCAAGTAATACAGCTGTATGTATGTCAGGTTAAGAGCTTCCTGCCCATGTTTATTCACTCAGAAAATAAGGATAAACAAAAAGTTCTCCCTCGCAGGGGTAGAAAAACAGTCCCAAAACCAAAATTTATTAACTGAAAATGAGCCTCCCGGCTAATGGACAGACCTCACTGGGGTCTGCTTCAAACCTGCAGGCGTGTTCCTTCACAGCCTGCTCCTTGTCTCTCAGCACCACCACTGATTACACCCAGGTCAGGCAAAATGATACCCCAGCTGGGGAGCAAGGTGTGACCAATCCTTAACCCCTTGCTGCCTACAGACCTCTCCTTGCCACCCATTTACCTTAAGAATCTCAGGATTCTATGTGGCAGACATATTCCATCCACAACTGACATGGGCTGTTTGTCACACCAGAAACATTGTATATCTTTGCTTCTTTTATCAGCAAGGATCTCAGACTTGGCAGTCTGCCCAGATAGAAGAGACTCGTCGTTCCGACTTAGGAAAAGGTTCCTGGGGAGACTTCAGGTGACTTGCATTGACTTCTATTACAGTCAAGTCACGCTGAGTCGCCCCGCAAGTCGGCTCCATTAACTGCACTGAAAATCGCGGTAATGCATGATGGAGATCGCAGGGGGTGAATCAAGACTGCAATTTTATTACGATTAATCATGCAGCTCTATTATATGGTCAGGCTCTCGGGTTGTTTTTCTGTTCAACTTAATACAACCAGTATTCAGTGGCTGTCAGATGGGCTATTCATTATAGCAAGTATGTACATACAGTGACAAGAAAAAGTATGTGAACACCTTTGAATTAACTGGTTTTCTGCATTAACCACTTCAGCCCCGGAAGGTTTTGCAGCTTTAGGACCAGAGCACTTTTTGCGATTCGGCACTGCGTCGCTTTAACTGACAATTGCACGGTCGTGCGACGTTGTACCCAAACAAAATTTGCGTCCTTTTTTTCCCACAAATAGAGCTTTCTTTTGGTGGTATTTGATCGCCTCTGCGTCATTTCTGATCGCCGCTATAAACAAAAGAAGAGCGACAATTTTGCAAAAAAACCCAAATTTCTTACTTTTTGCTAAAATTCAAATCCAAAAAAAATATATAAAAAAAACATTTCTCTTCCGTTCACTGACAGACACAGCCTTCTTATGACACATGGGGTTATGCTCATCCTACTAGGAGTAGACTAGGCAAAAACAAACAAAAGCGTAGGTTGGCCCCTCCCAGGGGGCCGTCCTCACCTCAGCATATAATCCCCCTGCTCTGCATAGCACATCAGTTTTCTTTTGCCTAGTGCAAGGAGTAGACCTGATTCCCTTTGGGAGCTGCGGTCTCCTGAAGAATCATCTGATGAAGACTGCTATCAAGAAGCTGGCTGGTGGTATAGAGGATATCTCGAATCCAAATCTTTCCCCAGTCCGGCTTTCTAAACCTAAGCTCTATAGGAGATATGGTGGTCGGTCGAAGAACTATCGTCAGAAGTAGTCTACTAAGAAGTCCTCTGGCGTCGAGGGTTTCCCTTAGTCCAGATGAGGAACGTGATCCGTTTTCTTTTGACTACACGATACGTCTCGTCCCCCTAATATACGACTCCACTCCTGCCGGGGGACCCTCCCCGGTTGGATGCGAAAACAAACAAAAACGGATCAGATGAGGATCATCCTACTCGTATTGGGGTACACAGTATTCTTCCGACACAGACAGTCACTTGCCTTCTCTTTACAAAAAAAATATATAAAAAAAACC
>BLSH010059306.1:194685-205541 GCA_018402905.1 Glandirana rugosa | reverse complement strand
AGTCTTCCCTGCAGTCATGCTCCCCCCCCCCACCCCACATTACAGTCCTCCCTCCTGCAGCCATGCACCCTCCCCCTCCAATCACAGTTCTCCCTGCACAGTGCCCATTTTAATCTTAGTCTATTCTCTCATGCCTCAGCAGGAGGTGAGCCCTGTCACGGACCGCGGTATAGTTGGCAGCATGTTAGCAAGGCAGTGGGCGGGATGGCTGCAGATCATGACAAAGAGCGAGAGCTGCCAAACTTATATTAACAAGCAGGTGATTACGTGCTTCTTATGAAAAGTCTTTCGCTCTGTCAGTCTGCAGTTGTCCTGCCCTCTGCCTTGCTAATAGGCTGACATCGGCGGCCGTTTGGGAGACATGACAGAATACATACAGAACAGGATACACAGACTGCTCACTATACCGTGGTCCATGACAGGGCTCAACACCTGCTCTGATGGCAGCCTGCTCAACAACAGGCCACGGATGGGTACCGGCCCAAGGGTTGGGGACCCCCCTGCCCTAAACCATCTCTTCCGCCTTATCTAAGCAACCTTCTTCTAAAGGACTCTTCTACCTTCCAGCTTTCTGCAAACATCCACAGGACAATTTGCATGCTTAAGGCTTTCCGTGGGTGATTTAAATTTTTAAAAATCTGCTCTACATTTTTTCCTGGAATACTGCAGCCTAATTCTAGGCACAAAATGTATGGGAAGGGGATCCCGCGCTATAGTGGATCAAAATGTTGCTCTGGGGGAAGCCGCCCTCCTGCTTTTCCAAAAGGAAGAACAATAATGTGTAAATGGTATACCAGGAGATGGCGCTAACCCTCTAGGTCAGGGGTGACCAAACTACGGCCCTCCAGCTGTTGCAGAACTACAAGTCCCATGAGGCATTGTAAAACTATAACATTCACAGACATAACCAGGCATGATGGGAATTGTAGTTCCAGAACAACTGGAGGGCCATAGTTTGGACACCCCTGCTCTAGGTGCTAATCCTATTTCAGACTACACCCTATTGCACACGACCCCTTTCTATTCGAGCATAGATGACTGTGCAGGAAATGTTACAAGTGATAATGTGCGTGATTCAAATTACGATTGTAATGATTATAATCAATATATATAGAAATTAGAAATAAAACATGTGCAAATATCAATGGCAATGAGTGACACTGTCTGTTATCTTGTGAAGTTTATACATTCATATCAGATCATGGTGTAGTAGTGTCCATAATTAGCAAAACAGCAATAGTCTCTTAAAAAGAAATCCAGATGGAAAAAAAGTGTTCAGTGACTTTGGTGATAAAACTTCATAAAGCGATCCAGTGCTTCAACTCTGTGCTCCCCTCCTGCGTCCCCACTCACCGGAGATAGGTACCCCTGCAGGGGTAACTCGCCTATGCTGAATCCCGGTCAGCTCGGGTAGTGATCCTCAGTACCAGACCTTTTCCAGTGGTTCTCCTTTTAACGGCTTCTCTCTGGTCCGGTGCGTCCTTATCCATTGTGAAAAAATCCCTCCGGTTGGTTTGGAGTATAAAAGGACAAAAATCCAATATAGTGTAAAACCATAAACGTATTTATTGTCCAAACAAGTTAAAAAGTGAGATAAAAATGAACAGTATTGTTGGGTTCCTCGGTGGTACACATGGGAACAAACCAGTGGTAGCGCGGCTACGGTTTGAGGAAGAGGCGTCTCGCTTCCTCTTCGTTCGGCTGGCGTTCCCTATACCCATGTGTGCAATAGGGTGTAGTCTGAAATAGGATTAGCACCTAGAGGGTTAGCGCCATCTCCTGGTATACCATTTACACATTATAATTCTAGGCACAGCTTATGCAAAAGTCTTCCTTCTAGAGAAAAAAACAGTTCTCTCTCAGAACTCACACTCATGGCTGAAGATTAGAGACGCCTCTATGAGATTCTCCATGAAAGTTCTGAAGACCCCAAGAGTGGACATTTGGAAGGCAGACTAGCTCAGCTGTCACTGCCTGGACCAAACTGAATGTTCTTCACCCCAACATCTTCAACTTAATATGTCAGAGATAGGGGACCCCAAATGTGGATATTCTGGCCTTCAGATTAACAACAAATGACCTTTGTACGTAGCCAGGACAATGGATGCTCCATTACCTGCATCGGATGCTTTGATAATTCCATGGTCTCAAGTCAAGCTAATCTATGCCTTTCCTCCAGTGTGAGTTTTACCTCGCCTGCCTCATAAAATCAAGCAAGGGAAGAAACAGATTGTCATTGCACCAAACTGGCCCAGAAGAATCTGGTACACAGACATAATTATCAAACGCGATAAATCTAAATAGCTGGGGGGAGGAGGCTATAAGCTTCCTCCATTCAATGAATTTTCTGGTATCGCATCCCCCGTTTTTACATTAGTACAGAAAACATTCCCTAAACAGAAGAAACGAACTAGGACTAACGGCACTACACCAAAAGTAGAAGTAGTCCTCTTAATACAACCGTAAAATGTTAAAATTCCAAAAGGGTTACCCCCTTTTGGAATTTTAACATTTTACGGTATATCATATAAGACAACATGAATCAAACTATATACAGTATCTCACAAAAGTGAGTACACCCCTCACATTTTTGTAAATATTTTATTACATCTTTTCATGTGGCAAAACTGAAGAAATGACACTTTGCTACAATGTAAAGTAGCGAGTGTACAGCTTGTTTAACAGTGTAAATTTGCTGTCCCCTCAAAATAACTCTACACACAGCCACAAATGTCTAAACTGCTGGCAACATAAGTGAGTACACCCCTAAGTGAAAATGTCCAAATTAGGCACAATTAGGTCATGTAACTTATTAATGTTACAAGGTCTCAGATGTGAATGGGGAGCAGGTGTGTTAAATTTGGTGTTATCACTCTCTCTCTCTCATACTGGTCACTGGAAGTTCAACATGGCACCTCATGACAAAGAACTCTCTGAGGATCTGAAAAAAAGAATTGTTGCTCTACATAAAGATGGCCTAGGCTATAAGAAGATTGACAAGATCCTGAAACTGAGCTGCAGCATGGTGGCCAAGTCCATACAGCGGTTTAACAGCACAGGTTCCACTCAGAACAGGCCTCACCATGGTCGACCAAAGAGGTTGGGGGAACATGCTCAGCATCATATCCAGAGGTTGTCTCTGGGAAATAGATGTATAAGTGCTGCCAACATTGCTACAGAGGTTGAAGGGGTGTGGGGTCAGCCTGTCGGTGCTCAGACCATACACAGCACACTGCATCAAATTGTTTGACATGGCTATCGTCCTGGAAGGAAGCCTCTTCTAAAGATGATGCACAAGAAAGCCTGCAAACAGTTTGCTGAAGACAAGCAAACTAAGGACATGTATTAAATATATTACAGAGGTGTTATTGTTGGCAAATACCCCTGAACCCAGCGCTCCAAATATATTGTTACTAATTAGTGGCTGCTGCTATGTTCTATCATTAACATGTAACCTGAACAGTTCAACTGAAACAGGAAAAGTTCTATCCAGCATAAGAGACCAAACTGAGCATGTACAGCTTTACCAGGATAAAAAAAGCCCTTTTACACAATGCTGAGGATTAACCCCTTAAGTTCCACAGTGAATATAACAAGCATGCTATGCTACATATACAGACTGATTTTACTGTTGTGGGTTTAGTAACACTTTAAAGTGTTACTAAACCCAGGACCCCTGCATTCACTATATCTGGTCTCCCACAGTACACAGAACATGGAAATGCAATAGTTTTAT
Source organism: Glandirana rugosa (assembly GCA_018402905.1). NCBI lineage: Eukaryota > Metazoa > Chordata > Amphibia > Anura > Ranidae > Glandirana > Glandirana rugosa. Next base: position 201,805 of record BLSH010059306.1, on the reverse strand, counting down.
TAAGTATAAACTGCTAAATACCTTTTCTCATCAGCAGTGTATAGCACTCTTGTGACTTCTATTAGTGCCTAATTAAAGTGATTGTAAATGGTCACCTTGTAACACAATCCATTTAGTTTTAAATGAAAGGCAAAGCATTTGTGTATAGATATAAAAAATATAAATACTTTTTTTTTCTATTAGTGATCACATTCGCTTTGTTCCCTCTGTTCTCGTCTGCATAAGAACTGGGGGGAGGAGACGCAACAGTACACAAGTTTCCCAGTGAAAGGCTTTGCGGGGCAGGGCATTTTAAGTTTGATTATTGGAGGAGAGCATATTGAGTTCCCAGCACAGCTGGAAAACTGACCACAATGCACTCTCCTGCTTAGTGTGGTCAGTTTTTAATAGTAAAGCAGAGGGGCTGGCATGAACACCAGGGATTTCATACAAAGGAAGTAATGCAAAGAGAACAGGATGCTTTCTCATACAAGTACATGGTACAGCAGGCATATATCAGGAATATAAAATGTTGGGGTAACACACACGTTATACCTTGTAGGAGGAGTTTTCATACTGCACTGGCGGTTCTATCCGGTTTCAGGACCCCTGACCCCCTCTGTCTAATATATTTTCAAATTACCTTCAGTTGAAGAGGGATAATATTTATGGATAGTGTTTTTAATGTGAGCAAAAAAAAAAACGTATTTATTAACTTTCCAGAAAGGTTAACTGATTTATAATTTTTACAAATATTTAATGCATCATGTCCTCTTGCTTCTTAAAAGAAAGCTCACCACTATCTCTGCACTTCATGATTGCACCTGTAGATTGAAGCAATTGCTCTTAAAGCGGTAGTAAACCCATGCATTTAACAGGTTAAAAACCAGTCACATTTCCAGCATGTGCCGGAAATGTAACACTCCCATTGGTTGTGCTCTAAACCATACTGTCAAACCATCCAATGGCTGGTGTCATAGCTGATCACATGTGCAGCATCATGGCAGTTGTAGATTAAACAGAGGCCAAGATGGCAGCTTCCTTGGCTGAAAATGATAGGAGGGTTTACTACCACTTTAATGCTAGGATTGTGGGGTTTGTCCCTCTCCTGTGTCATTCATCTGATGCATTTAGTGTAGCGAAAAACAGAAAAGACATTGAAAATTGCTGATAGTGTTGCAAGTAGTAATCAAAGTTTGTCTGAAACAGAAATTGCAAACTCACAAGTGTACGAGCTGGAAATGGGCAAAACCCCAATTGCTCACATTTTTTCAAGGAACTCATCAGTTAGTTGTTCCAAATATCTTTGAGAACTAACCACAGATATTCTGTGGATGTAGGCTGCCTAAAAATCTCTTCATCTAATCGCAGACACTCGATGAGATCAGGGCTCTGTGGGGGCCAAACATCACTTCCAGGACTCCTTGTTTTTCTATGCTGTAGATGGTTCTTAATGACATTGGCTGACATTGGCCCGAACGAATCTCCAACTCCATTTGCAAAAATTCAGCCCCAAACTGCAAACATGGAACTTCCAACATGCTTCACTGTTGCCTGCAGGCACATTATTGTACCGCACTCCGGCCCTTCGGTAAACAAATTGCCTCCTGCTACAATCAAATATTTCAAATTTTGACTAATTAGTACAGAGCACATATCTACATTTAGTAGATGGATGGTGAACAATCCTCTTCACCTAAACCTAGGCAAGGTATCTAGGTGCAGGAATAGGTAGTTGGGATCTTGTCTAGTTCTGTACCAGTGATTTTGCAAATGCAGTTGCCAATGGACTTCCAAATAAGCGAAGCATGGGGCAGGACAAAAAGAAATGAGTTTACCATTTTCAGAGTTCCATCTCCAGCAGAGCAGAGAGACTTGGTTAGATTTTTTTTTTTTTTTTTCGGAAGGTGGTATGGATCCTATACCATCAGAAAAAAGATATTCAATCCAAATTCTTGTTTTTTGCTGGCAAGTGAGGATTTGAATGCTAGTTATAGAATAGTGTTGATCTGATCTGGGGAGAACATGTACATTTCTAATTTCTAATGTATGAGGGTAAGTGGTATAGTTGGTAAAGGTGTAAAGTAGTAAATTTGAGACAGTGCATGTCTAGCAGGAATTTTGTTTAAGCATACATTTTCAAATCCTGTGGTAGTCCCTAATAAGTTTGGCGAGGGATGGATAATTTAAAGGTCTCGCCTGTAGTCCTTTTCAGTATCTTGTGAGTGGGTCTAGCAGAGATGGTGTCTCCCTCATTGATGCCCACTTATAGGGGAAGATGAAATCCTTTACACATAATTTTTTTGCCTGGCAGGGAGATGAAATGTGGTGTATGACTCATAATGTTATCTTGATAGTAGGGTGGATCAGCGTGGTGTTAGTCACTGATAAACAGATATTGACATGTACCCAGGGCTGAAACATTTAATTTTTTTTCTGTGGTGCTCAGATCAGCCTGTGAAATCTTGTACTGACCTTTGCCATGAAAAAATATGGGTGAACTGAAAGTGGAGACTGCTACTCTTTGGTCAGGCTAAGCTCATAAAATATGAGTTCACAGGCCTCTGGGAGTACCAGAGGAGAGAAGCCCTGCATGAACATTTTTGCTGAAACCGTTACGTAGTTAAGGTTGAATAAAGACCTCAGTCTATCCAGTTCATTGTGGGTGTGTGTGTAATGTCCCTTAAATTTGCCACATTCCTCTATATTGTGTTCAATTAAATGTTCATCTAAGGTTTTTTTTTTTTAACTCGCTATATTTCCTGCTACAACCACTGATAGTGGAATAGAGTTTCACATCCTTACTGCTTTAAGAGTAAAAAAAACTTTAAAGCAGAACTCTGGGTTCGGCAAAAAATCCCCCATTAGTACACCCCCCTACACTAAACACTTATTACATTTGTGAAATTACTTACCATTGAAGAGATATATCCAATTTAATTTACAGGAAGTGCTCGCTCTAGTTCAAAAAATGCATCATGCATTTTGCCAGGGAGGCTCTGTTAGAACAGTGATTATATCATATCCTCTTCTCTCTTTACACGGTCCTCAAACTACATTTCCCATCATGAATTGCACATTTCAGTGAATGTGGGATGGACACTAGGCTTGTACATGTAAATTTGAACAAGCCCACTTCAACATAAACCACGCCTCTCATTCTGCAGCCAGGCCCACTGCTCAGTATCAGTCTGTGCTCTCTCCTCCAGCCACAAGGAGATAAACATATTATCCATACATGCTGTATGCAATCATTACTGAACTGTAGACACATCCCATAATGATATGATACCCACCGTACTTTGCTATAATTCAGTATTAGAAATATTCCTCCTCCTGTAGATTTGAGATCTTTCTAACCGCAATCAGTGCAATCCCTAGCCACACCACAGATTCGGGCCACGATGTTTTACATCCGCATGTGGCACACTTCAATATCGGTGTTTTCTCATCAGAGCACATATGTGCGTTTCACAACATCAGAGCGCTTATGTGCGTTCTCACCATCAGAGCGATTATGTGCGTTCTCCCCATCAGAGCGCTTATGTGTGTTCTTATCAGAGCTTGTATGTGTGTTCTCATCAGAGCTCGTATGTGTGTTCTCATCATCAGAGCTTGTGTGCATTCTTATCAGAGCTCGTGTGTGTGTCATCAGAGCTCGTATGTGCGTTCTTATCAGAGCTTGTATGTACGTTATCAGTGCACATATGTGCGTTCTCACCATCAGAGCACATATGTACAGAGCACGGATCATTACAAGACACCGGCCGGGGACAGAGCGGGGAATCCCTCGGCGGTGACAGATCTTGTGTATGAAATACCAATCACCGTAATGTCCCTCCTCTTAGACCGGCATTGTGATTGGCAGCACACACTGGTCCAATTAAGTTACGGCGATCAGCTGTCAGGGAGCAGGAGAGGAGGAGGAGGGAGGAGGAAACCACCTCAATGGGCAATACAGACCAGGGGTTGTGATGCCCCCTCCGCCCACTAGATCACATAAGTTCATCCCAGCATCTTCTAGGGAACTACAAGTGGGACAATACAAGACCGCTGGCTGGCAGTACAGGATGGAGAGCAGCCAGTGGTCTTACAAACAGGAAATCATAGGGGGATAACTGTTTTTCAGCAAGTTCAGCAGGCTACTACAGAGGAACTACAGAGCTCAGCAGAACATGGATGGCATAGTTGGTGAAGGTAGATCAGCAACAAGGACATGGAAAATATTTTTTTTCCCCAGAGTTCTGCTTTAACGCAGTTTAATCACTTACCCACCGGAGCCCTTTTTTACATTTGTTGGTTACAAGTTAAAAAACGTTTGTTTTTTTTCTAGAAAATTACTTAGAACTCCCAAACATTATATATATTTTTTTCAAACACCCTAGAGAATAAAATGGCGATCATTGCAATACTTTTTGTCACACAGTATTTGTGCAGCGCTCTTTGAAGCGCGGTTGTTTTGGAAAAATGTTACTTTTTTGAGTTAAAAAAATAAGACAACAGTAAAGTTAGCCCAATTTTTTGTATATTGTGAAAGAGGATGTTATGCCGAGTAAATAGATACCATACATGTTACGGTTGAAAATTGCGCACACTCGCGGAATGGCGACAAACTCTGGTACTTAAAAATCTCCATAGGTGAGGCTTTAAAAAATTTGAACAATTACCATGTTAGAGGTGCAGAGGAGGTCTTTTGCTAGAATTATTGCTCACACTCTGGCGATCGCGGCGATACCTCACATGTGTGGTTTGAGCACAGTTTTCATATGCGGGCGCAACTTACGTATGCGTAAGCTCGAGCTCGCGGGCACGGTGGCGCTTTAAAAACACTTTTTTTTTTTTTTTTTTAACACTGTTCCTTTAAAAAAAAAGAAAATCTGATCACTTTTATTGCTATCACAATGAATGTAAACATCCTTTGTGATAGTAATAAATCGATTGTGACAGGTAATCTTTATGGAGGGCTGGGGGGGTCTAAAAGAACCCCCCATCCCTCCATTGCACTTCACAGTATTCAGATCGCCAAAAATGGCGATTCTGAATACTGTAAATTTTTTAAAACCGGTGTCATTTGCCGCTGAGTAAACAAATTTTGCCGAAGGATAAAAAACTGTATCGGGATAAAGCATGCAGCTGCAGGCTATATCCCGATACCATCCACTTAAATTGGCCACCGTTAATTCACAGCGATTTGTGGGAAAAGTGGTTAAGGTTGAACCTTTTCTCGTCCAACTTCATTGAGTGGCCATGTGTTTTCATGAGTGACCCGAGACGGAATAGTTTCCTGCCAATGCTGGAATCACCATTAAGATATTTGTATTGCATTATATTCCCTCTTAAAGCGGTTGTCTACCCATTAAAAAAAATAAAATAAAAACCTGCAAGACAATAGCATAATGAGCTAGTATGCACCGTATACTAGCTCATTCTGAAATAATTACCTTGAAACGAAGATCCGACCGGGCTGCTCGGTCCCCTCTGAGGGAGCGAACATCTTCCCTCGGATCTTGTTTCTGGGTATGCAGCTCCGGCGCTGTGACTTGCCGGAGCCACGAGACGTCACTCGCCGTACAGGTTTAGGGGATATTCATTTTACCTACAAGTAAGCCTTATTATAGGGTTACCTGTAGGTAAAAGTACAAAAACCGGGTAGACAACCGCTTTAAGCATCTCTTCCCCAGGGAGAATGCGTTTAATGCTTGCAGTCTTTCCTTGTAACTGAGATCCTCCAATTACGAGGAAAGACTACATACATTACACTTATTGAACACAGATTGCCTAAATCACTTTAGCATGTGCAGAGATAATTTTTGTAGTTAATATTTCCACATGACCGCTTTGTCCAGTAGGTCCAAATTATTGCCTCTTTAAATCTAAGAAAATGTTTTTTTAAAGTAACGTGCCTCCAAAACTTCACTGTTTCTCTCATGTTTTTATATGTAAGAAATCTGTTTTTAACCCGTCAATTATGTAATCCAAATCTTCAAAGAACGTTTTAAATCCAATTAAAGGATAAATGTTGAGATGGATGTGACACTTCTGATAAAACATTTTAATGACGGTTAAATTAAATCTAAAGGATTAATAAGAATATAATAAAATATTGGCTGTAAATGTGAAGAACTATCTCGTTTTTCTGTATTTAATTTTATTGCTATCTACTCTATATTGTGTAGCTTTTGTATCTTATTTATCTTGTATTTTAGAAGTGACCATAGAAGATTTTTGTTCTCCAATTTACAACGATTGCTGGAATCTGCTGTGGATAACATGGGGCATCTTTGTGAATTATCTGCCATATATAGGGCCCATTCTATACTTAATTAATTTGCGGTTTTATTTATGTGCAAATGTTACATTATATTCTTTTGTCATACTTGGCATTTTAGTAAATTTGTCACAAACACTTGCAATTAAAAATAATAGGATGAAAAGTGCAGAAACACAGGTTAACTTTAGTGTAGCGTAAACCACATATCAAAACAATCAGATTCCGGCTGGGACTTATTTTCAGTAATCTTAAAATGAAACTAACATTGTTAACCACTTGCCGACCGTGTAATGTAAATACACGGCCGCAAGGTGGATCAATTGTTCTGGGAGGGCGTACTAGAACGTCCTCCCAGAATTCTGCTCCCGCGCGCACCCGGGAGTATCCGTGACTGCTGGGCATCACGGATCACCGTAAACAGATGATTTCAGCGGCCCTTTACCACATGGTCGCTCCGTCAAATGACAGAACGATCAGATGTAAACATGCCAGCGGAAGTTCCAGCTGAGATGAAATGTAGCAGTGCTGTGGGCAAGACCTGTAGTGCCCACAGCACTGCTATGTGCAAGTCCTACCCATCCATCCATCCATCCATCCATGCACAGCCATCCATCCTGATCTGTGCTCACCCAGCCATCCTTATCCATGCTCACCCAGCCATCCTCATCCGTGCTCACCCAGCCATCCTCATCCGTGCTCACCCAGCCATCCTCATCCGTGCTCACCCACGCATCCTCATCCGTGCTCCCCCACGCATCCTCATCCGTGCTCCCCCACGCATCCTCATCCGTGCTCCCCCACGCATCCTCATCCGTGCTCCCCCACGCATCCTCATCCGTGCTCCCCCACGCATCCTCATCCTACGCACCC
>BLSH010059306.1:162456-173953 GCA_018402905.1 Glandirana rugosa | reverse complement strand
CCCCCCCCCCTCCTTCTTTTTTTTTTTTTTTTTTTTTTTCTTTCTTCCCTTTTCTTCTCCCCCTCTCCCCTTGTAATTTTTTTGGTTTACCTTGCGCCCCTGCTCGGACACTGTTAGGTACTGCAGGATGGAGGTACTCCACAAACCAGGGTCACCAATATTAACACTCATTTTTGCTGAGACTCGTGGGTGACAGAGCAATCCTTCCATGGGAAGAGTAGAGGGATACTATTTTACCATATCTGAGGCCTCAGGGGCCACCCAGTGGAGGTCGTAATATTGATAAGTTGCTTTTTTCTTTCCGCGGTCTCGGGAGGACTCCTGTGGCTGGTATTGGCTGTTGTTCTCAGACAGGTTGGTTCCAACAACGTTACATCTGCAGTCTCCCATACACTTTAAGATCGGATGTGATACGATTGGATGCTGGAGTTTGGAGATTATTACTGAGACCTTAAGGCCATTGTTATACTTGCCTCTGGTGAGTGTTTCCATATAGGGGGTCTATCCTCCCGTTTTTTGCTCACGTGGTGTGGTGGTGGACAACATTGGAACAGGATCCTGCCCCTAACGGGGATCAGTTCAGTTCACATTTTGGACTCTTCATTGGGAGTCACAACCTAGCGCTGCTTGCACTTTACTGGGATTTTAAAGTTATATGGACTTTTAATATTAAGGTGCTATACATTACAGATTTCTTGAATTTAGGCGGCTGCTAATTTACATTTAAAAGTGAAATTTCTTCATTTTTTAATTTATTTTTTTTGTATTAGTGGAGTGTTTCATCCTGAGCGCTGATTTGAACATTTGTTTCCAGATTGTTGGGCATCCAATTGTTCTATTTGTAAGTGTCTAAGGCACTGTTCTTGTTGGCTGGGTCAGCCATGCGGCCGGCTCTAGCGGCTGCGATGGCGGCACAATCTCTTTACGAGCACGCTGCCACACTGCACACTGGTTTAACTTGTGAGTGTGCACAGGCTGAGGTGCAGCAGGCACAACATTTGGAAGAGGGTCTCCGCTACATATGCCAGGCTGCTTTGGACCTTCTTCCCATATTGTCAAAAATGGCTGTTTTTGCAATTGTTATCAGGCGGGTGTTGTGTCTCCACTCTTGGTCAGGCGACCAGGCTTCAAAGAAAGCTCTTGCAAATCTTCCCTTTCAGGGAGGGCATCTGTTTGGCCCACAGTTGGATGAAATCATTAAGGATTTCACGGGAGGGAAGAGTACTTTCCTTCCAGAGCCAAAGCGGCGGGATTTTTGCCGTAGGCAGGGCCCTGTTTTTTCAGGTCAGAAGAAGTTTTTTCGGGCACCCGGCTCAGCGGGTAAGGGCTTCAAGTCCGTTAGGGCTTCCGCTGGGCCCAGTAAAAGGCCCTGGCAGCATAAGTCCGAAAAAGCGAAGGATAAATCAATCTCCGCATGATAGGTTGCCCCCGTCCGACTCACGGGTGGGGGGCCGGTTTCTGGGGTTCGCAGACAGATGGACTGCCCGCATTACCGATCGGTGGGTACTGGAGGTGGTGTCCTCCAGGTACAGGATAAGAATTCATCTCTCTGCCCCAGAAAGGTTCTTCCCTTCAAACTTGAGACTCCCTCAGGGGTGTCCGGAGGCGCTTCTAGGCGCCGTTCGGGCGCTTGCCGAACAGGGAGTGATTGTACCGGTACCCATGGTGGAAAGATTTCACGGGTTTTACTCAAACCTCTTTGTGGTGCCCAAAAAGGGCGGTGTCAGGCCAGTTCTGGACCTAAAGGCGTTAAACCGCTTCGTAAAGACGAAGAGATTCAGGATGGAGTCCATCCGCTCGGTCGTGGCCGCTCTGCACCAAGGGAAATTCATGGCGTCCCTGGATATCAGGGACGCGTATCTCCATGTTCCAGTTTGTCACAGTCACCAGCGTTTTCTACGCTTCACAGTGCGGGACCTGCATTACCAGTTTGTGGCACTTCCCTTCGGGCTGGCTTCATCTCCCCGAGTGTTCACCAAGGTGGTGGCCCTGATGCTGGCCCTGCTGAGACAGAGAGGTATCGCGGTAGTAGTATACCTTGATGATTTACTCCTGAGAGCAGAGACTGCTGCGGCTCTGGAGGAGAACATGACAATCACGGTGTCCATGTTAGAGGAGTTCGATTGGCTAATCAACCTACAGAAATCATCGTTGACTCCATCCTGCCGGCTGGAATACCTGGGTCTGATTCTGGACACGGTGCAGGCAAGGGTGTTTTTACCGCCAAACAAGCTCCTGACACTTCAGGCAGCAGTGCGAACCCTGTTATCACGCCAGTGGTCCTCCTTACGGTTCTGTATGCGAGTGTTGGGGCTCATGGTGTCGACTTTCGAAGCGATACCTTACGCCCAGAGTCACACTCGGCTCCTGCAGAAGGCGTTTTTATCGCAATGGAACAAATCTCCCCTTTCCCTAGACAGACTGATCAGGTTGGATCATCAGTCCCGAGGATCCTTGATTTGGTGGATTCGGGCTCCGGCCCTAAAGTTGGGAAAATGTGTTCTCCCCCTCAATTGGTCGATAGTAACGACGGATGCCAGCCTATTGGGCTGGGGAGGGGTCCTGGGTCAGTTCTCTGCCCAGGGTCGTTGGTCAGTGCAGGAAGCTTGCCTTCCAATAAATGTACTGGAACTGAGAGCGATCAGACTTTGTCCCGTTGGTCGTAAAGGCTGCGAGGCCTCCCTGTCCGGATTCAGTCAGACAATGCCACAGCGGTGGCATATGTGAACCATCAGGGCGGAACAAGAAGCTCGGCAGCAGCCGCGGAGGCGGCTCTGATCCTTCGGTGGTCAGAACTTCACGTGCCAGCTCTCTGCAATCTACATCCCAGGCGTGGAAAACTGGCAGGCGGACTTTCTCAGCCGCCGGACTCTGGATCAGGGGGAATGGTCCCTACATCCAGAAGTGTTCCGCCAGATTTGCCTCAAGTGGGGCACGCCGGAGGTGGACCTCAAGGCCTCCAGGTTCAATCACAGACCTTTGTGTGCAGAACAAGAGATCCATTGACGGTCGCCTCGGACGCGCTGGTAGCACCCTGGGGTCGGTATCAACTACTGTAAGTCTTTCCTCCTTTAAAGCTTCTACCGCGGGTTTTGCGCAGGATAGAAGCAGAAGGAATCCCGACAATCCGGGTAGCTCCGGATTGGCCTCGGCGTCCTTGGTACGCCGACGTGGTGCGGATGGTGTCGGATGTTCCATGGCGTCTTCCACTTTGTGGAGACCTACTGTCTCAGGGGCACCCTGCTTTACCCTCGCTGGCTTTGACGGCTTGGCTATTGAGTCCCAGGTGTTGAGGGATAGGGGTGTCTCGGACTCCGTAATCCCTACTATGATTGAAGCACGTAAAGGTACCTCAAGAAAGATTTATCTTAGGACCTGGAAGGCCTATATTACCTGGTGCGAGGCAGGGGGTTGGAACCCCCGCTCTTATATAGTGTCCAGAGTGCTGACTTTTTTGCCGCAAGGACTGGACAAGAACCTGACGTTAAGTACGCTTAAGGGTCAGATTTCGGCCCTGGCGGTTCTTTTTCAACTGCCCTTGGTGTCTCATTCGTTGATCCGTACATTTGAACAGGGGGTACGTCATGTGACTCCTCGGATGTGGTCACCTCTGGCACCGTGGGATTTGAATCTGGTGCTTTCTGTGCTGCAGAAGCCACCATATGAAAAGATTAGGGACATTCCCTTGCGACTGTTGTCGCAGAAAGTGGCTTTTCTGGTGGCTGTCACATCCGCTAGGCGAGTGTCTGAGTTGGCAGCGTTATCCTGCAAGTCACCTTACTTGGTCCTTCATAAGGACAAGGCGGTTTTGCGACCTTTCCCTTCGTTTCTTCCGAAGGTGGTTTCCTTTTTTTCATTTAAATAAGGATATTGTTCTTCCCTCATTGTGCCTGCACCCGTCACATCCCAAAGTTGAACTGCATTCTTTGGATGTGGTGAGGGCTTTGCGGGTGTATTTGTTTTTTACAGCTTCTTTTCGGAAGTCTGATTCTTTATTTGTGCTGACGGAAGGGTCGCGCAAAGGCATGGCGGCCTCATCAGCTACCATTTCTCGTTGGATAAGGAAGACCGTGACTCATGCATATGAGATTCGGGGCAAGGTTCCCCTGTTTCCAGTCACGGCTCATTCCACAAGGGCAGTTAGTACTTCCTGGGCGTTTAGACACCAGGCCTCAGTGTCTCAGGTGTGCAAAGCGGCTACTTGGGCCTCAGTGCACACGTTTACTAAGTTTTACAAAATTGATGTTTCAGCGTCTTCGGATGCTGCCAAAGTATTACAAGCGGCAGTATAGGCGCGATTAGCGCTGCCTGAGAGGGCTTTTTCTGTTGGGTACAGTTGTTATAGTTTGCCCACCCCTCTTGATTGGCACAGCTTTGGGATGTCCCCACATGTCCTAAGAAGGCTGCGTCTGTCAGTGAACGGAAGAGTAAAAGGGATTTTATTATAACTTTCCGTAAAATCCTTTTCTCTGAGTTCACTGACAGACGCAGCACCCACCCCTCTGTGTTGAGTTTGTACGGCTTGTTACGAACTGATGTGCTATGCAGAGAAGGGGGATTATATGCAAAGGGGAGGATGGCCCCCTGGGAGGGGCCAACCTATGCTTTTGTTTTATTTTTGCCTAGTCTACTCCTAGTGATATGAGCATAAACCCACGTGTCATAAGAAGGCTGCGTCTGTCAGTGAACTCAGAGAAAAGGATTTTACAGTAAGTTATAATAAAATCACGTTTTTCCTCACAATTCTACAAACAATAACCCATAATGACATGAAAGAAGTTTGTTTGAAATATTTGCAAATTGAATTAAAAATGAAAAACAAAAACATGTACATAACTATTCTCAGCCTTTGCTCAATAATTTGTTGAAGTATTTTTGGCACCAATATGAAATAAAGTATAATCAGCGCAATACAAAAATAAAATCTAAAATGTTCAGTGCGACATAAATCAAAATATAACACAAATCAAAATGTCAATTGCCTACAGCTAGGCTCAATGTGATTGTTGCCAACACCCTTCAGAGTGTATCCACTTGTGACCCTCTATACAAAGCCAATAAACAGAAACTGGTGTAGCGCAACCAATGTGAAAATAATCAAAAGTCCAAATATTGTAAGAAATTCCACCATTGTGCAACTATAAGTGATAGTTAATGGGATTATCATATTATCCGGTGACTTCAGTGACCACCACCTCTGGCTAGAATGCCTTAGCTTTTTCAGCCTGCTGATGAATCATTGCTGGAGCTGTATATTTCTGATGAAGTGGATTTTATTTTTTTTCTGAGGCAGTTCTTCAAACTGACAGCCCCTTGTGGTGCTGTATAACCTGGTAGGCTGCGTGCTTTAACTATTTTATTATATATTATACTTTGTCACCATTGCTTCTTGTCCCTTTTTTATGCAGTCTTTACAGCATAAACAGCCCTTGAAAGTGTCCTCTGTATAGATTCTGACTATTCGGTGTCTCCTTTACCAAGTCATGTCTCCTGGGTGACACAGATGCGCACGCTCCTGACTTGAACTGTACATACACGTCACCTTGGTTCTTTGTTCCTGGGATGCATGCACAGTGTTAGCGCTGCCCTTTCTGTGCTCCTTGCTTTGTCTTCAGCTGGCGCATATGCTGTACAGACTGGTGACGCTCTGTTTGGCCATGCGTGCATAGTTCTGTACTTAGATTTCAGTACAGAACCAGCAGTCCCTTCTGTCCATGTTGCAGCCAGACACATCTGTGCACAGGATGTCCCAAAAGGAAGTTCAGGGAAGATTGATGAAGGGACGCAGGAAGATGTAAAATGCTTTGGAAAGAAGATTTGGAGCATTACATAATAAAAATAACTGTCTGGGTGGAGCTTAATGGAAGATCAATAGATGCTAGTTCAAACCACTCACATCACTTCTTGCCTCCTGATCATGTGGGCTGTGGGCTACACACTGTGTTATTTATTTATTTATTTTTTTTGTGCAACCCAACACGTTCAGTTCTTTTCAGAGCTGCTGTACTAACCACTCGAGGTTAGCTCAGTGATCTCCCCTGCTGAGCTGTTGTGTTCTCACAGGTGGACACCCCCCCCCCCCCCTTCCAGCCAGAACACTCCGATCAGTGCTCTTTGCCATTGGCTGAGAGCACTGATTGAGAGTCGGTCGGCTGCTGGTTTTCCAGCATGCACGTCTGTAAGACAGACCGACATGCACATGGGCCGAATGTCGGCCATTTTTATTTTTGAGCTGGCTGTTGTCTCCTGACATTCGGCCTGTGTTCGTTTTGGTTTTAGGACTCATTTATGAATTTTAGAGTTTATTTACTGATATGGGGTTGAAGCAAGAAGATGCGTGCAAGCATGAAGTCAAGTGCAAGTTAGAATATCGCAAAACCGACCCTGTATTGCTTTTAACAAATGAAACCGATTTAATAAGGCAGTGCAAAGATCTTATGATATTAAGAACACTAAACCTATAACAGCCAATCAGATTTCACTTTCAAGGGACTCCATAAAAGACAGCTGTTGATTATTTGCTATAGCTTACTGCACTTTGAGCATTGCTTTTTGCTTTGTTAAAGTGATATTGTTAGGAATTCAAAAAAATAGCCACAAAACTGTTCTTGGAAAAGAGTTAATATTTACAGTAGGGATGCACCAATACCACTTTTTTGCCCCAGAGTATGAGTACCGACGCTTTACCTCAGGTAGTCGCCGATACCCGTTACCAATACCTATCGCTTACGTAGATGGGTGGTTTGGGAGGTGAGTGGGGGGGGGGGTGGTGGTGGTTGATATTGAGTTGGGTTACGGCAGGGTGGGAATAGAGGGTAAGTGTGGGCAAGGTATTTGAGGATGGGGTGAAATTGGGATTGTGGGGTGGGAGAGTTGGGATGGAAAAGGCTGTGATCACTGAGGGGAAGAGGATAGGGATAGGAGGGTTATTGGGAGACATGGGGGCAGAGATGACAGCTGGTGGAGGGAAGGAGGAGGGAACAGGCAGAATGACTGCAGACATGGTACAGGAGACCATGAGACTGCAGGCATGGTACAGGAGACAGCCAGAGACTGCAGGAATGGTACAGGAGAACAGCAGGCATGGTACAAGAGACCGCCAGAGACTGCAGGCATGGTACAAGAAACGGCCAGAGACTGCATGGTACAGGAGACGGCCAGAGACTGCATGGTGCAGGAGATATATGGAAACAACATGAAATAAAACTCTTTAGAAGAAAGTCAGCCCAAGCCTACACCTTTGGTGTGGGTGGTGCCCCTCGCCCCGGTGTACACAGCACACACAAAGTATGAACAGTACTAGTCGATGGTATCCAGCAGCTCTCACCTGCCCCGTTTTGGGCCTCTTCCCCCCCCCCCCCCCTCACAAGTCAGGAGCTTTCTTCCTCGGTTTCTGAAGTAACAGTGGGGTCGCCGGCAGGCCTGCCTGAACAGACATTCGAAAAATAGCCCGTGCTGACTTCTAAGAATGCCGGTCTGACGATAAAGGTCCCTCGGTACAATGTAGCTCTTTATCGCCAGCCAGTCATGAAATTGATGGACACAGCGCCGGAAGGGAGGACGAGGTGGTCCGCTCCCAATCGACGTACCGGTACCAGGAGCATTTTCGCGAGTTCTGATACTTGCAAAAATGCTAGTATCTGCACCGATACCGGTATTGTTGCATCCCATATATACAGAAAATATGCACTGCAGCAGACTCTGGTTATTCTTGTATACTGTCCCTTTATCCCACTAAGAGTACTACTATACTGCAAGACTAATTCAGCACATGCCACTAGTTGCATTTAACCACTTAACAACCGCCCACTGTCATTATACGGAGGTATTTTGCAGTTAAATGCTGTTATAGCAGCAGATAGCTACCATAACCCTGGTATCATTTTAACGGGTGGGTGGTCAGCTTTCGGATAAAAATGGTCTCTGCGGCGGATTCGCCGAAATATCATTTTTATTTGGGGCAGGAGGGAACCCCTTCCGCCACGCTCCGGTCGTCTCCGCCACTTACCAAAGCCATCGGTAGCAGCAGAGAAAATTGCGTCCTATCCCCTCAATGCCTGGATGCCAACTGAGGGGAAGATGGCCCCCCACTCGGCTCCATAACATTGCAGGGCGGACATGATGTCAAACGTCCCTTCCGCCCAATGCTCTTAAAGGCAATTTTTTTTTTTTATTGCATTTGAGCCTGGGTTCACAGTAGTGCGATCTTAGAAATTGCATGTAATTTGCACCCGCTCCACAGGTGCCGATCACATGCTATCTCTGAGCAATGCGAGTTCAGTCAACTCGCATTAGATAAGCACAGAAAAAGGTGCAGGAGTCTTTTTTTTTTTTTTTCTCCTGCACTGGAATCAGATCGCATGGGTGTTCTCACCCATGCAATCCGATTCATGTGCGAGTTCTCATGCGATCTGTGAACAAAACTGGGGGTGTCATTAACTTTGTAATGACACCTGCAGCAGTTTGCAGAAAGCAGTGTGAACTGCCTGCGGGAAGACTGCTATGCGTAAACCGGCTCTGTAATCGCGCTAGTTCCCGCACTGCACATGTGTGAACCAGGGCTCAGTGTAAATATGAGATCTGAGGTCTTTTTAACCCCAGATCTAACTTTTAAGAGGCCCTGTTTTTTTTTTTTTTTATAATATAACCTTACTCTTTACTTTACCCTTGCTATCATGCAGCTGTAACTGCAAATAATGAAAATCAGGAGACTACTTGGACATTACGAGTTACATGATAAGTATGGTTAACAAAGGATGCACAAATGTAGAAGCGTTAGCATATCTGTTTTCTCGTAGTTCTACAGTCACTCAGATTCAGTAGTTAGAATTTCATTGTGTGATTTTTAGTTTGTTTATCCTTGGGCCCCTAGGCCCGTTAATGCCAATGATTTGAGATCCAATATTCTATGCAAAGCTAGACGCAAACTGGCAGCATAATTATTCATTGGTCTTGTTTGTGGTCTTTAGTTTATGCCGGCTAAGTGTTGTCTGTCGGCTTTTCCGTCTTACTTACTCAGTGATATGTGAAGAGGACCTGACATGTATGTGAGATGCTTTGCCAAAAATAAAATAATAAAAAAAAATAAGTCCTGTCATGCTTTTTTTTTTACTAGAAGGAATGGTTACATTCCTTGTAATAGGAATAAAAGTGACCCAATTTTTTTTTTTTTTTTTAAAGGCCAGTGGAAAAATAAAAAGTAAAAAAAACTTAAAGCGGCCCGTCCCACTAAGCGCATGCGCAAAAGCGAACACATACATAAGTCGCACCCGCATATTAAAACTGCGTTCAAACCACACATAAGGTACCGCCGCGATCGTTGGAGTGAAAGCAATCATTTTAGCACTAGACCTCCTCTGGCAGGTAAAACTGGTAACCTGTAAGAATTTTTAAACGTCGCCGATGGAGATATGTAAGTGCAAAAGTTTGTCGCCATAGCACGAGTGGGCGCAATTTTGAAGCATGACCTGTTGGGTATCAATTTACTCAGCGCAACATTATCTTTCACAATATGGAAAAAAATTGGGCTAACTTTACAGTTTTATTTTTTAACTCAGTGATTTTTTTTTTTTTTAAACAAAAGGCGCTTGTAAGACTTCTGCGCAAATACGGTGTGACATAGTATTGCAGCAACTGCCATTTTATTCTCTATGGTGTTAAATAAATATATACAGTGCCTTGCGAAAGTATTCGGCCCCCTTTGAACTTTGCGACCTTTTGCCACATTTCAGGCTTCAAACATATAATTTATAAAACTAATTTTTTGTGAAGAATCAACAACAAGTGGGACACAATCATGAAGTGGAATGAAATTTATTGGATATTTCAAACTTTTTTAACAAATAAAAAACTGAAAAATTGGGCGTGCAAAATTATTCAGCCCCCTTAAGTTAATACTTTGTAGTGCCACCTTTTGCTGCAATTACAGCTGTAAGTCACTTGGGGTATGTCTCTATCAGTTTTGCACATCGAGAGACTGAAATGTTTGCCCATTCCTCCTTGCAAAACAGCTCGAGCTCAGTGAGGTTGGATGTACATATACATATTGGGCACTATGCTCCTTACCTGGTGGTCTAGGGTGGTCTCCCTGCTGGTCCAGATTGGCTCCCTGGTGGTCCCTGGCCGGCTCCCTGGTGGTCCTGGGTTGGCACATTGTTGGTGGCCCCTGGGCAGGCTCCCTGGTGGTCTAGTGTGGCGATCCTAGGGGGGGCTGTGCTGATAAATCATCAGCACAAACCCTCCCTGTCAGGAGAGCAGCCGATCGGCTCTCCACTACTCAGGTCTGCAGACCCGAGTACAGGAAAGCCGATAACCGGCTTTCCTGTGCTACACTGTGACCAGCCGTGATTGGTCACGGCTGATCACATGGTAAAATGCTTCGGATGGAAGCACTTTACCGAGATCAGTATTGCGGGGGGTCAGACTGACCTCCCACACCACCAATCGCCGCAATGCGCCCCCCCCCCCCATATGACGTCCAGTCAGGATAACTCAACCACTTCCCAGCCGTCATTCTGCATACGGCGGTCGGGAAGTGGTAATAGGACACTTGCATGTCCTGGAGTCTAGCGATGTCGGCACCCACCGCCGATCTTTGGGTCGGGTGCAGCCGCGTCCATTGCGGGTAAGGGAACAGCTTCACGCCGGGTGCCCTACTGCGCGTGCGTGAGGCTCCGCTGCGCTCTGCTATTGGCCAGGAGGCCAGTAGCAGAGCAAGGATGGAAGAGGGAGCAGGACTGCTGACGTCAGCCACCGCGGCCTCTGGCCCAAGCTTCCGGATGTGTGGAAAAGGACACCTGTCTAAAGACAGGTCTCCTCTTCCCCCTCCCCCCTGAAAGGTGCCAAATGTGACATCTGAGGGGGGGAGGAATCCAAGTTCCACTTTTGGGTGGAACTTCGCTTTAAGTGGTTAAAAATACCTTTAAATTGTTTTAACCTATACATAATTGCAGTAAATGTTTTTATTTGTATAGTTTACTAGTAAAATAACGGTGCCATCACAGTGTTTCCTAATAACCAACTTCATATATACAGGGAGTGCAGAATTATTAGGCAAGTTGTATTTTTGAGGAATAATTTTATTATTGAACAACAACCATGTTCTCAATGATTCCAAAAACTCATTAATATCAACAACAAGTTATTATTTTAATAAGGAGTTTTTATGTTGAACGGATTATTAAGACGTGAGGGACATATATACTTCAACCAATAATCCTTTGTGACACTACCGTGGCAATAAAATGATCATTTGATATGTTTATTTTTGTAAATGACGTTAATACATATCCAATTTTGTTAAATTTCCATAAAAATTGGTGAATTTCGCTTCAAGGTGGGTTTTCACCTTGAACCTAAGGAGGGGGGGAGTCTACAGTGTAAACCGTGGAAAGTCCCCCCTCCCCCTTCTCCTCTGGACAGAAATCTGTCCACAGGAAAAGGTGTGTAGGCCTTCGAACCCGGTCTCCGGCGCCACCGACTGCAGTCGTCAGGACGA
>BLSH010059306.1:64937-75784 GCA_018402905.1 Glandirana rugosa | reverse complement strand
TGTTGTCACATGAAAAGATATAATAAAATATTTACAAAAATGTGAGGGGTGTACTCACTTTTGTGAGATACTGTATATATATATATATTTTTTTTCTTTTATTTGCTATAACTAACTGGTATGTAACAGGTTCCTTTAACTAACATCATATACAGATGGAAGGTCATCCCTTTTATCTACGGATGAATTGAACAAATTAGATACAAAGGTGACAATGTTCTTTGCATCTCAGAATTACACGTCAGCATTATTTCAGAAGGTCATTTTTTGATGCCAGTAATACACATGGTTGTTAAATGCTATGAAGGAAGCAGCTGCTGGGTAGGACGTCACTTTATTTTTATCTATTTAAGTATTGATTCTTGGATTGTGTATACGTGAACTGTTTATGCACAGATGGTGAATCATTATTTATGGACTTAATTTAATTATCATTTGATATTTGATATTTCTATCATTGTATCTATTTTGCTACACAGGCTAGCCTTGAATTACACCTTGTAGCTTGAAGCTCAAAGCTTCAAAATGCTCAACAGCCAAAATCCCATTTTTCTAAATTGTGCTTGTTCACCTAAGAGCACTCCGATGTCGTAAGTGGACCCCTGAAGCTCAGAAGGGCACACTTTTAAAGCAGAATTGGGCATTTTTTGGCATCATAGATTGCAATAGAAGCATCTGAAAGCAACTTTCAAACTTAAACAGCCTTTTCACCCTGCTAGTAAAACACTTTCAATTGGCTTAAAGAAAAATACTCAAGATTGAATTTGCTTGAAAAATTGGTCCAAAATTGCCTCTAAACGCTAATGCGCAGCCTTACACAAAATTGGCACATTCTGTAATAAGTGAGGGAGGAAATGCTTGTACTGGGGCATTCAGAAGGACCAGTTTCTGGGGTGTAGAGTAGACAGTGAGTTCAGACTGATTCAGCTCTCAGCCTAAAATAAATATTTTCCTCAGAGATACATGGAGGCTGCCATCACTGCTTCTAATTTTGGCAGTAGTAGAGTCCTTTACCATGTTAGCTATCTATTAATAAAGGAAGTTTGTAGTTTAACCGCTTGACCTCTGGAATATTTACACCCCTTCATGACCAGGCCATTTTTTGCAATACGGCACTGCGTTACTTTAACTGACCAATGCACGGCCGTGTGACACTGCACCCAAATAAAATGTATTTCATTTTTTCCCACAAATAGAGCTTTCTTTTTCTGGTAGTCGATCAAACCTGTGCTTTTAATTTTTTGCACTATAAACAAAAAAATATAGACAATTTTGAAAAAAATAACAATATGTTTTACTTTCTGCTATGAAACATATGCAATAAAAAAATTGTACTCATCAAATTGCTTCATACATTTAGGCCTATATGTATTCTGCTACATGTTTTTGGTAAAAAAAATCCCAATAAGCGTATGGTGATTGGTTTACGAAAATTGTTATAGCGTCTGCAAACTGTAGTATATATTTATGGAATTTTTATTTATTTTTTTATTATACTAGTAATGGCAGTGATCAGCAACTTATAGTGGGACTGCGATATTGCAGCGGACAATCAGACACTAACTGACACTTTGTGGGAACCAGTGACACTAATACAGTGATCAGCGCTAAAAACATGCACTGTCACTGTACTAATGACACTGGCTGGCAAGGATTTAACCACTTCAATACCAGGCACTTACCACCCTTCCCGCCCAGACCAATTTTCAGCTTTCAGCGATGTTGCATTTTGAATGACAATTGCGCGGTCGTGTGACGCTGTACCCAAACAATATTTTATCACTTTGTTTCCACAATTAGAGCTTTCTTTTGGTGGTATTTGATTACATTAACATTAAAAAGTGCACAATATCTATTTGGCTCTAATAAGCCAACACCCTACAGTGCAATAGCGCTAATATAAGTCCATAATAAAATCCCACACAAAGCAAACAAAGGGTGGACAAAGTTCCCAGAGATGGCCAGGTATCTTGCAATAGAGATGGTCAATATGAAGACAAATTCCAGTCACCCAGAAAGATCCAAATAAAACACCACGTGCAGCATGCAGGTCCACAATCTGCTTACCAGAAAGTGAGAATATTAGAGACCTGTATTCAATCAACTGGTATGCTGTCTTGTGCCGCAGTCTCTGAGCCTTCTGTCTATCTCTGCATCTTGTCAGCAATCTCCATCCATATTAATCGATCATAGCATAGGGAAAGGACACATACCATAGCGTAATCCCATTAAAACAACTTTATTGCCAACCCGCCTTAAAATCTCACTTACAAACATGCAATAAAATCTCGCAGTTTCATCAGTCAGATAAGTAATGTGTAGACGTCTCACCGCTCCACGCTTAGATCCAGCGTGTGTATCTTTGGATTTTGCTTTCACTTTGCGTCCTGGAGCGCAAAACGTCACTTCCGGTCGTGGGGTCACGCCCTGACGCGTTTCGTCATCACGACTTCTACGGAGGGCGCTCCGTAGAAGTCGTGATGACGAAACGCGTCAGAGCGTGACCCCACGACCGGAAGTGACGTTTTGCGCTCCAGGACGCAAAGTGAAAGCAAAATCCAAAGATACACACGCTGGATCTAAGCGTGGAGCGGTGAGACGTCTACACATTACTTATCTGACAGATGAAACTGCGAGATTTTATTGCATGTTTGTAAGTGAGATTTAAAGGCGGGTTGGCAATAAAGTTGTTTTAATGGGATTACGCTATGGTATGTGTCCTTTCTCCTATGCTATGATCGATTAATATGGATGGAGATTGCTGACAAGATGCAGAGATAGACAGAAGGCTCAGAGACTGCGGCACAAGACAGCATACCAGTTGATTGAATACAGGTCTCTAATATTCTCACTTTCTGGTAAGCAGATTGTGGACCTGCATGCTGCACGTGGTGTTTTATTTGGATCTTTCTGGGTGACTGGAATTTGTCTTCATATTGACCATCTCTATTGCAAGATACCTGGCCATCTCTGGGAACTTTGTCCACCCTTTGTTTGCTTTGTGTGGGATTTTATTATGGACTTATATTAGCGCTATTGCACTGTAGGGTGTTGGCTTATTAGAGCCAAATAGATATTGTGCACTTTTTTAAGTTAATGTCTGTTTGTTATTGAATGGTAGCTTTATAAGTCCTTATCCTATCAGGATTCGTTCCCTTTAAAGACTCAATAGCTCCATATTTGCGCTGATTGGTGGGTCTAAAGACGGTAACCACAGGTGACATCACCATTGTTTTTTTCTACGGTATTTGATTACACCTGTGGTTTTTACTTTTTGCGCTACAAGTAAAAAAAGACTGAAAATTTTGAAAAAAAAAAAAGTTTTTCTTTGTTTCTGTCACAAAATGTTGTATATAAGTACATTTTCTCCATCACTGATGGGCACTGATGTGGCTACACTGATGGGCACTGGTGAGGTGGCACTGATGACGGGGCATATATGCAGCACTGGTGGACACTCATAGGCGGCACTGATAGGTGGCTCTGGGCACTGATGGGCACTTATAGGTGGCACTGATAGGTGGCACTGATGGGCACTTATAGGTGGCATGGATTGGTGGCTCTGATAGGTGGCACTGGTGGGAACTTATAGGTGGCACTGATGGGCACTGTTACATGGCACTGTATATAGTACTGTTAGTAATGGCACTGGCAGGCATCACATATGGGCACAGTGCCATCCCTACAGTGGACTGTATACCTCTTACCTGGTGGTCTAGTGTGGGCTCCCTGGTGGTCCCTGGGTGGCCTCCAGATCGTGGTGGTCCTGGGCGGCCTCCTCATGGTGTCCCTGGGGGGGCTCCCTGGTGGTCCTGGGCAGGCTCCATGGTGGTCCAGTGTGGCGATCCTGAGGGGGGCTGCACTGATAAATGTTCAGTGCAGACCCCCCTGTCAGGGGAGCAGCTGATCGGCTCTCCACTACTCAGGTCTGCAGACCTGAGTAGACGAAAAGCCAATAAACGGCTCTTCCTGTTTATACTGTGACCAGCCATGATTGGCCATGGCTGATCACATGGTAAAAATATTCTGATGGAAGCTTTTTACCTCGATCGTTAATGCAGTGGGTCAGACTGACCCGCGACACCACCGATTGCCGCGATGCGCACCCCCGCAGGCTGCGATCACGGGTTATCCTGAGGACGTCAATAGACGCCCAGTTAGGATTACAAAGCCACCTCCCGGCCGTCATTTGTCAATAGGTCGGGTGGGAAGTGGTTAAACATCTAGGGTTAACTTTATGCCTAGCCAGTGTTTTTGTGTACTATGTTAGGTGTTTTTACAAAGGGAGGAGATGGATTTTAATCCCTGCTTTGCAGGAACACAAAATCCATCCCTTCCTCCTGTCAGAATGGAGATCTGCCTTGTTTACAGTGCCCAGCACCAACAGATCAGCTTTTGCTGTGAATAATCACAGCAGAAGCGGCCCGTCGCTGGCATGCATGCGCCCCCTGCAGGCAGAAGTGCAGGATTACATATATATACACTATTCTGCACAGGAGAGCTCCCTGTAGTAGTAAAACTGCTATGGGAAGGTCTTTATTTCAGCCAGCTTGGCCCAAAGTTATAGTAATCCTGGAGTTAGCCTTTAAGCATTACTTAACCCAATAAGTCAGTGTCATTGCCAGAGAGAACTAACATCATAAAAGAATTGGCAGTTGGAGCCTCCAACGTCTCTCAAGAAAGGTTTCCTTGAAATTCTCCTGAGGCAGTGTGTAATTACAGTTTTGCATCTACTGGCAGCCCATAGATGGAGCTGTATATCTACATCTCCAGGTGACATGTTGTTTCATGATGCAGTCTGACTTAAAATGTCAAATAATGAACATAAAAGTTTAAATGAAAATGTAGCTCCTAATTTAATACAGTACATGTTTTCAGTGAATGTGTAAAGGGAGTGTTATGGACACAATTAACCCAGCGTGATAGCTATAATTGTATCTCTTCCCCGGCTCTATACAAACATCTGATTTCTAGCTATTTCACAGAATGAATTTCACAATGTTCTGTGTGCTGTCCTTTGCTCAGTGAGCAATTTGAATCAGAAAAGCTATCAGGAGTGTGAATATATTACACTGATGAGAGACCAGAAAACAAGTACAATTATACATTCAGCCTATCATTATTGTACCCTAATATACATTTTAATTCATGCTTTGGTTAAAGAAAACCTGTAGATATACATAGGGTGCAATTTCTGCTGCTGTTTTAGCAGTTTTTGGATCACTGACCTGGAACAAGCATGCAGATCAGGGAAGTCTAAATGAAGTCAAAACTCCTGATCTGCTTGTTCTAAGTACAGTGCATCCATATAGTATTCACAGCGCTTCACTTTTTCCACATTTTGTTCTGCTACAGCTTTATTCCAAAATGGATTAAATTCCTTATTTTCCTCAAAATTCTACAAACAATACCCCATAATGACAACATGAAAGAAGTTTATTTGAAATCTTTGCAAATTTATTAAAAATTAAAAAACGAAAAAAAAATCATATACATAAGTATTCACAGCCTTTGCCATGGCACTCAAAATTGAGCTCAGGTGCATCCTGTTTCCACTGATCATCCTTGAGATGTTTCTACAACTTGATTGGTGTCCACTTGTGGTAAATTCAGTTGATTGGACATGGTTTGGAAAGGCACACACCTGTCTATATAAGGTACCACAGTTAACAGTGCATGTCAGAGCCCAAACCAAGCCATGATGTCCAAGGAATTGTCTGTAGATCTTCGAGACAGGATTGTATCGAGGCACAGATCTGGGGAAGGGTACAGAAAAATCTCTGCAGCATTGAAGTTCCCAATGAGCACAGTGGCCTCCATCATCCGTAAATGGAAGAAGTTTGGAACCACCAGGACTCTCCCTAGAGTGGGCCACCTTGCCAAACTGGGCGATTGAGGGAGAAGGGCCTTAGTCAGAGAGGTGATCAAGACCCCGATGGTCACTCTAACAAAGATCCAACATTTCTCTGTTGAGAGAGGAGAATCTTCCAGAAGAACAACCATCTCTGCAGCACTCCACCAATCAGGCTTGTATAGTAGAGTGGCCAGACGGAAGCCACACCTCAGTAAAAGGCACATGACAAACTTTTCTGGTAAGCAGACACCCATCTCTTTTCTGTCGGTGGTGGCACAGGTGTGGAACCTGGAAATATTATACCTCATCAAGGAATATCTGTATTATCATCTGTCTTCACCATCTTGGGACTCTTAAATAGAGACTTATAACCCACTCCCCTTCTTTACATTGTTCACCTTTTGATATTACTTATTTCCCCTTTTTTATCAGTTTTTCACATACTTTTGTGTATTTAGTATTTATTATTATTATTTCATGGCCTATTTGTGACGGTTTCTAATTACTCCGTGTTTTCACCAAACACATTTTCCATTGCTCACATGAATTTATGATTGTTCAGCGCAGCACTTTCTTCTATACATTATGTAAACTTATGAGCATAACTGTATTAGAGGTCATGCCTATTCAGCTGCAGGTGGCCTAACTGTGCACTGGCCCACTTCACATTTTTTCAGTTGTTCAGGAACCCCCTCTTAAATAACATCACTCCAGTCAGAAGCAAAGTCCATGTCTTTACTGAACACTTGCAGGATGCATTTTCCATTATGTAGCTGATGTTAAACAGGTGAACATTGGGGTAACTTGCAACAATTGTCTTTATGCAACTTCAGTCACATAAAAACAATAAGCCATGCCTGATAAAGATTGTCATTAACCACTTGCTGACTGCACTATAGCTGAATGATGGCTACAACGTGGACGGCTAGTTCAGGGAGATAATGTCCATCCACTTGAGTGCCCTCATAGGAGGAGGCTCGATATTGAGGGCACTCGGCAGGAGCCAGGAACGCCGGCGAGGGACATAAAAAGAAGGGTATCATAGCTGCTCTGTGCAAAACCACTGCACAGAGCAGGTAAGTATAACATGTTTGTTATTCTTTTTTTTTTAATTACAACCTTTAGAAACTCTTTAAAACCACATCATTAAAAACTATCAATAAATGCTGTATTACATGCTGACCATACTCACTGAGTCACTATGGTATTAATTTTCTGTATTCTGCAGAAAATCTGGTTGATCCTGCTGTTCACTGTGTTTCCCTCCTGTCCATGTCCCCACTGCATTTGGAGATTTTGCAGAGCAGTGTTGCAGTTAGTGCACATGCTCAGTTTTCAGTGTATTTATATGCTGAGCATTTCAGCTGTATTACATCTGAGCAGCCCATGTGACAATAGAGTCACACATGTGGGCGTATACACACTGGTAAATAACAGCCCATTCCCTCCCTTCTCTTCCATGCCCACTAACCAGCTAAACACAATGAGGGTGAGATTATACATCTTGATTAATGAAGGCTTCACATTCCATATTATTCTCATACACAGACTGAAGGGGCGTGACACAACCTGTGATTGGCAAAGATCCACCCACATGATGTTGTTGCCAAAAAATAATAAAGATCTAATTTTAAATATATAGTTGTACGACAATTTAATACCATTTATTGATATTACATATTTATTTTTACTCTGTATTCCAAAGGCTTTTTTTTTTAGTTTAAACGTGACCAGGAGCAGAGGATTAGAAGCTCCTCTTGCCACCGTTTCCCTACAGACAGGCTGGGAAAGAGCTGGGTCATGTGACAGCTGTATATCAATTAGGAAAGAAGGTACTTTGTAATTATTTTAATTTAAAAAAAAAATCTATGTCATCATCCACATACAAAAGGAAGGGATAATGTAAATTAAAGTGTGATTACATGCATGAGACTTGAGAATGCTACATTCTTGATATATGGGATTACAGAGTGGGAATAAAAAAATCATAAAATACCAGGGAAAATATACAACTTTAGTTTAGTGTTAGTACAGAAAATAGGTGAAATATAGAAAAAAAGAGATGATAAAAAAATGTCTAAAAACGTTTATTAAAAAATAGTGAATTATGGGGAAAATGTGCTTTATATCAGAAAGTGAAGATTATGAAATTAACAAAAAAATTTGAAAATGTGGTGGCATTATTTTTTTTATACAGTATATATATAAATATAGACTCTTAGGGCTCTTTCATACATGCATTGAAAATAGGCGATTGGGTTTTTAAACACTTCCTGAATGCCTATCAATACCACACCGAATTGTTGCAATAGGGAGTGAATGGAGGTGTTCACACTGCAGCATTAGTGTTGCTTTTTCGTTGCTGCGAGGCAAAAATAATGCTGCCTGCAGAATTTGGCAGACGTTGACACTTTGCAACTGCCTCTATTCGCTTCTTTTAAAATGCACAAACAGCCGCACTGTAAACGTGCCTATGGCATTTACAAAGCGTCAAAATTTCCCATTTTAGCCTTGTAAAAAAACACACAGGGAGCTTGTGAAATGTTCCCTGATGCAACATGAACTCCTGTAAAACACATCCTAAATGCTCATTAAAGCTATAGGCGCATTAATGTGCTTTTAGGCTGCTTTAAAATTTAACACAAGTTTGAAAGTGCCCTTAGGGATAGATTTACTAAAACTAGAAAGTGCAAAATCTGGTGCAGCTGTGCATGGTGGCCATTCAGCTTCTAACTTCAGCTTGTTCACTTAAGCGTTGACAAGAAAAAACAAAAAGAAAAAACTGAAAGCTGATTGGTTTCTATGGAGAGCTGCACCAGATTTAAAAATCTTCAGTTTTAGTAAATCAACCCCTAAGTGTCCGATCCTAAGCAGGATTTAATAGGGTTGATTTACTCAAGAAATAGAGAGAGATTCGGCACTGCATCGTATTAACTTATTGTGAATTGCGCGGTCGTGCGACGTTGCACCCAAACTAAATTTACGTCCTTTTTTTCCCCACAAATAGAGCTTCCTTTTGGTGGTATTTGATTCCCTCTGCGTCATTTCTGATCACCAATATAAACAAAAAAAGAGCGACAATTTTGCAAAAAAAAACCGATATTTCTTAAATTTTGCTAAAATACAAATACAAAAAAAATAAATAAAAAGACAAATGTATTCATCGGTTTTGGCTGATTTATATTCTTCCTCATATTTTTGGTATAAAAAATCGCAATCGGCGTTTAGTGATTGGTTTGTGCAAAAGTTGCCGTGTTTACAAACCATGAGAATTCATTTCTGGCATTTTTACATTTTTCTTTTTTTACTGGTAATGGCGGCGATCTGACACTTTTGGGACCAATGACATTTATGCAACGATCAGAAATTTAAATATCCACTAAATACTGTATGAATGTCATTGGCAGTGAAGGGGTTAACCTTCAGTGGGTGATCTAGGGGTTAAATGTGTTCCCTAGGCGTGTTCTAACTGTGAGGGGGCTGGGTTACCATGGGCATAAGAGATCTAACTAGTGACAGGGATCAGTAGATCTTTTAAATGCCCACTGATAGAGCGGGGAACCACTGTGTTTACATTGGCGGTTCCCTGTTCTTTCTCTCTGTTAGGTCATCGTGGCTCGCCGGCGGACATCAGGTCCGCCCGAGCCGCGGGCACACTCCTGCAGAGTGCGGCGGGGACACGAGATAGTGATTCGCGCTACAGCGCCACTCTGCAGCAGTAAAAGAATGCGAGCCGGTCGGGAACCGGTTAACAAAAAAAGTTAACTGATCTTAGTAAATAACATAAAATGTGTTCAGTTTGAATACCCTATTCTGTGGAATGGAAAATTATTAATAAAGGGATTTTTTTCTGCACATAATTAGATATTCACTAAGCCCAGAAAAAGTCTTTTTTTCTTTAGTCACAGCTAGAGGCCCGTACACACGGTGCGACCGTCGTATGACCACTTGTTGTACGATCATCCGACCGTTAGTATGTGTGATTAGAACAGCCAAAGTACGACGGTCGTACAACAGAAGTTGGATGAGCAAACTAGAAAACTTTGGTTGTACAACAAGCGGTCGTACGACCATTGTAACGTGTGTACAGAGAAGTTGGTCCAACAAGTTGTACTGTGCAAAACACGCATGCTCAGAAGTCAGGAACGCTTGGAAGTGTCCGTTTGTGTAAACC
Source organism: Glandirana rugosa (assembly GCA_018402905.1). Lineage (NCBI taxonomy): Eukaryota > Metazoa > Chordata > Amphibia > Anura > Ranidae > Glandirana > Glandirana rugosa. The sequence goes on along the minus strand of BLSH010059306.1, from coordinate 65,756 downwards.
TATATTCCTAATTCACAAATCACATGCACCTGAACTTCCTTGTTAAACGCTTGTATCACGTCACTACGTTAGGCTTGGTTGTACGATTGCATAGTGCATGTTAGTACACGAGATACAACAGCCAACATACGATTTGGGCCGCTGAGTCGTACGACCGTCGCACCGTGTGTACACACTAAAATTAGTGCTGAACCTGAAATAGGTTGTATTAAGACTTGCAGATCAGGGGATCAGTACCATACTAGGAAGTGTTATTTGCAATGTGCTGTATGGACTTGTTCTTAAAGAGGTAGTAAACCCATGCATTTAACAGGTTAAAAACCAGTCACATTTCCGGCACGTGCCGGAAATGTAACACTCCCATTGGTTGTGCTCTAAACCAAACTGTCAAACCATCCAATGGCTGGTGTCATAGCTGATCACATGTACAGCATCATGGCAGTTGTAGATTAAACAGAGGCAAAGAGGGCCGCTTCCTTGGCTGAAAATGATAGGAGGGTTTACTACCACTTTAAGTGACAGTTGTTGAGCTGTATAGGCAATCGTGCCGTGTCTCGGGTAATGTCGTCTGACTTACGGGGTTTTTCGTAATAAGACTGGATTGCAGACTGTCTTGTGACTATGAAAATGATGACGGTTTAGAATACAGTCAAGATAGTGACAGGAGTGTAAATAATGTAAAATACTATGATTCGTTGTGGAAAATAAGGGATATGTCGAGTTGTTGACAGTGAATTTCACCATCATTTGGGAGGATAGTAAAAGTCGGTTCCTTCGCCGGGAGAAACGGAGACAAATTAGATGTTGACGGTACTACGA
>BLSH010059306.1:48098-64927 GCA_018402905.1 Glandirana rugosa | reverse complement strand
TTAAACGCTTGTATCACGTCACTACGTTAGGCTTGGTTGTACGATTGCATAGTGCATGTTAGTACACGAGATACAACAGCCAACATACGATTTGGGCCGCTGAGTCGTACGACCGTCGCACCGTGTGTACACACTAAAATTAGTGCTGAACCTGAAATAGGTTGTATTAAGACTTGCAGATCAGGGGATCAGTACCATACTAGGAAGTGTTATTTGCAATGTGCTGTATGGACTTGTTCTTAAAGAGGTAGTAAACCCATGCATTTAACAGGTTAAAAACCAGTCACATTTCCGGCACGTGCCGGAAATGTAACACTCCCATTGGTTGTGCTCTAAACCAAACTGTCAAACCATCCAATGGCTGGTGTCATAGCTGATCACATGTGCAGCATCATGGCAGTTGTAGATTAAACAGAGGCAAAGAGGGCCGCTTCCTTGGCTGAAAATGATAGGAGGGTTTACTACCACTTTAAGTGACAGTTGTTGAGCTGTATAGGGAATAAAAGGTGTTGCTTAGTATCATAAAATGTAATAAATGTGAGGACAGTGATAGAACTGACATAAGATTTGGCAGTAGTAAAAGTATCAGTGTTCTGTCAGACGTTAGGTCAGAATAATGCTTTTTGGGGCATTCAGTCTGCTGTAATGGGCTCTGTGCCGTGCTAACTAGAGATACAGCATCACATAAGTAGAAAAAGGTTTGCTGTTGAGCTTTCTATTTTTAATGCACTCTATTATTTGAGTAAAGGTTATGCTCTGCAGTTAACAAAATGAGTCATGAGTTCTGTGGTGAGATTTCAGTTGTGCCATACTATTTTTTTTTTTCAAACTGTTTTTTTTTTTTTTCTCAAAATGTACATTACATGGGTTATGGTTACATAGGATCTCATAAGATTTCATTTTCTTTTGTTTTATTATCCCCTGCTGCCTTCTTCCTTTTCCATACTACAATTTTTAATTATGTGGATTGCCTTTCCTTCTTTCCTTAGCGATATACATAATAGCAGACAAAACATAGAAAATAACGGTCATGCGTGCTCGCATTTCTAGATGCACACACACAATTATACTGCTAACTAGCTCTTCACAATCTGCGTGGCATTTATTTAAAAAAAAATATTAAAGAAAGGTTTAAATGGCAGTGAGAATGTGAGAACATTTAACTGAAAAACATGGGACAGCACAAAGGAGCATAATTAAACAAATAGACAGACACATCAATAAATTTAATGGGCTAAATTTGGCCACGGCATTTATTTAACCACTTCAGCCGCGGAAGGATTTCCAGCTTTAGGACCAGAGCACTTTTTTCAATTTGGCACTGCGCCGTTTCAAATAGTAATTGCAATGCAGTACCCAAACTAAATTTGTGTCCTTTTTTTTCCCACAAATAGAGCTTTCTTTTGGTGGTATTTGTTCACCACTGCGTTTTTTTATTTTTTGCGATAGAAGCAAAAAAGGAACGGAGATATTGAAAAAAATTGTTATTTTCAACTTTATGTTATTACAAAAATACAATAAACTAAATTTTAGTCATAAATTTTTGCCAAAATGCATTCAGCCACATGTCTCGGGTAAAAAAAAAAGCAATTAGCAAAATATATTTATTGCTTTGCGCAAAAGTTTATAGCGTCTACAACTAGGGTACATTTTCTGGAATTTCCGCAGCTTTTATTTTATGACTGCCTATCTCATTTCCTGAGGTGCTAAAATGGAGGGGCAGTACACATCCCCCCCCCCAAATGACCCCATTTTGGAAATTAGACACCCCAAGGAATTTGCTGAGAGGCATCTTGAGGACAGTGAATATTTTATTTTTTTGTCATACGTGATTGAAAAATGACACAAAGTTGTTACTGAAATGATATATTGCTCACATATGCCATGGGTATATGTAGAATTACACCCCAAAAATACATTCTGCTGCTTCTTCTGAATACAGGGATACCACATATGCGAGACTTTCTGTCAGTCTAGCCGCGTACGGGACCCCAAAAACCAATCACCGCCTTCAAGCTTTCTAAGTGCGTAAAAAGGTGATTTTACTCCTCACTCCCTATCACAGTTTCGGAGGCCATGGAATGCCCAGATAGCGGAAACCCCCCCAAATGACCCCATTTTGGAAAGTAGACACTCCAAGCTATTTGCTGAGAGGCATGTTGAGTATTTTGCAGATCTCACATTTTGTCACAAAGTTTTGAAATTTGAAAAAAGTAAAAAAAAAAAAAAAACTCAGTTTATTTCATTATTATCAAAAATGAATGAGAGCTGCAAAATACGCACCATGCCCCTTCGCAAATACCTTGGGGTGTCTACTTTTCAAAATGGGGTCATTTGGGGGGATTTTGCGCTACCTTGACATTTCAGGGCCTCCAAAACCATGATGGGTATTGAGGAGTAAAATCACCATTTTATGCCCTTAGAAAGCCTGAAGGCGGTGATTGGTTTTCGAGGTCCTGTACGCGGATAGGCTCCCAAAAAGTCTCACACATGGGGTATCCCCGTACTCAGGAGAAGCAGCAGAATGTATTTTGGGGTGTAATTCCACACATACCCATGGCATGGGTGAGCAATATATAATTTCAGTGACAACTTTGTGTATTTTTTTTTTTTTGTCATTTTTCAATCACTAATGACAAAAGAATCAAATATTCCATGGACTCAACATGCCTCTCAGAAAGTAGCTTGGGGTGTCTACTTTCCAAAATGGTGTAATTTGGGGGGGGGGGTTTGAACTGTCCTGGCATTTTATGCCCAACATCACCCACTCTTCTAACCACTTGATCCACCAAGTCTTTTCTGACACTTTTTGTTTACATGAAAAAAATAATTTTTTTTTGCTAGAAAATTACTTTGAACCCCCAAACCTTATGTATTTTTTAAAGCAGAGGCCCTACAGATTAAAATAGTGGGTGTTACAATTTTTTTTTTCAGAAAGTATTTGCGCAGCAATTTTTCAAACGCAATATTTGGGGAAAAAAAACACTTTTTTGAATTTTAATGCACAAAAACACACTATTTTGCCCAAATTTTTGGTGAAATATAAAAGTTGATCTCATGACGAGTGAAACATGACATGCTTTAAAAATTACGCACACCCGCAAAGCGGTGACAAACTATATACATTTTTAAAAGCCTTTACAGGTTACCACTTCAGATCTGCAGAGGAGGTCTACTTCTAGAATTACTGCCCTCAATCTGATGTTCGCGTTGATACCTCACATGCATGGTGAAATTGTTGTTTACATACGACACGAGACTGACGCTTGCGTCTTTCTTTGCGCGCGTGCACGAGGGGCAGGGATGTATGTTTTTTTTCTAATTATTCATTTTGCTTTTTTATTTTATTTTTACGCTGTCCCTTTTATCTTTTTTTTTATCATTTTTATTTTTATCACAGGGATTTTAAATATCCCCTATGATAAAAATTGGTATTGTCGCATATTTTTTTTGTTTTAAATTTGTGGTCTACTAAACTCTAGATCTTTCCCCAGCCCTTAAAGCATCTGACCACACCAAAATCGGTGTGATAAAATGCTTCCCCAATTTCCCAATGGCGCTGTTTATATCTGGCGAAACCAAAGTCACAAAATGCTCGTAGCCTCCGGTTTCTTAGGCCATGGAGATGATTTGAGCCATTCTAGTCTTCAATCAGCTCTATGGTCAGCTGGCGGAACCACCAGCTGCATTCTCACGTTCCCTGGTGGGACAGGATAGCCTAAGACCAGCAACATACTAGTATGTCGCTGGTCCTTGTTGGGCATATATTGTAATGTTCTTTTTTTTCATGAAAAAAAAGAATCAATCGGTAGGTATGCCCACCATTAGGGAACCTCCCTTCATCCTCCCACTTCTAATGGTGGGCATAGCCACTTTTTAAAAAAATATACCGGAGCATAGGGGCAATCCGCCCCAATTTCCACCCACTGCCCCTATGCTCCGGTATATTTGCTCTTTTTTTAACTGTGGTGGTGAAATCACCGCCAACAGCGATGGAGTCGCTGCTTTATGAATGGTGGGAGCAAATGCTTTTGCTGTCACCATTAATAAATCAGTGCTGCAGCTGAATGGCATACCTGAAAAGGAATAAACAATTAATAAAACACAGTAACTTAAAAAATGACATACCTGCTAAGAAGAAAAAAAAATTATAAAACACATTAACAATAAAACATTACAGGTAAGCAGTAACAAAAAAAAAATACATACCTGCAAAGAAAACATGATAAAAACAGTAACAAACAGGTATGCATAGAAAATATTAACAATAGAGAGAGAACAGAGAGAGATTGGAGAGAAAACGAGAGAGAGAGAGAGAGAAAAAAGAAACGCACAACTGTTTTTGTTTTTTTTATTTTTTTTTAACTTTTTTTATTTTTTTATTTTTTTGGTACTCCTTTTTTTTGTAACTAAAAATCGGTTCCAGGTTTGGGTCTCTCAAAATGCACTGGCATCTTTGGAGACCCTATGTACGTGTTCCTATCGCTGTGTCTGCTGCACCCTACGCTAATAATTCACTAATGTGTGATAGCGTTCAAAACAGTCATTGATGCAGAGACCAGGCTGGTCAGGATAGGTGGAACAATAACTGCGGGTGTCACGCCTGTATCTGCGTCGTCTGCAGACACAACATCTCTTTTGGGGTGTTCTGTGGCCTGGGGTACCACGGAGGACAAGTGGAAAGTGCCTCCCATGCAGCCGGCTAACTGCATTCACATTGTGAAGTGGGGGTGCAGCACCATCTGGATACAGATGGTCTGTGACGATCTCTTCCATGAATTTGAGGAAGGATCATGTCAGTCCTGACGCTCTGTATAAGACATGAGCGTTCAGCAAACTAATTGAAAAAGGTATAGAGACACTTTTTTGTACCAGCGTCTAGCTTTACGGGCAATTAGGTACGGTGCCAGTAACTGGTCATTGAGGTCCACCCCTCCCATATTTAGGTTATAATTGTGGACACAGAGGGGTTTCTCCACAAGACCAGTCGCCGTAGAAATTTGGACAGTCGTATCTGCATGAAGGGAGGTCAGAACGAAAACATTCCGATTGTCCCTCCACTTCATCACGAGTAAATTATTACGCTTCAAGCAGGCTCTCTCCCCCCGACTAAGAAGGGATTCTACCAGCCGTTGGGGGAAGCCCTGGCGATTAGGTCACACGGTGCCACATGCGCCAATCTGATGATCAAACAAGTGACTAAAAAGCGTCACGCTCGTGTAATAATTGTCCACGTACAAGTGGTACCCCTTTCCAAATAAGGGTGACACAATCTTGCCAGCACTCGCTATGTAGTCTGGGCATCCTTCAGTTTCTACCTGACTATCTTTGCCCTCATAAACCAGGAAACGACATGTATAGCCTGTGGCCTTGTCACAGAGCTTATACATCTTGACCCCGTATCTGGCACGCTTGCTGGGGACGTACTGCTTGAAAGCATGACGGCCAGAAAATTTAACCAGGGACTCGTCCACTCACACAACTTTGTTGGGAATAAAAAGTGCGATGAACTTCTGATTGAAGTGGTTTATGAGGGGCCGAATTTTGTAGAGCCGGACGACTGAGTTCATTGTCACTGAAGTGCATGAACCGCAAAATCTGCTCGTATCGTGCCCTGGACATGCAAGCAGAGAACACGGGCATATGGTGAATTGGGTGAGTGGACCAATATGACCGCAATTCAGTTTTTTTTAGTTATGCCCATGAGGAAGGAAAGGCCCAGAAAGGTCTTAAATTCTGGAACCGTGATTGGTTTCCAGTCTCTGGCAAGTATCAAATGGGGATTAGTGGCAATGAATTGACCAGCATATAAATTGCTTTGGTCCACTAGAGATCTATAGAGATATTCCGTGAAATACAGCGAATAAAAATCAATGGCCTTAAAATCAGCTGTATTCACAGTGATTCCGGGTTGGGCAGTGAATGGGGGAAGTACGGGCGCTGCATCAGTGGGGGGTTGCCAATCAGGGTTTGCAAGCGCGTCAGAAAGGGTACTATGGGTTCTGCGGGCCTGTGTTTGTCTTCTTCGTGGCTGCGGGGCATTACCCGTGCTAGCCACACCAGCTTGAACTGCACTTATGGGACTCGCCACATCACCACGTGATACTGCAGTGCTGGTTCGTCTATATCCAAGGGGTACTAGGCCGCTGGTGCTTGCCAGGTCACCAGAATGGGTAGCGGCGCTAGTACTGGCTCTCTGTTGCATACGAGAGCCCTGCTGTTCATGCACATCAGCAACAGCAGAACGGGGTCTGGTACGCCTGGCTCTAGCAGGGACCACAGCTCCTTTGTCAGAGCTATCTGACAGAGTGCCGCTGCTGTCTACAGGTTCATATGCTGAGTCTGATTCTGACAGTTCGGGTTCGCTCAACTCTAGTTACCTGTTCTGAAATTGAACAGTCTCCAAACCTTTTTTCCAGGCAAACCAATCCTATTCAGGTGCTTACTAATAGCGATTAAGGATGAATATGACTTCAAGAATACTGCTTTGTTCAAGCAACCAAGGATTAAGATGACGGCAGCTAACAGGTTGTGACGTTCATTAAGCCTGTGGTCAATACACTCTAAGGAATGTGTCCACTGGCCTAATGAGGGGTTGCCTATTCTGCCAATATGCAGTCCCGGGGGCTTCCCAGGCAAACGATCAGCTTCAATCTCATCAAAGAGAAGATACAAATGAGCGTGACTATGAATCCTGTTGCTTCAAGCAGTCAAGGACAACACTGTCAACACCAAATAGGTTGTCACATGCATTAAACATGTGAGCAATACACTGTAAAGAAGTGGTTTCCACTCACACTGTGGGCAAATCAACTCTTTCTAGACTCTTCCAAGAGAAGATGCAGATGGAATAGAACTGTGTAAATCCTGTTGGTTGAAGCAAGCAAAGACAAGATGACGACGCCTAACAGGTTGTCACATTTAGTAAACATGTAAATACACTCTAAAGGAGTTGTTCCCACTCACCCGGGAAGGGACTGGGTCCAGAAAATTGGCACGTCTCCTACCTAGCCCGAATAAACTTTGGGCTGTCCATCCTGTTCCACTGGGATGTGGTCCCTGTGCTCACATGCTAAATGCATCATCTATCAGGGAGCCCCTCTGCTGGTCTCTGGGGCGGCATATGAGTGTAAATCACTCCCAATGTAGAAGCAGTGCAATATCATGGCTGTAGTGGACATTTTCCTTATTACTGGTTTACTGAGCTTCTGCATGGAGGAAGCACTGCACTGCTGCTTAATAGTCATTGAACAAGCTCAATGTTTTTGCTTGCCTTCTTTTTCTGCAGGAAAGCAAATGCCAACCCTGAATAAAGACCAGCGCTACTAAATAAGGTAGGGGACCGTACCCATCTGCTTCCCAGGAAAGGCAGCCCTCTTCAGGCTCTGCCAAGATGTGCATGAACATGACTTTATGAATTCTGCTTTGCTCAGACAGTCGGGGATTAAGATGATGATAGACACAATTGTCACAATTCATTAAGCCTGAGATCAAGACACTCTAAAAGAGCTGTTTGGACTCGCCTTGTGCAAGGGTCATCTATTCTGGCAAGGTCCAGTTTTCCTTCCGAAGACCATAACTGGACTCAATAGCTTTCTCGGGCCGACCAACCTTCAGACTCTTCCAAAGAAGAATATATGTAGGAGCATGACCTATGTCTGCTTTTTAATTTCTCCTTTCTAAGGCTGATGAGATGCATTTTAGATGGAAAGCAGTGGAAATAAGATAGGGGACTTCTGAATCATTGGATGAGGGCCCTGGAGATGCTATAGAGCTTTGGTTGGTTGCTCATCTTCAGCAAGAGCCAGCTAGTTCCCTCACAGAGGTTCTTTCTGGGTGTCTCAAATGACATTGGGGAAAGTATTCCTTCCACAGAAGAAGATGCTCCTCTTGATCTTGGTGGTTCACGCTCTGAAGACAAGTCATTTGATATCAGCAAGGCATTATATGAGGGTATTGATGAATGCAGCAGTCCCCACAGTGGCCTGGGCTCAATGGCATCTTAAACACTTTAAGCTTGCTTTACTCCAGCAGTGGGTCAAGCTCACTGTCAGAACCAGTTTGCTCAAGGAAGAATGAAGGGAGCAATTCCTCATTCTAGAGCTGATGACGGCACAGGAGGCATTACTGATCTTTGCACCACTATTTCAAGACCAACGTAAGGATTCAGACAGTAGCATATGTGTCGAACCAGGGAGGAAAGCAGCCTTGGGCAGATTGCGGAACACATCTTTTGGTTGCCGGAGTGCAATCTGTTGTCCCTGTCAGTCTCTTACCTTCCTAGGGTGGAGAATATGTGAGCAGACACTTTTTGAGCACACGCTTTCTGGATCTAAACAAATGGATGTTTCCTATAACTGTTTGCTCAGTGGGGCACACTGCAAGTGGATTTAATGGCATCTCCTGTCAGTGCTCAACCGGTAGTGTTCTTCTCCTGGTTCTTCCATCCGAGAGCCAGTGGTCATGATGCTCTGTCCCAGCACTGGATTTTCTGGCCTGTATACGTTTTCAGGTGGGCATAGCAGAAGAGGTCCAGTGGAAGCTGCTTGAATCTTGGAAGATATTCTTGTATGCTACGAACTATAGCATGTGGAAAAGATCTTTGGTGTGGCAGTGATTATTCAATTCAATCCTGAGTTTTCCTCTCGTATTGAGGTCTTGGCGCTCTTGCAATCGGCCTTAGACAAAGGGCTTGCCTAGAGTTCGGTCCAGTTGTCGACCGTTTCAGCTCTAACGGTTCATTGTGTAGAAGATCACGTTTCATACAAGGAACCTTATAAATGAATCAACAACCAGTCGTGTCTTAGAAAAAATCCAAGCTTTCTCAGCCAAGTCTCCATATTTTGAGCCATTTCAAGGCAGAGGTTCTTAATCCAGTTCTATTTTTCCTTCAAAAGGTTGGTCCTTTCCTCCTATAAGTTCGGAAGTGGTGCAACCTTCATTGTCTGCAGTTTCGGGACAGGAAGAGTGGACCAATTTTTAGGTAATTTTTTCAACGTATCTGCAGAGAACGCAGAATTTCAAGCTGGCAAATAACTGGTTATCTATCAGTAAATCCTAAAATTGATCAAATGGCCCCATCTAGTATCCAGGTAATCCAAGCATTCAAACACTTTCATTGCTCATTATCCCTTAGATGTTATGTATGGTCCAGCTTGGGCATTGGGCAATTTGGTGCTGACCTCCGCTCTTTCTGTTTAATATACTGTAATACAGGTTTTCTGGGCATTGAGTTGGAGTGATGTGTGGTTTATTTTTTCCCGCCCTGTTTTTTTGTATGCTAGTTAGATCCCATACGTAGGCTGACATGATGAGCTCCAGGAATAGGGAAAATTGTTATCATACTTACTGTAATTTTCCTTTCCTGGAGGCTCATCATGTCAGCCTAGGTTTTCCCGCCCTGATGTTCCGTCTTGAGGTGGTTTAGGAACGTAGGAGTATAGGGAGGCCCTCCTTTTATTCATTTAGTGGGTTGTCCTATGGGGGTCAGAGGGGAGGATGAGACCCATACGTAGACTGACATGATGAGCCTCCAGGAAAGGAAAAATACGGTAAGTATGATAACAATTTTCCCTAATCATCAAGTTATAGTTTATATCGACTTCATTCGAATTATTATCTTTACTTAGGGAGCAAAAGTAAAACATATTTTTTGCAAAGTTGTAGGGAAGTATGGGACTTTAAAATTACCCTCCACTTTTCTATATAGGTGTGCTAAAAGGGTCAGTCTTAGCAGTCCAAGAAGAAATACCATTTCTCAGAAAATGATTCCATGCGCTGACCTTTTGGTCATGCATTCCAAAGAAACGTACAAGTTTTTTTTGGAAATAGCATTGCTAGTTGGAGCATAACTAGAGATAAGGAGGTTATGGAGGTAACAAAGTGTGACCTATGCCAAGCTTGCAATCAGCTGCAGGATCAATACAACAATAAAGGTTAAACCTTAAATGTAATAGCTGAATTAATACAGCATTTGTGTAATTGTTACAAAAGTGTCAAGAAAATTAGGTTCAGTCTTTTGATCATTGTTAATGCCATACAGGCATGGATTGGATCTACGTGCACAATATATAGTTTGATTTTTACAGCTACAGTATATGTCTTATAGGATACAGTATTGCTAGCATATTCTAAAACTATGGACAGAAATAGCTTAAGAAATATCTGAGAAGAAAAGCCAACCAAGCCCTGATTATAACATATAGTTTTAAAAATTACTTCTGAGTATTTGTAATGCTAGGGAACAGCAGGAATTTATTAAAAAAAAGCTAAAAAGTGTGTCTTAAAGCATATCTATTGTCCAAATGTAAAATCATTATATTCATTTTCACATTGTATTTCTATTATTTTTAGCCTACCTATTAATCTGAATGATCATGAAATATGTAAAACTAACTTGTGAAGATCCCCACACATTTACTTCCTTTAGTTGTATGACATGTATTCACTATGCCTTGGGAATATGCATTGCTGTGTCACGCATTTCACAGAGACTGCCTTTTACAGAAGTGCTGAGAGGTGAAATTTCAGGAGGCATAGTCTTCAGGAATTACTGCTTGCAGACAGAAAGGTACCATGGGATATTTAGTCCTTAGAAATGGAAAGCAAGCAGCAGATGAGACGCTTCAAAGCATGCAGGGAATCCAGAAAATCACATGAAAGAACATTTTTCAATAAGCATATATTGGATTGTCAAAAATAACTATCATTTGTTGATGATAAAAAGAAAGTGCACTGTAACCATTTATGTCTTTTACAATGTTAAGAAGGTTTACCAAATATTAAAACATCATAGCATGTGGGTATGTCAGATAACACTGTCAATACACATCTTTATGCTAAAAGAAGCAGTAAATGAGTATGTCATTTGTCAACGTGTCATCTATCACTATGTTAACATGCTTCATGTACTTAACCATTTCACCTCCAGAAGAATTTCACACTTTAGGACCAGAGCACTTTTTGCGATTCGGCACTGCGTCGCTTTAACTGACAATTGCGTGCGACGTTGTATCCAAACAAAATTTGCGTCCTTCTTTTCCCACAAATAGAGCTTTCTTTTGGTGGTATTTGATCACCTCTGCATCATTTCTGATCGCCGCTATAAACAAAAGAAGAGCGACCATTTTGCAAAAAAACCCAAATTTCTTACTTTTTGCTAAAATTCAAATCCAAAAAAAAAATATAAAAAAACATTTTTTTCACCGGTTTTGGCCAATTTATATTCTTCCTCATATTTGTGATAAAAGAAATCGCAATCGGCGTTTATTGATTGGTTTGCGCAAAAATGGCCGCGTTTACGGATGGTGAGAATTAATTTCTGGGGTTTTTATTTTATTTTTTACTAGTAATGGCGGCGATCTGCGATTTTTAGCAGTACTGCGATATTGCAGCGGACATGCCGGACATTTTTGACACTTTTTTGGGACCAATGACATTTATTCAGCGATCAGAAATTTAAATGTTCACTGATTATGGTATAAATATAATTGGCAGTGAAGGGGTTAACCTGCAGGGGGAGATCTAGGGGTTAACTATGTTCCCTGGGTGTGTTCTTACTGTGGGGGGGTTGGGCTACCATGGGCATGAGAGATCTAACTGATCCAAGTGACAGGGATCAGTAGATCTCCCATGCCCGCACTGTCAGAATGGGGAACCGCCATGTTTACATCGGCGGTTCCCCGTTCTTTGCCTGTGGCCGCTCATCATGGCTCGCCGGCGGACATCGGGTCCGCCTGAGCCGCGGGCACACTCCTCAGGAGTGCGACCGGCGCGCGCGCCCCCTAGTGGCCATTTGCAGATCGCCGCCTTTTTACTGCGATTCACGGCCAGCGTCCACACTGCCGCCGTAAATATGCGGTAGGCAGTGTGGAACTAGTTAAAGAGGAACTTCAGTAATTTTTTTAACTTTCTATCTATTAAATCTTCTGCCCTTGTTGTTTTAACTTTGGATAGTAAAACAATTTTTTTCTGTGAATAAATAACTTATACAGCCCACTTCCTGTTTCTTGTCTGGTCATTAGCCTAGGCTTATGACATCATGCACAGCTCTCTCTCTCACTCTTGTGAGAGTTTGCCAGGACGGGAGGGGGGGTGAGTCATAAGAGGGCCAATGGAGGCTGCAGGGCTGCAGAGCTGGATGTGTGCCTCTGTGTGTCTGCGTAAATCCAGGAAGTGAACAGGCAGAAGCTTCAGCTGCCAACAGTTAAAATGGCTGCAGCCAGACTTACTGGAGGGAGATTTCTGCAGCATATTTGGCAAGTACAGAATCACAGTACCGTATTTGCCGGCGTATAAGATGACTGGGCATATAAGACGACCCCCTACTTTTCCTGTTAAAATATAGGGTTTGGGTTATACTCACCGTATAAGACTACCCCTCTTCCGCAATCTCAACGCGGCTTGTAAGGAGACTTCTATCATAGAAGTCAATGCAAGTCACGCTGAGATCGCCCTGAAAATAGTGCAGTAAGCGGCGAGATGCGGCGCGACTTGCCAGGGCGAAGCAAGTCGCCCCGCTCGAGGCGATCTCAGTGCGGCTTGTGAGGAGACTTCTATCATAGAAGTCAATGTAAGCCGCGCTGAGATCGCCCTGAAAATAGTGCAGGAACCATTTTTCTAAGTCGGAGCGAAGCGATTCGCTCCTATTAGAACGGTTCCATTGCACAGCATTGAGACGACTTGTCAGGCGACTCAAGTCGCTTGACAAGTCGCCTAGATGTGAACGGGCCACTTTTTTACATTTGGTGGTCACAAGCTAAAAGCATTTTTTTTTGCTAGAGAATTACTTAGAACCCCCAAACATTATATCTTTTTTTTTTCAAACACCCTAGAGAATAAAATGACGATTGTTTCAATACTTTTTGTCACACGGTATTTGCGCAGCGGTCTTTCAAGCGCGATTTTTTTGGAACAATTTTACTTTTTTAAATTAAAAAATAAGACAACAGTAAAGTTAGCCCAATTTTTTTGCATATCGTGAAAGAGGATGTTACGCCGAGTAAATAGATACCATACATGACATGGTTGAAAATTGCGCGCACTCGCGGAATGGCGACAAAGTCCTGTATTTAAAAAGTTCCATAGGCGGCGCTTTAAAAATTTTTAACGGTTACCAGGTTAGAGATGCAGAGGAGGTCTTTTGCTAGAATTATTGCGCACACTCTGCCGATCGCGGTGATACCTCACATGTGTGGTTTGAACACCATTTTCATATGTGGGCGCGACTTGCGTATGCGTTTTCTTTGCTGCGTGAGCTCTCGGGGACGGTGGCGATTTAAATTTTTTATTTTTTTATTTTTAGCACTGTTCCTTTAAAAAAAAAAATCTGATCACTTTTATTGCTATCACAAGGAATGTAAACATCCCTTGTGATAGTAATATATGGTGACAGGTACTCTTTTTGGAGGGCCGGGGGGTCTAAAAGACCCCCCATCCATCCTTTGCACTTCACAGTATTCAGATCGCCAAAAACGGTGATTCTGAATACTGTCACTTTTTTAAAATTGGCGCCGTTAGCCGCCGAGTAAACCGGAAGTGACGTTGTGACGTCGCTTCCGGAATTTGCCGAAGGAGACACGATCGGAGCCGATTACGGATTTTGTCAGGTCTCCTTCCAGCCGGCGGATGCGCCGCATCGTCACTCCGGTCTCCTGGTGGGACGGGAGGCCGTAGAAGAGCGGCGGATGGGGGGGATGTCCCCTCCCGCCCCCTGGGGTAATGACCGAGTGGCTCCCGAGCCGGATCGGTTGTTACCCCTGGATAGCCGACCGCCAGCTCTAAAAAATGACACCGGGATATAGCCTGCAGGTGCAGGCTATGTCCCGGGAGAGCCACTCAAACCCGACCGCCGCCTATTTATGGCGCTGGTCGGGAAGTGGTTGTGAACCGGCCCTAATCCCCGGCGTATAAGGCGACCCCCAACTTTTGAGAAGAGTTTCATGGGTTAAAAAGTCGTCTTATATGCCGGCAAATACGGTATATAAAAAATAATATGCAAAGTGGTTGGAGGGAAGCTTCAGAATGGCAAAGATGTTTTTATTACAAACTGCAGTTCCTCTTTAACATCCCTCTAGTGGATGGTCTGTTTAGCATGTGCCTGGTAGAGAATTCCATTTGTTTAGTGTATACTTGGGAGAGTGTCCAATGTGGCCAGGGGTGTCCCTGACAAGATGCTTCTTGTGCTTTGCATGTCCCCAGCAAAGTGTTTTATATGCTTATCTAGAGAATTCCTAATGCTTCATGTGCTTATCATATCCCTGGTAGAGTGAACCTTGTACTCAGCATACAGATAATCCCAAGGGCTAAATGATGCTACTAAATATACAGTATCTCTTCTTGGTGGCTGAATTCTCCATAGCATTTAGAAAAAAGTATGGATTTTTTTCTTACTTTTCCCTATTCATTTTTTATTTGACATTCTTCTCTTTCTGTCTTTGAGAGACATTTTATCTTGATTGGAATGTCATTACTTGGTAGTCTTAGGGGGTTATTAATGTACACCTGTGTTATCTATAAGGCCTTTGTGGTTATAATATTATCTCCCTTGATATGTTTTGTATGACTCATTGGCGGAGTATAGAAAGGAGATTTATATTCTCCCCTCTTGTTGTGTTATCACTACCTGTATTCTTGATATGAATGTGAATTGATATACCAACAGGATGTGCATTGTGTTTGTCTACTTTTAGAAAACATAATAAAAAATGTTCGAAAGATTAAAAAAACGTGCCAAAAAGGGATTCCCTTAGGACAGGGGTAGGGAACCTGCGGCTCTCCAGCTGTTGTAGAACTACATTTCCCATGAGGCATTGCAAGGCTGATGGATACAATTACTCCCAGAAGCATGATGGGAATTGTAGTTCTACAACAGCTGGAGAGCTGCAGGTTCCCTACCCCTGCCTTAGGACAATGCAGTCAATTCTGACCCCCCCCCCCCAGCAGAAGAAGCGATCCTCTCAAAGAAGGCAAGTTGTAGGACAAGAATAATAAAAAAATCTCTGAAACTGGTTCAAGTAGGGGGACCATTGACGAATCACAAGTACCAGGCTCAGATTCCACAGTAGAAGAAGGTATCTGACCTGCTGAGTCAAATGAATGACCCCATGTATAAAGGTACAAACCAGGGAAGAAAGCACCAATGGCCTCTAGAAAGGGACAGACAAGTCAAAGACCCGACCCTTAAAGGTTCTCTGGGCCAGGCGCTGGTCTACCCATGTCTAATGAAAAAAAAAAGGATTTGTCACATGGCCATTCATCACATGAACTAAAATAAGCTATTCAGGTCTGGAGATAGACATTAGAGCAAATAATTTTACATACCTTAGCATAGCAGGGATAACAATTCCTGAATACTCCAGACTCTCAGCACCCTGCCGTAGAACTGACACACCTGAGGCCACAATTTTACTAGTTTCTCTTGGAGCAGAGCACACTGGGAGGAAAGGTATCCAAAGTGGGACCCAGATACTCCAAGGGAAGCAATACAATAACTGAACAGGGAGATTGTATTATGAACCTTCAACGATGCACATATTCATTTAGGACTTTAAGAGATTTTTTTTCAGAGACTAAAACAAGGGCAAGGATCTCCATGGCCTGATGGATGCTGGAGGGCACAACGAAACATCACAAGGTATTAATAATAAGGTTGGCAACCTGAGGACAGGAACAAAAATCCTAGATTGTAACCCTGAGAAGAATCTTCATAAAGCAATTATCTAAGATGCAAGTCCTTCAAGTGTTCCCAAATGCCAATAACTACCCCTGAACTTGCCATAACAGGTGGGGGTGCACCTTCTTGCAATAGAGGATATATCTGCAGGCTTTCGCCAGGATTGTCTAGGAACCCAAGGAGATGGGAGCCCAGGAGTAACATGGTCAAACATAATTCTTCAAGGAGGGGAATAAAATGGCTAATTTAAATGATTGACCCTGACCTTTCTTCTTATGGACAACATGCACGTTCTTACCATCATTATTAGATTAATATTTCAGTGGTATGTCACACATACTATTCAAGGCTAGCATCATCTATTAGCATGCTTGGCATTTGATGGCAAACACCTGCAACAGACAAATACTTATGCAAGAATTTAGACCAAACCATTAGAGTCTGAAGCCCAGCAGTCAAAAAAGGTTGTGGGGATGATCCTGACAAGAATATTTTGAATGGGATAGGAATTCCAAGCTCTCATTTGTGGGACCCAAGTAAAGTTAGGTGTGGATAAAAGAAAAAAACAATAAAAATGGCAAGGCCCTATACAGTTTTTTACTGACAGGAAAAGACCCTGTAAGAGTGCCTAAGCCGATAAGACCCAAGCTAGTATGTGCTATATACACTATATTACATAAAGTATTGGAATCTGCCTTTACACACACATGATCTTTATTGGCATCCCAGTCTTAGTTTGTAGGGTCCAATATTGAGTTGTCCCACCCTATAACTGCTTCAACTCTTCTGGTAAGGCTGCCCGCAAGGTTTAGGAGTTTGTCTATGGGAATGTTTGACCATTCTTCCAGAAGTTCATTTGTGAGGTCAGGCAGTGATGTGGACAAGAAGGCCTGACTCGCAGTCTCCGCTCTAATTTATCCCAAAGTGTTCTATCGGGTTGAAGTCAGGACTCTGAGCGGGCCAGTCAAGTTCCTTAACCCCAAACTCGCTCATCCATGTCTTTATGGACCTTGCTTTGTGCACTGGTCCAAATCATTTGGTGGAGGGGGATTATAGTGTGGGGTTGTTTTTCAGGGGTTGGGCTTGGCTCCTTAGTTCCAGTGAAGGGAACTCTAACGCCCGTCGGAATGGTCTTCTCAACTTCGTCAATATCCCA
>BLSH010059306.1:37696-48088 GCA_018402905.1 Glandirana rugosa | reverse complement strand
GTATGTGCTATATACACTATATTACATAAAGTATTGGAATCTGCCTTTACACACACATGATCTTTATTGGCATCCCAGTCTTAGTTTGTAGGGTCCAATATTGAGTTGTCCCACCCTATAACTGCTTCAACTCTTCTGGTAAGGCTGCCCGCAAGGTTTAGGAGTTTGTCTATGGGAATGTTTGACCATTCTTCCAGAAGTTCATTTGTGAGGTCAGGCAGTGATGTGGACAAGAAGGCCTGACTCGCAGTCTCCGCTCTAATTTATCCCAAAGTGTTCTATCGGGTTGAAGTCAGGACTCTGAGCGGGCCAGTCAAGTTCCTTAACCCCAAACTCGCTCATCCATGTCTTTATGGACCTTGCTTTGTGCACTGGTCCAAATCATTTGGTGGAGGGGGGATTAAGGTGTGGGTTGTTTTTCAGGGGTTGGGCTTGGCTCCTTAGTTCCAGTGAAGGGAACTCTTAAGGCGTCAGCATACCAAGACATTTTGCACAATTTCATGCTCCCAACTTTGTTGAAACAGTTTGGGGATGGCCCCTCCCTGTTCTAACATGACTGCGCACCAGTTCACAAACAAGATCCATGAAGACATGGATACTGAAAACGGGGGAACAAGTGGGACTTTGAATGAGGATATATAAGGACGTCAGCAAGTAATGGTTGTGCTAAAAATAGCGAAGGACATGGTAAATACCATGGTTAAATATTCAAGATTTACACATAACACAGCATTGGAGTAATAATTTGAAAAACATGTGTGCATATCAGATCACAGAACACTCTGCCTGGTAGTTGAGGTGGAGGCTCTCCCATGGCATGAGGTGAATGGCAAATGATCATATAAATGGATAAAAAGGCCATATGTATATATAGAGTCCGTAGAGTTGCTAGCGTAGACATGCGGCATCAGCGTAAACCCGATGCGTTTCGTGGGATATTACCCACTCATCAGGGGTAGGTGCGATCATGTACTATACAAAAAAATATAAAAGTAATTAAATAGCCAATAATCAATAGGTATGTTTGTATAGTAAAAATTTAAACAGGTAAGTATAGGGGGCAAGATAGTCAAATCTACCCTTTCACGTGCTAAACGGTGTGCAACAGAGGGGGCCAAGCCAGATGGACATCTGTGGTGGGAGCTGAGGATGGGGTGAGATGAGTCAGACAGGACCAACGCGCAGGTCGCCCGAAAAGCAGACATCTAGGGATGGATTGTGTCTATGTTGGTTACTGAATAAGGACATGGTGTGAGCAAATTAGAGTGAATACACCATACAGCAAACAGAGAGGGTGAAACAAGGGAGAGATTGTGTGCATATGGTATAAACATAAACAAAGGTTGAAAGACTGAAGTGATAAGAGGAGGCCCTTGACCAAAGGCTCACCGCCATGGAGAGTCATGCAACAAGTGTAGAGAGTATAGAGATAAGGTCAATTGATTACCAAGTGTCAAGGAACCCAGTCACCAGTTGCAGTGTTCGTGTCATGCTACCAACCAAGCTGTCTGCCATCAGGCGAACCCATTTATATGGCCCCGGCCAGCCCATCAACAATCCGCCCAGCATCACGCAGGCATGACTAGTGAGGGGGGTGTTGGAACCAGGGGCGGAGAACCACCCACTTGGCTCAGACCGCACCGCCCATAGGTCAGCCAAGAATGTCAACACCACTCCAGCCGAAGTACACCAGCTGTGCATTGACAGCATAGAGTGGGGGTGTGGCGCCTATGCACGGACCGGCTGATTTACCCTCCCCCATCCCCCCAACCACTGCGAAGCAGGAAATAGAGAAAGGAAAGAGGGGGAAGGGGAGAATGCCAAGAGTGCGTCGCAGCTCCCGACAGGGGGACACAGGGCAAAGCCCACCTCTATGCACACCTCGGGATGCATCCACATCATGACAACAAGAGTGCCCAAACAACACAATGAAGGTATATAGCAATGTGTACAATGCAGACAAATAGAGTATACCAATAGTTATAACAAACCAAATGGAATCTACCACTGGTTTGAACATTGCTGACTGTCCTGATAATAACCTCCATCCCTAATGTATACTGAAGACGGGATAAACAAGTTTGGGGTGGAGGAACTTGACTGGCCTGCACAGAATCCTGACCTCAACCCAATAGAACACCTTTGGGATGATTTAGAGCAGAGACTGCAAGCCAGGCCTTCTTGTCCACATCAGTGTTGACTTCACAAGTGTGCTTCTGGAAGAATGGTCAAACATTCCCATAGACACACTCCTAAACCTTGTGGACAGCCTTCCCAGAAGAGTTGAAGCTGTTATCGCTTCACAGGGTGGGTCAACTCAATATTGGACTCTAGTGGCGGCTGGTGAGATCGATGGGAATGAGGCGATCCCCCGTGGGAGACGGATGTGAATGCAGCAATCCCCCCACCCCCTTGTGAGATGGACGGGAATGCGGTGGCGATCAAAGGCCTCCTTACTATAGGAAGGAGGCAGATCAGGCAGACATGGATCCAGGCTGCAGCTCCTCGCTCCAGGGCCATTGTTTCTCCTCCAGGCCAAACAGGAAGTGGGTCCTAAGACTCCCTGGCCAATCGGGTCTCAGGAACTGGCTGGGAGGAGAATCAGGAAGACAATAGCAAATTTTAATTTGCTATTGTTACACAAGTGGGTGAGCTCGAGGGCAGTGCTCTGCGCCACAAGCCCACCCTTTTTTGAAGCCAATTAGAGCCTCAGGCTCAAATCGTGCGGTTTAAAAAAAAACTATTGAAATTCATGCTTCCGTGTAGATTAGGGGGCCAGATGCATGGATAGGAGGGCCGGGACCTGTGGGCCTTCACTCTTTGACCCTATAGACTAAGACTGGGATGCCATTAACATGTATGTGCATATAGAGGCAGTAGGTGTGCCCTCCTAGGTTAAAGGTGTCACAGACTGCCTCAAGTCAGCGACCACCTCCCTTTCCCTGGGTTAGGCTGTAAAGTAAATATACTGTGATGCTCCTGAATGGATAGTGGCAAAAGTTTGCTCCCTGTACACATCAGCTTCCTCAGGGGTATCCCATGTGCTAAGTCCCTGACAGAAATTTCTATGCGCTTCAAATGTTGATGGTAGAGTGATGGTAGAGTGCTCTGCATGCTCACCATGTTTCCAGCAAGGTGTTTGGTATTTTTAACATGTTCCTGGCAGCATGCTCAAAATGCTCAGCATGTTTCTGGCCAGTCTTCATGCTTTACAATGTACTAAAGTGGCTGGAAAACTTAGCATTTTTTCCTGAAAAACAAACATGTTATACTTACCTGCTCTGTGCAATGGTAACAGCAATGGCCCTGGACCTCCTTCTGGGGTCCCCTACTGGAATTCTAGGCTTCTCCTCTTCTCAGTGTGCCATGATAGGAAGCTGCTCCCCATGGAGGCACACTTGCAAGCTCTCTCCCAAGCCAGACTATGAGCATCTACAAACACATACAGTCAAACTTATTACCATTTTGTGGCACAATTAGAAATGACAGTTGGTATTAAATAGTGACAAATACATAGATAAAATAGTAAGTCCTAAGTAAATTAAACATATCATATTATCCAACAAATAAACAGTTAAAAATTATTAATTAATCAATGATTTCATATATCCACAAAAATATATAAATTATGTGTAAAAGATGTAAAAAAATACATGGAATTAACCCACAATTTTAAATATAAGACCAGAATTATATGAATATATTTTGCACATTTTATTTGTCAGCGTGGCGCTGTATTTACAATTCTTTTTAGTCTGTATGGTATATCCTGTACCTTTAGATTATTTTCAAATTGACATTCGTTTTCGACTACAAAGATGAAAAAATTAATCTAGCAGGATGGAAAAAATGTTCTTGAATGAATGAATTCCTAACAGGGAATGTAGTTTTCGTTTGGGGAATTACATTACTTTTGGATGACGTTTATCCAGTCATTGAATGCACACACAGTTTTCATACAAATGTTAGTTTCATAAACTGCTAGTGTATACCCAGATTTAAGGCCAAACCTAAGACAAAAAAACTCACCCAATAGCTATTGTTTTCAAACAAAAGTGGCAACCTGAAAGTACAACTATAGGCAAAACTTTTTTTTGTTCATTTTGGATAGAGCAAGGGAGGGTTATAACCCATATCAGATTTTTTTTTCAGCAGCTGTGTCCCATTTAGGAGATTTCCCTTCACTTCCTGTCCCAATACCAAACAGGAAGTCCCTGCACATTAAAGGAATTTCTTGGGGAACCCCAGGTCACCAGAACTAGTGCCCCCATTGGAAGTTTTCCCTTCTAATACTTTAACTTTCAATGATAATGGTAAACAGGAAAACTAGAGAGGATGAATCTCTTTACCAGTGGCACAGTTAGCAATATAAAACTGGCAGTTCTAATCCCTCCCCACTCTATCCAAAACTAACACTAAAAATGTTGCATTTAGAAGCCAGCATCTCCTGGCCTTTTAAGGGGTTTAGGATGCTGGGAAGCGGTTTATGATCATGTGACCACTGTGATTGGCTGTCATTGTGGTCACATGATCGGAAAGCTCCCGATCGCAAGCAGCTTTCTGTTAGTCATCGGTAACTGTACCGGCAGCGCTTAGGACGCTAGCTGTCAGCATGGCTGTATTTGCACTAGTGCACTAAAATATGCAGCCTCTCAACGTCAAGCCCTACCCTCGAAGAGGCTGCATATTTGCGTGTGGTCAGCGCCACGAGGTTAAGCTATATGAGTAGGGGGTTGCATGTGGTCACCAATTAGGTAAAATTCAAATACACTACCCTGCTACACCCCAGTCAGCTAACTCCCAAAGCTCCACTGAAACTGCTTTATAGGTATTATCTTTAAATCAAATCTGCCTTTGTGGAACCACAGCTGTGGTGCATCGAATAGAAGGTGAACATAGTTAAAGAACTTTGTTTCCAGTGCCAAGAGCTGTGTTTGGGACAAAGTAGTGTTAACTACATATTTAGTTTTTTAAGCAATGATATTTGGTCATAGTGAAAAGTCCCAGCCTAAGAGATTACATTGTGCTTTGAAGCCGTATAGAACATTTTTAGGTTAAGTTCACTGGATAAAGATGGGCATATACTGTAACTCTTGTGCTACCCATGCTGTGAATTGGGAAGCAATTGTGGTTTATTGTAATGATATGATCTGAAGGTTGGGTAAATGTATCGTGGGGCAGTGCCTGAGGTACGGGTGTGTATAGACCTGGTGAATTGGAAAACCAGACAGGAGTTGAATATGTGTCCCCAAGCTCCCCCATTTGACCATATTCAGGGGAAAAATAAAAGAAAAACATGCAAGCCTTGCAAAAATACACATTTCCCTATTTAAAAGTTTTGCAAGTAAAACTTACAGAAAAATACTGCTAGAAAGGAACTTGGCTCCTAATTTTTCATTGTGGGCTGAAAACATACAGGGGTTTATTTACTAAAACTGGAAAAATGCCAAATCTGGTGCAGCTGTTCATAGAAATCAATCAGCTTCCAATTTTTTTTTGTCAAAGCTTAATTGAACAATTTGAAGTTAGAAGCCGATTGGCTCCCATGCACAGCTGTACCAGATTTTGCACTTTCAAGTTTTAGTAACCCAACAGTGTTTTGTGGATGGGACGGTGTCAGCCCTGCCCAGCTGACTTTTGCTAAACTCTTCCCCTGTCCTCATCTTAACAACAGAAGGACTAACAGGGGAGGTTTACTAAAACTGGAGCAGTCAGCTTCTAACTTCAGCTTGTTCAATTAAGCTTTGGCAAAAAACCTGGAAGAGGATTGGTTTCTATGTAGAGTTGCACCAGATTTTTCTTTTTTAGTAAATAACCCCACTGTTCTGTAATCCAAGATAGGAACTCAAAATGCAAATTTCTCTCCTTGAGGTAACACAGAAGGTATGCACAAGACACAGGACAGCTTTAAGGCTGGGTTCACACCTATGCGAATTGGATGCTGCTAACACCGCATCCAATTCGCAGGACACTTGAAAACACATTGCTTTCAATGTGTCCAGCTCACATAGGTGTAGTGCATTCACAGTCCGCATTGCACAGAAAACATGTGCCTTTTTTGTGCAGTGCGGTGCGAATTCCCAGCTCATTATGTTCAATGGGAATGCATCTGACTTGCAGATGTGTTCTGCATTGAACAGGGCTTCTTCTCCCCTCTTCACTGCACCTCCCCTCTCTGATCAGCTGATCCGCAGTGAGAACGGACCGGAGCTGCTGAAAAGTTGTGCCTGTCTTTCTCTCCGGCAATAAGGCTGGAATTCGCACTGGACTGGTGTGAATCCAGCCTGAACCTTTGACACGATCAACATTTTTTTTGCACATATTGTGAAGCTATAACAAAAAATGTTAAAAAGCAGATCTTAGATTTCTAAACTGCAGTTCAGAATGTGTTCAGACAATCTTGCTTTGCATGTACATTAAAGCAGTTGTCTACCCAAATTGTTTACTTTTAGCTACAGGTAAGCCTATAATAAGGCTTACCTGCAGGTAAAATGAATATCTCCTAAACCTGCACGGTTTAGGAGATATTCCCCCTCTAAACAGCTGCGGCGTTACGTGTATGTCCCGGCAAAGGCCCGGCAATAGGGCCGGACCTTTCCGTCTCGCGGCTCCAGCCAGTCACAGTGCCAGAGCTGCGCACCCAGAAGCAAGATCCGAGGGAAGATGTCCGCTCCCTTAGAGGGGGCCGAGCAGCCCGGTCGGATCTTTGTTGCAAGGTGAGTATTTCATAATGAGCTAGTATGCGGTGCATACTAGCTCATTATGCTATTGTCTTGCAGGTTTTTATTTATTTATTTTTTTTTTTTTTACTGGGTAGACAACCGCTTTAAGCTTGAGAAGTTTGCAAATGTACTTTTGAAGACGGACTTGCTGTGGCAAAAGAACATTTTTTAAGTGCTTTTTCAGTCACTCTTTCTCTTCACTCTTTTTTAGTAAAAATCCTGTGACATACAGTTGTACAGTTCAATTTGAAATGACAATATTTTATATTATTAATCATATATGTTTTACCAGACATTCATTTTGGACACAGGTACTGAATTCGAACAATGTTTCCAAATTGAAAATGATTTAAACGTAGTATGCAATAAAAATAATGAATCACAAATCTAATACAGTAAAATAATACGGACGTGATTTGACAATTATTCTTCAAGTTCCAATAACTGGTTAGAACAAGGTAATGGTAGTTATAAAAATAATATAACAGCACTTCAGTGCTAATTATATGCTGGAGTATTAAATCAACTTTTAGTTTAACTTTTTACTTGACCCTAGGGTTCTTCTAAAATCTTCTAGACAAAATATAATAGTTGCCCTATGTTATAAAGTAAAAAGGAAGTTTTACAGTATAATTAAAGGCCAAACTTTTTTCTAGATTTGGATAGGGATTTGAACACCTGGTTTTTATTGCTGTCTTTGCCCCCATTAGGGAGATTCACCCTCTCTTTTTGTCCTATTTACTGTTATCAGTAAAAGTGAAAGTGTAAGAAAATACCAAATTTTGGGTTGTCACCAGGACCGGAAAAAAGGGGGACATTTATTCAGTGGGGACACTAGTTTTGATGACCCTGGTGACAACTAGCTATTCCCTCATTTTGAAGCGTTTCTTTTTCATTTCCTGTTTGCCTATAGGGCAGAAAGTGAAAGGAAATCACCAAAATTGACTAAAAACTACTTTCTCCTCAACTGGGTCCTAATGTCGCATTTTGATAGTAGTAATAATAATAATAATAATAATAATAACAGTGGTCCAACACTAGAATTATACACTATCAAAAAAACCACCATTAGGCTTTGGCTACTACCACTTAAATTCAACAGATAACATATGACACGCCAAATAAGGTAACCTAAAATTGTACTTCTACACTCTTTGGATTTGATAACCTAAAATCTCATTTTTATTGATTTACATTAAATCTGAAGCATAAAAAAAAGAATCCTTGACCGAGGAATAATTACAACAATAAATTAGTGCTACAATGCCTCATAAGTGATCCACTACTGTAGGCTAAATAATATAAATACACCAAAGGTAAAATTCACAACCTTCATAAAAATATTAAATCATAAAGCGCAGCGCTATGCAATAAATACATATGTACAAAGGTCATGTATTCATTTCTATTGTTCATTAACCTCCCTGGCGGTATTCCTGAGTGTGACTCGGGGTGAATTTTCTGTACCAAGAGCGGTAACCCCGAGCCACACTCGGGATTGCATCGTTGCATCCAGGCAGTGTTACTCACCTTGTCCCCTGGATCCAGCGATGTCCCCCGCGGTGTCCGCAGGTTCTGTCCTCCGCCCGATGCCTCTGTGTGCCGGGCTCCGTTCCCTGCGATCGTCGCGTCGCACGGGGGCGGAGCCTGGCGGCAAATTCAAAAAGTGAAACACACAGTAAACATACAGTAGACTGTAATCTGTAAGATTACATTACTGTATGAAATCATTTCACGTCCCCTTTGTCCCTAGTGGTTTGCCCAGTGCCCTGCATGCACTTTTATATTATATATGTCATTCTTTCTGCCTGGAAACTTGAGAATGTCCATGGCAACCAAAAAGTGTCCCTTTACATCAAAAGTGTTTTTTGATCAGCTAGAAAACAGAGATAGTAAATAAGAATCATTTGCAGAATTGAGTGATACTGATTTGTGGGGAAATTTATCATCAGAAACTGAAAGTGATGACAGCGACAATTCTACAACTGAGCAAATTTCAGTGTTTTTGGTTTGATTACATTATTGAATACATTTTATTACTATTATATTATTATTTTTGACAATTATTTTTAGTTATTTATTATATTATAATTTATGATTTCTTGTTTCAAACTTTATCATACCCGGGATGTCTACTAGACTCTTGTTTGGACAGATTTAAGTGAGTTATTCCTAAGAATTACAGACCTACAATATAAAAACAATGTACTGCTTTAAGCACCAAAAATCTGAAATAATCATACCGCCAGGGAGGTTAAATGGCTTTTATTTAAAGAAATCTATAAGGTTCAGAGTGCTGGACATCCTACTGCTTAGGGCTTACCCTGTTGCTCTCAAGATTACTGTGCCTACAAGAACGATCAAGCGGCTGAACTGCCACTATGATCATTCTTGTGGTGTACAGAATCGCCAGCTGAAAAAAATGATATCTGAATGGTGCCTCTAGCTGCTGGCACCATTCAGATATTACCCCTCAAAGTCTAGGACGTCCATGGACGTCCTACCGGCGGGAAGGGGTTAAAGTGGTAGTACACCCCTGGCTTTTTTTTACTTTTAACCTGCAAGGCAAAGTTATAATGTGCTAGTATGCATTGCATACTACCACATTATGTGAAACTTACCTCAGAATGAAGCCCCTTCCAACGTCTGAAGACACTTCCATCTTCCATCCAGGTTTGCAGACGCCGCTTGTGTGAGTGACCGGAGACGCAATGACGTCACTCCTGTGCATGCGCACGGGAGCCGCTGTTTATTGCACAGAACTCTGAAGGAGGGGCCCGGCTGGCAGTTCCTTCAGAGCGCATGCGCCGGTGATGCCACTGGCTGCATGTACAGTAAATACCTCCTAAACGGTGCACATTTTGGAGATATTTGCAATACTTATAGGTAAGCCTTATTATAGGCAAAATTCATGTATGGGAGTTTACTCCCACTTTACGCTGGTCATACACAGATTTTTTTTTTTGTTCAGCCAACAGATTATACCCTATCTACATCGGAACAGCTCCTGCTGCTGTCAGAATACACTGATCAGTGGCTGAAGCTGATTGGTGCAGCCGCTGGTCATGGAACATTTTTCCTTTCAACAGAGATTGATCAAGAAAAATGTTGCCATCTGTCAAGTGGGATCAGCCACATACTGTTCACAGTTCGTCCCATCCCTGCTGAGCCGGTTGAATTTGGATCTGTATATGGCCTGCTTTAGCCAATATGCCATCTTCTGTTTGGTGTATTCTTGACATGGTTACTAATTATTGATGTTTTCAGATCCAAGTGTTTGGGTCTGTGATCCAGAATTTAATCCTGGGCATTGTAGTCTTATTTTGTTAGTGTGTATTCAAATGTAACAACATAAAAAATAACCTAATATTGTTTCCCGTCTCTAAAAAGTTACTGAAATATAGTTATGCTCTAGAACATATAGCCATAAAAGTTAACAGTGAAATTGATTTGGGCTTAGTATTTGATGTTCCAAAGCAAAGCTCTGCGGAAAGTCACTGGAGAAAAACAGATAAAGCAAGGAAAAAACATTTCTATCTATATTCCTTGTGCTCATTAAAGCGTATCTATGGTCAACATTTAAAATCATTTCCTCACTGAATTTCAAGTATTTCCAGCTTACTACTATTAATCTGAGTGATCTTAAAGTTTGAAAATCAAGTTTTCTTTG
>BLSH010059266.1:39943-64693 GCA_018402905.1 Glandirana rugosa | reverse complement strand
GTTTGATTTAAAGTGACACACACACTTGAAATAATTGTGCAGAAGAGATGTGCAATGTTTGACGGTTTCATTTAAAGTGATACAGACATTTTAAAAAGAAGTGTGAATAAAAGATGTTGAATGATTGACGGTTTGATTTAAAGTGACACACACAATTGAAATAATTGTGCAGAAGAGATGTGCAATGTTTGACGGTTTAAATTAAAGTGATACACACATTTTAAAAAGAAGTGTGAATAAAAGATGTGGAATGATTTCCGGTTTGCTTTAAAGTGATGCACACATTTTGCAGAACAGTGATATGGGTACTCCCGGCTTATTTATACTTTTTTGACACAGTTTGAAGATGATTTTAGAACAGTTCTATGGCCTCTAATGTTAATTAATACTTTTCAGACCCATTTTGAAGATGATCTCCATTTTTGCATTTTTTATGTTTTTATTTTTTTAAAAATATTTAAAGTTCCCTGTCCCCATTTCTTTGTAGGTCACTTGTCCCACCCTTACCCACATTTCCTTCCTTTTGCAGACCTCTAGGACCTTCCAGGACTATTTTACAGCACTTTTTGTACCTAAAAGTCCGGGTCTCCATTGATTTCAATGGGGTTCAGGGTCCGGGACAAAGTTCGGGTTCTGTCCGGACCCGAACCTGGACTTTGTCCCGAAGTTCTGCCGAACCAGCAGAACCCGGACTTCTAGAAGTTCGCTCAACTCTAGATGGGATAAAATCTTCAGTCCTGGGTCCATATTTTGTGAACTGTCAGCACACTGATTGCACAGGTGTGTGCAGGTCTTTTTGTAGAGACCTGACAATGGTTCTGGGCTCCATCCTCCCAAGAAGTCCAAGTATGCAATGAAGCCAGAGGACTGCATGTGTGCACTGTAAAAGACAGAGACCATAGGTTGAGGGTCAGAGCAGCGAAAGGCTGCTATCTATGTGTCAAGGATCCAGACGAGCGTTGCGATCGTGCACGCTTGTGTGCACGGATTAAAACGAAGGTTCCCACGACCGTTCGGAGGCGTGAACATGTACGCATGCGCAGGGATGTTGTCAGGGCACCAATAGCAGGAGGACTCTAGGACCCAGAATCCATCAGAGCAGGAGGGCGCTAGGAACCAGCATCTCTGTCAGTACATCACATGGGCCTTTATAAGGAAGTCAGACTTGGGCTTAAGTGCTGTCTGATCTGCAGCTTGTCAGTACCTGTACCTGCTTGCCCGTTATCTGCTACCTGATCCGTTACCTGTTTGACCTGGCTTGTTTGGACCACCCTGCCTTCTCCTACGCTGACCCGGCTTGTTTTACAGATGTACAGTATCAGACAGCCATGTCTGAGCCTGCAGGAGGAACCACTTCCATGGAGGAGCTCTGCCAGCATCTCTCTGCACTTACCTGGGCAGTCAGGTCCCTGCAAGAAGGTTATACCAGATTAGAGGCTCAAGTCCAGACCTCTTCACCTGCACCCAACATGGCATCCACCACCACAGCTCCAGTTACTACCCCTCAAGCCAGCACTGGTCCTGCCGTGGTCATGCTGCCTCTTGAACCTAGGGTCCTTACGCCTGAAAGATTCTCTGGGGATCGGACCAAGTTTCGGGCCTTCCGTAATGCCTGTCAGCTGTTTTTTGCTCTGCAGCCACTGACTTTCTCCCTAAGTGACCAAGGTGGAATATGTCATCGCCCTGCTTCAGGGGGAACCACAATCCTGGGCACATAGACTTTTGGAAGGAAACCATGCACAAGTGCAGACCCTGACAGCTTTCTTTGATGCTATGGCTCAGCTGTATGATGATCCACAGCGTACCACCACTGCAGAAGCTGCCCTGTATGCACTCCAGCAAGGCCGAAGAGCAGCTAAGGACTATGTTACTGACTTCAGACGCTGGAGTGCAGACACTCAGTGGAATGATGCAGCTCTGCAACATCAGTTTTGGATGGGGCTCTCTGATGGACTGAAGGATGAGCTTGCCAGAGTGGGAACCCCCAACACCCTGGAAGGAGTGATCACTCTATCCATCCAGATTGATCAGTGTCTCCAGGAGCGTCGTGCTGAAAGAGCCACACAACAGCACAGGCCTACCTGGATGATGCCCAGAGTACCTTCTCATGCCTCTTCTGTTCCAGCACCAACCATGCCAGCTCCCAGTGCCCCAGAACCCGAACCTATGCAATTGGGACTGATGCGACCTGTGCTGACACCTGAAGAGTGACTCCGACGTCGGCAGAACAACCTATGCCTGTACTGTGGAGAGTCTGGTCATTATGTCCGCAGCTGCCCTGCCAAGACCCGTAAGTCCTTACCACTTGCTTCTACCAGCCTGTCTGCTGTGTCTGCCACCACCACTCACATCGCTCTACCCCTTTCATTTCAGCTGCCGGGAAGAACTCTACAAGTCAACGCCATTATTGACTCCGGTGCATGCAGCTGTTTTATTGACCTGCAGTTCCCCCATCAACACTGCTTTCCCCTGCAACCCAAGACACACGGCCTTTCAGTCTACCTTGCTGATGGGTCCCATATCAAGTCTGGACTAGTTACCCAAGAAACTCCTTTGTTGCCTGTCAGCTCTGCTCATCATGAGGAACTGTTAAGCTTGGATGCCATCTCTTCCCCGCTTTTCCCAGTCATTCTGGGCCTTCCATGGCTCCAAGCCCATGATCCACACATAAGTTGGACTACTGGAGAAGTCAAGTTTTCTTCACCTTATTGCCAGAGACATTGTACTTCTAGCACCCCGGTCATCCCTTTGTCATTACTGTTCCTCAACACAGACCCAGAGATCCGGCGGTCAGTACCTGAGCCCTACCATCTTTTTTTGGATGCGTTCAGCAAACAGGGGGCGGATATGCTTCCTCCTCACCGCCCTTATGACTGTCCGATTGATCTTCTCCCAGGGGGCGCAATTCCGTTTGGATGCATCTTTCCGCTAACAGAACGGGAGCAAGAGGCACTAAAGGACTATATTGATGAAAACCTTGAGAAGGGATTCATTCGCCCTTCCAAGTCCCCAGCTGGAGCAGGGATATTCTTTGTTACCAAAAAGGATAAATCACTCAGGCCTTGTGTGGACTATAGGGAGCTGAATAAAGTAACAATTAAGAATCGATACCCCCTGCCTCTGATGACTGAATTATTCCAGAGACTAAGATCTGCTCGCATCTTTACCAAACTGGACTTAAGGGGGGCCTACAACCTGGTGCGCATCAGAGAAGGGGATGAATGGAAGACCGCTTTTCGCACCAGATTTGGTCACTTTGAATACCTGGTAATGCCCTTCGGTCTTTGTAACACTCCTGCTACCTTCCAGCATTTCATTAATGATGCGTTTAGAGACTTTGTGGACATATTTGTCATTGTGTACCTAGATGACATTCTGATTTTCTCCGGTTCATAGATCAGCATCGTATGCATGTCAATCAGGTGCTGCAAAGACTCCGTCAACACAGACTGTTTGCTAAGCCAGAAAAATGTGAATTCGAGAGGGAAAGTATCCAATTCCTGGGCTTGATTATTTCACCGATGGGAGTTGAAATGGACCCACAGAAGGTGTCTGCTGTAATTGACTGGCCTGTACCCACAGACAAGAAGGGGGTACAGCATTTTGTGGGTTTCACAAACTTCTATAGGAAGTTCATCAGAGGATATTCTACCATCATTTCCCCTATTACAAAGCTTACCAAGCAAGACTCCTGATTCCGATGGAATCCTGAGGCCCAGGATGCTTTTGAAACCCTGAAGAGACGCTTCACTTCTGCCCCAATCCTGAGCCATCCGGATCCGGCACTTCCCTACGTCCTTGAAGTTGCCGCTTCTGAAATTGCAGTAGGGGCAGTCATATCCCAGCGTCAGGGAGTCAAGGACACCTTACACCCTGTGGCCTTCTTTTCACGGAAGCTCTCTCCGGCCGAAAATAATTATGATGTCAGATATCAGGAACTTTTGGCCATCAAAGCCGCCCTGGAAGAATGGAGTTATCTGCTGGAAGGTGCAACCCATCCGATTCTTATTTACACTGATCATAAGAATCTTGAGTACCTACGATCAGCCAGACACTTGAGACCACGGCAGGCCAGATGGGCCTTGTTCTTTTCCCGTTTCAACTTCCATATCACATACCATCCTGGGTCAAAGAACACCAAGCCTGATGCCTTGCCCCCAATGTAAGATGGCCCCAGAGACTCCTCTGTTCCTGATACCATCTTGCCAATGGGTAGTTTTCTTCTTCTACAAGCAGATCTTTTGTCTCAGATTAAACAGGCCTCCGTGTCCCTGTCCAGTCCTGCCGGATTAACCCTCACTTGCCAGGACAATCTGCTTTGGAGAGGAGATCGAATCTTCGTACCAGAGAATGTTAGGGTACAAGTTCTTAAAAGTCTGCATGACCATCCCCTGGCAGGTCACTTCGGCTTTCACAAGACCGCAGAACTGGTGCAGCGTACTTTCTGGTAGCCCAAGTTGGAGGACTTTTGCAGGGAATATGTAAATTCTTGTCCTGTCTGTATCCAGAACAAGACAGCAAGAAGCCGAGCCTGGGGCCTAATCAAACCTTGGCCCATCCCAGACAGACCCTGGCAGATGATCTCCATGGACTTTGTTGTTGAGTTACCACCTTCTGAGGGCTGTACGGCAATATTTGTGATTGTCGATCGTCTGTCCAAGATGGTTCATTTTATACCCTTATAGAGCACTCCCTCTGCTGTAGAGACAGCTCAAGTCTTCATTAAGGAGATTGTCAGATTACATGGAGTACCAGCAAATATCATGTCTGACCGAGGGGTCCAGTTCACTTCACGCTTTTGGAAAGCCCTGTGAGAGCTGCTACAGATCAAGTTGGCATTTTCCTCGGCCTATCATCCGCAGACCAACGGGCAAATGGAACGCACCAATCAAACTTTGAAACAGTACCTCCACTGTTTTACATCTTTCTCCCAGGATGATTGAGTACCCATTCTGCCACTTGCGGAGTTTGCTTATAACAATGCCAGTCATTCGGCCACGAGGCAATCCCCGTTTTTCGCAAATTATGGCTTCAACCTGTCCTACTTGCCTGACTTTACTCCTGAATTCTCAGTCCCAGCGGTACGGAGTACAGCGGATTTCTTGAGTCGGAACAACAAGGTTCTCCAGGAAGCAATCGCCAAGGCACAGGCGGACAACAAAATAGCTTTTGACAAGAAGAGAAGGGGCCCCTTCCAGTGAAAAGAGTCATCATCGAGGTGTCTTATGAACTTTCATTACCTGACTCTTTGAAAATTCATCCCGTATTCCATGTTACCCTGCTAAAGCCTGTTGTGATGGACCCGTTTCCTGATAGAGTGTCCAGACCACCAGAACCAGTCCTCATTGATGGAAGTGAGGAGTATGAGGTGGAGGCTGTTCTGGACTGCAGCAAAAGACAAGGTCAGACCCAATTCCTGATTAAATGGAAGGGATATTGACCAGAAGACAACTCGATGGGCATCCGGAGGCTGTCCCTTGTGGGGGGCAATGTCAGGGATCCAGACAAGCGTTGCGATCGCGCACGCATGGATTCAAACGAAGGTTCCCACGACCATTCGGAGGCGTAAACATGTACGCATGTGCAGGGATGTTGTCAGGGCACCAATAGCAGGAGGACTTTAGGACCCAGAATCCGTCAGAGCAGGAGGGCGCTAGGACCCAGCATCTCTGTCAGCACATCACATGGGCCTTTATAAGGAAGTCAGACTTGGGCTTAAGTGCTGTCTGATCTGCTGCTTGTCAGTACCTGTACCTGCTTGCCCGTTATCTGCTACCTGATCTGTTACCTGATTGACCTGGCTTGTTTGGACCACCCTGCCTTCTCCTACCCTGACCCGGCTTGTTTTGGACCCTGCTTACCTCTGCCTGCCTGATACCCGTTGCCAAACCCAGCTTGCCTCTGACCATTCCCCGCCTACCTATTCTGCTGCTCCGTTCATCTGTGATTTACCTGGCTTGTCTGACCATCCTCCTGCCTGTTTCATCGGTCAGCTGTCTGCTGTCCTATGCTCTGCATCCAGCTCCTGTGATCGCTGTCTGCTGCTGCTGTTCCTGTATCCAGCTGTCTGCTGTTCCAGTGTTACCGGCTCCACTCCAGCATCCAGGCTCCTGCTGCTTGCCAGAGGCACTCCTACCTCGCTGTACTCACAAGATCACTGTTCCCATTCCAGTGGACTCTGAGTCAGAGCTGTATGAGAGGTCTCCTCCTACAAAAGACAGGCTCCACTCTCTCAGGTACGTGGTTCATTACACTATGTGGACAGTGCTTGCAAGGAAATGGTCTGTGGGAGACAGACCAAGGCCCAAAGTGAAAGGCCTGAGCAGCACTGCGGTATGTATAAGCCAGGAGGCTGTATAACTATTTACTTACTAGTGCGAGTCAGGAGACCAAATATTTCATTCTGTGTGTTAATGGAGAAGCCACCTGCATGGGAAACCCATGGTTTATGCTTTCTGGAACTTTGTGTGAACTTTCCTTTAAATAAAAGTGGGCCAACAAGCCCTTAAATGGAAATATTTGGTGTGGGCTGTACTCGCTAGCGGGCACTACACTTGAGCTATGCAACCCCAAACTTTGCAATGTATGTATATATATACTGTATATATATATATTTTTGACATATTGTCATCAGAGTAGAAGAGTGTTACCATAGTGACACTATACTACTCTGAGGGGGGAGTGATCAGGATTTTTTCTTTAAACTGTGATTGCTTATTACAGTGATGATCAGGACCAATAGAATATGGTTTGCAATTGCTACCACTGACTACCAAAGAAAGGAGCTGGTTACTGGCATTGAGTAAGGACTAAAGTTAGGTTTTGAAATAATTTGAGTCATTTTGCAGCAGTTTTATAGTAATGCAGCATCATTGGATGGCAGGTCGTTGTAGCAGGAGTGCAACTTCATTGGTGTGGGTCATTGTGCAGTCATCATGATCAAGGAATATATACATTGCTGAGCAGCATAATTGACATTAAACATTGAGAGGCATTTCTTTTGAAGGGGCTATTTTTGACAAAAAAATGTATCTAAGGTGTTGGTGCATTTATTTTTTATCTCCTTCTGAGAATAAATAATAAGGTGTACTAATGTTCTTGCAGGGTGTCACATACATCCCTGTGCCTTTAAGAAGGGATGGGCTCCCTCCAGACATACCTGCCCTTAATCTATCAATTCTTATATATGCTTCTACTATGGAGGCTCTGGAAATTTAGAATTAGGACAGAAGTATATACAGAGAACCCTTGGCATGGACACTGCGGCTTACACATACAGTATATTTACAAATGTGTGCAAACAAAACCTTTTGGTTTTTATTTGGCTGTTTTGCAGGCTAGCTGGAAACTGTGCTGGGAAATATTTTGATTGTTTGTTTGTGATGCGCACCACCCTTCCATGTGCACCTTGCTGCAAAGACCAGTTAAAGATTGGGGTGGTTGCCATTTTTTTTGTAATGTAAACCATACCCATTCCCTGGGAGGGCAGATATCTGGGGGCCACTTATTATAAAAAGAGCTTCTAGATACCAATAACAATAAATCCTTCCTACAAACTCCCTCATTCTAGTGAGGTGATAGGATATGGTGTGAGAGGCTTTGCTATCCCTCTTTCATGGTACCTGTCCAAAATTGAAGGTATGTGGCCTGGTGTGGTTCAGGAAAGAGAGCCCTCCCTTTTCTGACCACCCAAGCTGCATGCACGTATAAGGGTCTAGTATGAATGTCTCAAGCGTGTTATTAAACTTTTTTTTTATTCAATGTTGACCTTTAAACTGTATTAAAAGATCTTCTCTACACTGAACAGGATTTTAAAAAAAAATGCCGGGGAGTGCGCATGCACGGACCTCCGGAGAAGACATGATTTCTCGGAGCTCCGCACCGCTCTGACCAGGAGCGATCCCCAAGCCGACTACAGCGAGCACAAACCCTGAGTCTGGAAGCCTACACAGTGGGGGACAGAGGGGGACCTCTTTTATGGTGGAAGATCGCATAGTCGGGCCGAAACAAGAGGTAAACCGCCAGTTGATATTCCCGGAGCAGAGGCCTGGGAATTCCAAGATGGCGACCGCAGTGCGGTCAGGAGGGGAGAAGGAGACAAACACAAAGCACCCTGATACAGCGAGTGCTATTGTCCTTCAAGGGATCCCGGACTCCCCAGAGACTTTATTAAACAGGCTAATAGAGGCTCATCCATCCACAGCTTCTACAGAGTCTCTGCTAGATAGAGTCATGGGTGACATAACCTCCCCCTCTATAATACACAGTCCCCTGGGCCCTCTGCATCATGAAAACATTGATACAGGATCTCATTCCCAGACACATGATTTGGGTCACCTTCTCAACCGCTTTTCTGAAATGTTGGTGGCTGGGCTGGCACAGAATGCTACGCAAATCACTACTGATATCAAAGCAGATCTTGCCAACATTGGCACCAGGATTGACGCTATTGAGCAGTCTGTCGATGAAACAATCGCAAGGGTTAATCAAAATTCACGCTGCCTACGGTCAGTTCAAGATCAACTTGAGGAAGCTTTGTCAAAAATTGATGAATTGGAAAACCGCAGCAGACGATACAATTTTCGTATTAGAGGTTTGCCAGAATCTGTTGTGGACATACATCCTGTAGTGAAGGACTTCATAAAAGACCTCCTTCCAGACATCTCCCCTCATGCCGTGGAATTAGACAGAGCTCATAGAGCACTTCCATCACAACGTCAAGATGGCCTTCCCAGAGATGTCATTGTTAAACCTCATTACTACTCCACAAAGGAGGCTGTCATGAAGAAGTCACGTAACGCTGGGCCTCTTTCTATGCTAGGTCATTCTATGCAGCTGTTTGCGGACCTGTCTCCAGTCACCAAACAAAAAAGGAGGTCCCTGAAGCCACTCTTAGGGGTTCTTTCCCAGAAGGCTCTTAAATATTGGTGGTCCTTCCCATTCAAGCTAAATTTCTCATATCAGAGTAAGATACATGGTTTCACCACTTTCCAGGAAGGGGAATATCTACTAAAGGATCTTGGGATCATTGATCTAGAATGTATGGATCTCTCAGCCCTCGAGTCACGCCATTCTTTCCGCAAAAAGACCACCTCCGGGTAGTCCGCTTAACCCAATGTGGAGCAATCAAAAGACAAAGAGACTCCAGGCCACAACGTTGAAATTTGTCTCCTTTGGTCCATTTCCTGAAACAGCGAATGGCATTTTGGGAAAGTGCTCTCTCAGGTCATGATTAGAGTTGAGCGAACCCGGACTGTAAAGTTCGGGTCCGTACCAAACTTTGGGGTGTCCGGTATCTGGACCCGAACCCGGACTTTTCAAAAAAAGTCTGGGTTCTGGTAATTTTAATGAAAGTTCTGAAAATTGCTGTAAAAAAGTCCAGGAAGGTCCTAGAGGTCTGCAAAAGGAAGGAAATGGGGGTAAGGGTGGGACAAGTGCCCTTCAAAGAAATGGGGACAGGGAAATAACTTTAAATATTAAAAAAAAATAAAAACATAAAAAAAGCAAAAATGGAGGTGAATGTGGATCATCTTCAAACTGGGTCTGAAAAGTATTAATTAATGGTAGAGGCCATATAACTGTTCTAAAATCATCTTCAAACTGTGTCAAAAAAGAATAAATAAGCCGGGAGAACCCATATAACTGTTCTGCAAACATCTGGAAGCTGTGTGTGTCACTTTAAATAAAACCGGGAGAAACCATACTACTGTTCTGCAAACATCTGTAAAGCCTGTGTGTCACTTTAAATATAACCGGGACTAACTGAGCTACTGTTCTGCAAACATCTGTAAAGTCTGTGTGTCACTTTAAATATAACCGGGACTAACTGAACATCAGTTCTGCAAACATCTGTAAAGTCTGTGTGTCACTTTAAATATAGCCGGGAATAACTGAACATCTGTTCTGCAAACATCTGTAACGTCATCTGTAATTAATACTTTTCAGACCCAGTTTGAAGATGATCCACATTCACCTCCATTTTTGCTTTTTTTAATGTTTTTTATTTTTTTTTTAATATTTAAAGTTATTTCCCTGTCCCCATTTCTTTGTAGGTCACTTGTCCCACCCTTACCCCCATTTCCTTCCTTTTGCAGACCTCTAGGACTTTCCAGGACTATTTTACAGCCATTTTTGTGCCTAAAAGTTTGGGTCCCCATTGATTTCAATGGGGTTCGGGGTCCGGGACAAAGTTCGGGTTCTGTCCGGACCAGAACCCGGACTTTGTCCCGAAGTTCGGCCGAACCAGCAGAACCCAGATTTCTAGAAGTTCGCTCAACTCTAGTCATGATGAACGTTTGGAACAATTTTGATCTTAATCCCTGCAGTCCTTTGGTTCGAGGAGTCCAAATCCTATAATTGACTAACTGGGTCTGGGTTTCCTCCAGTCCTTATTTGGAAAGTTTTGATTACTTGCTCCCTTCCTGTTTGTTTGCAGGATATCCCCAGGAGAGTTATATCAGCTCATAGCCTTTTATAATAGAAGGGCAGAATTGGTAAAATACCACCTTGAACCTGATTACCTCTGTTTGGTATCCTGGGGGTCACTCAATAGTTGTGGTTTTGAAACCACATTGTTTTTTGTGTTTTTTTGGTGGTTTTATTTTTTTTTTTGTTATTTCAGTTTCTTACTGCCTAATTGCTCCCCCTCAGGGAATATAGTTATTTTATCTTAATGTTTATTGTGATTCAAAATGCTATTTTTGTCATGCTTGGGAGGTCCTCCTGGTTGGAGCGGAGCAACATGCTCCTCCCCTGGCGCTTATCAGAGGAAACACTTCCACTGGTGGTGTCGGGCTTGCAACCCTA
Source organism: Glandirana rugosa (assembly GCA_018402905.1). NCBI lineage: Eukaryota > Metazoa > Chordata > Amphibia > Anura > Ranidae > Glandirana > Glandirana rugosa. The sequence goes on along the minus strand of BLSH010059266.1, from coordinate 53,887 downwards.
TTGGGTTGTACAAATTCTAGGTCTCTATCAGAGAGATCTAGAGAGGATCTAGTTTGTACTGGTTCCTCTTCTTTTGGCTATGAGTCCTCTTCATGACTTATTCCCTTCAAGGGCAAATGTTCTACGATATTAGTTAACTGTTTGGTGTTTTCTTCCTTTAGCTCTATCCTCTGGTTCTTTGTCAGCTGCACTCTTTTTCTTCCTTTCTTTTCACCATATCCAGTCAATACCTTATATAACTCCAAATTTTTTCTCCTACCCACTCTTAGCGTTCAGTCCATGGTTGCTCAGGTGCTCTATTATTTCTCAGCAATGTCATTGGTGCCGTCTTCGAAAGGTCCCGGTCCAACTTGAGGTCTTCCCAGCAGGTGGTGTGGTATGTAAATTTGTAGTAACTGATTTTACTCCACTTAATGGCCACTAGTGAGGCATTATCCCCTAAGGGGCCTGTAATATTAGGCTCACACAATACACAGGGCCTGAATTCGCCGATAAAAAGGCATAAGGCTTTCCAAAACTACCATAATCGACATATAGACATTCTCCTTCTACAGGAAACGCACTTTCCTAAGAGCTTCAATCCTAAATATCTTCATCAGAAATACCCAGTCTTTTTTTTTGGCAAATGCGGACACAAAACAAAGGGGGGTGGCGATACTTTTCTCTAAAAGAATACGATTCAATGTCACTCAAATAATCAGAGATGATGAGGGACATTACATTTTAGTTAAAGGGGAGATTGAGGGTCAATTATTCTCATTAGTGTCATATTATACTCCTAACAAAGGACAGGCCCACTTCTTCTCCAAACTGTTCCAAACAATATCCCCGCATCTGGAAGGAAGAGTGGTATGGGGAGGAGATTCCAATGCGGCATTTGACTCCATGTTAGATAAATCATTGTCGGGTTTACCGTGTAGTAAAAGACCCCCTAAACAAGGACATAAAATAGCTAAAATTCTACATTCTGCAGGGCTAGTGGACATATGGAGGGAAAAGAACCCTACGACCAAGGACTATACACATTTTTAGGCTCTGCATAATGTTTATGCCAGAATAGATCATATTTTCGTTCCCACGTTTGAATCTCCCGAATTTCTAAGGCTAGAATTAGAGAGGTGGAATGGTCTGATCATCCCATCGTGGAAATTTGGTTGGACACATCTATTGCTAGGAAAGGACCCAACCCCTGAAGGCTTAATGAATCCCTTCTGGACAATCCGGTACACTGTACCCTGATTGAGCAGGATATCAATGAGTACTTTAAACTCAACGATACAGGGGAGGTTTCCCCTAACGTCCTTTGGGCGGGACATAAGACTGTTGTTAGGGGTGCTCTGATCAATTTGGGTTCCAAAATCAAACGTGAACATCAGGTAGACTTAAATAACTTGGAGAAGGAATTTCACAAAGCTAGTAAAGATCATAAACGATCTCCCAACTCCGAGACCCTATCCAAACTTGATAATGCCAAATTAAAACTGAATCTAGCCCTTACTTCTTCAGCACAGAGATTTCTAAACTGGTTGGGAGGCCGTTTATACTATTCTATTGATAGAATTGGCTCCCATTTAGCTACAAGACTTACTCCCAAATGTAAGATGCTCTCGGTCCCCAGAATAAAATCTCATTTGGTCTTAACTCAGAACCTCCCGACTATTTTAGATACGTTCCAGAATTTTTTCTCTAAATTATATGAGAATAAAACCCCAATAGATAATACTAAACTGAATACTTTCCTGGGCGAGGTGACTACTCCCCAACTGTCAACAGAACACAGAGACTTAATGGAGTCTCAGTTTACTGAAAGTGAGGTCCTTCGGGTAATAAAAGGCCTAAAGTCCAAATCTGCACCTGGACCTGACGATTTCTCTAACCGTTATTATAAAACATTTGCTACAGCTCTATCTCCTCACCTGACCCGGTTCTTCAATGCTATGCAAGGAGGCCAACTCTTGGATAGCTCAAATAATGCGGCTTATATTACAGTTATCCCCAAACCAGGGAAAGACCCAAGTGGGGTCAGCAATTATAGGCCAATTTCATTGATAAATAATGATCTGAAGATACTAACTAAGATCCTGGTGAACCGGTTATAAGATTTCATTGGTAAATATATCCATAAGGACCAGGTGGGGTTTATGCCAGGCAGGCAGGGGCCGGATCAGGTGAGGAGAGCGATCGATCTTATATCAGTAATGAGGTCGGGTTGGGGCGGGCTCGGCCCCCAGGAAGGTTATGTTGTGTCGGTGGACATAAAAAAAGCCTTTGACTCTGTGTCTTGGGAATATATGTTCGAAATCTTGAATAGGTCGGGTTTTGGTCCAAATTTCATTAGAATCCTAACTGCCCTCTATAATATTCCTAATGCGCAAATTCGATTCGGTGGTCAGCTTTCCTCCCCTTTCAGGATAGAGAAAGGGACGAGACAGGGATGCCCCTTGTCCCCTCTTATATTCGCGATTGGGATCAAAACATTAGCTATAGCATTGAGAGATAGTAAGGATATTAAAGGGGTTACATGTGGACAAACAACGCATAAATGTGCTTTATTTGCAGATGATCTGCTTATATTTATTACATCTCCTTTAATTTCCACACCAAACCTGCTGCAACTACTTGATAGATTTAGTGAGATTTCGGGTCTAAGAGTAAATCTAACTAAATCTATGGCCCTCAATGTTAGTGTCCCAACTACAGTCCTGAATCAACTTGAAAAGTTCTTCCCTTTCGTTTGGTCCAAAACACATTTACTCTATTTGGGAATCAATTTACATCCGACTTTTGACTATTTATAGGAGTAATTATCCAGCATTTTTTAAAAAACTTCTTAATGATTTATCTCAGTGGTCATCTCTGGGTCTGTCCTGGTTTGGCAGAATACATGCCGTCAAAATGACGTTTTTACCCTGAATTCTCTATGTCTTCCGTTCCCTCCCAATCTCGCTGACAAAACAACAATTGAACCCTCTGCAGAATGCCATTAATAAATTTATATGGGGAAATAAAGGTCACCGTTTATCTAAAATGGTCTTATTTAGAACCAAAAAGAAAGGGGGATTGGGGCTACCCCATCTGTGGTGGTATTATCAAGCGGCACAGCTGGCCCAATTCTCGATCATATACTCTAGGGGCATTAAACCAGATTGGGTGGCAATAGAGAGACAGTCCATTCCTAGACATACTCCGGACTATTTAGCGTGGTGTCCTTCTAAACTACGCCCTCCAGTGTTGGCCCTGACTCTATCCCACTCCCTGAATCTTCAAGACAGGATAGTTAAGCTAAATAAGATTACCTCATCGTGGCGTCTTCTCTCACATCTGTTTAATAACCCGCTATTTCCCCCTGGTGAAGATATTAGGGCCTTTAGCTGGTGGCTCAATAAAGTCCTATTCAGGATCGGGCACTTTGTCAGCCAAAATGGGGCGCTACCCCTTAAACACTGCACCGACAACCTAGAGATGCCTTCCTCAGAGTGCTTTAGGCTAACCCAAATTTCTCATTTTATTAATGCCTTGCTAGTGGATAAATCTAAAGACTTTGCAGTCACCCCCTACGAACTCTGGTGTTCCTAACTAACAGACGTCGGGGGGGGGGAGCTCACTGATTTACGAAGGATTAGCGGATCCGTCAGACAAAGCTCCCTACATGACCGGTTGGGAGAAGGACCTTGGGCTGGACTGGGACCTAGATGAGTGGCACAAAATTTTCTTCAATGCCTTCAAAAGTATAAATAATGTTACTCTGATGGAGGCTAACATTAAAGTATTGACGAGATGGTACCTGGTTCCGGCTTGGCTAGCCAGAATGTTTCCTGCGACATCACCTCTTTGCTTTAGGGACTGTGGCCATTTGGGTTCATTTTTGCATATTCTCTGGGATTGTCCCAGGATCAGAAATTTTTGGAATGCTATATTTAGACTAATGTGCAAAGTTAGGGTGATGAATATTCCACAAAACCCTATGATAGGACTACTTAACCAGGATGTACCTGGAGCGACTAAGGGTACTTGGATCCTGATGAGATTTATGTTAATAGGTGCGAAATTGACTTTAGCGAAAAGCTGGAAAACCCAAACAGTGTCATATCAACAAGCTAAACGTAAGATATTGTGGGTGATGGCGCAGGAGAAAATAGCATGTACTATCTCTGACAGGCTGAATGTTTTCAGGAATATTTGGGATCTATGGGCAGCTCACATGGGGATCACCATCTAGTCTACTTCTAAGTTGCTCCCTGAGCAGATGATTGAACATTCTTAGCTCTTAAGTGATTGTGATACACGTTAAGGATATGAGTGTTATTTTCACTTTCTCCTTTTTCTTCTTCTTCTACGTGTTACTGTCCTTTCCTTTTCTACCCTCTTCTATCCTCTTTCCCCTCTCTTATAATGACTTATCTTGTCTTTTCTGGATAGCCTTCTTCGCTATTTAATAGGCACTCTTAATACTCGCCTTGTGGGTGGTGGATCTAAAATACTCATGATATTCTTTGAGTAGCAAGGTAGTACACTAAGTCATCTTGATCTGGATTTTTGGGAGCGGCGGGGAGGTTGTTACGGGATGGGTTTCCTGCATTCTTGAGGGGAAGGTCACAGTGAGTTCCCATGGGGGTGACCTATCCTTCAACGCGGGTTCCTTCCCGGGGAGTCTTTTTTATTGTCGCCTTCCTTATGTTCCTTATTGGTTCTTCTTTTTTCTTTTTTTTTCTTTTTCTTCAACTTTAGTACATCTTCTTTCTTGTGCATACCGTTATTTTGATTGTAATAGAAGATGTTTATGGTCAAACATAAGGTCTGAATATTGATAGCCTTGTATTCATGAAGACTACACATTTACCTTGTTTAGATTAAGAATGTCTAATGCCTTGCCTTGTTTTTTATGATTTTCAGAAATTGTAACACTCTTTTTTTGTATTATTCTGAAAACTTTAGTAAATACTTTAAATGAAAAAAAATAAAAATGCCATGCCACTCTTGGAGCACAACGTGACCATGCCAATCAATGCTGCACTTTGTGAAACATACCTAGCTTAACAGCATCCAAGGAAATATGACCTGCCTCCCATTCACCCACCTAGTAGCCAAAATTTCCCATTAATGGGGATAAGATGTTAAACTACCAAAAAAAAAACACTCAAAAGAAAGTGAAAAGAAGGGGCGGATACAGAATATTGAGGTACGGGGACAAAAGACCCATAACACCCTTAAATTCTCATGCCATAATCTGGCAGAATATGCCCTGAACCACACTAAGCCATATTCACACAACATGGAAGAGGCCTTGTAGATGAAATAAGGCCACTTCTCAACCCTGACTGGTAGTTGCAGGGGTCTGCTGGCAAGGTGCTTATTGGAATCTGAAGTCCCGTTAGGAGGCCCTCCAATACTACCCCACTAAGTTAAAGCCCCCATATACCCCCCCCCCCCCTCCGCCACTCAGTTATTGAAAAAACTGTCCGCAATTTTTTTTGCTAAAAAAAATAAAATACCAAAGAAAGCCCCTCATAAATCCATTATCAATCATGATGCCTGCTAGTTTTCAGAAAAAATAAAAATGATGACCCAGAGTGCACAACTAATCCAAAGGATACCACTAGCCAAATGACAACTCCCTTGGCTGTCAACAATATAGGTGAAGAGGTGGAAATAGTGGTGACATCATTGCCAGAATATGGCAATGGCCATATTTGGCCAATATTACTGCCCAAATATACTGAATGGCCATATTTAGGCCTCCAATCCCTGGCATTTGTATACATGCCCAAGGATTCCCGACCATGTAAGATAATGGGCTAGGTGATGTTAGTGGTCAGTAAGGACACAATGGGTGCAAACAACCACTGCTTCCTTAGCAACCAGCAGGAAGCAGTCACATTAATTCATGCTGAACACTCTAAAAATTCAGCATTCATCCAGTGTTTGGTTTGAACTTATGATCAGACCACACACTGAGCTCATCCCTACATACAGGGCCGTTCCTACAGTATGTCCCTAACAGCATATAACTTTTGCATTTACATGCAAACAGCTGGGGACAACATAAGCTTGCCATTGGTTTGTACATTCTTTCTTTCTGCAACTTAACACAAACACTTCTGTATTTAACACAGAAATATGATGCTTTGGGCCCTGGATGGCCTTAAAGTGACACTTTACTCAAAAAGAAAAAAAAAAACACTCATCACTGATGGGACAAACCCAGCTTGATACCCCAGACTGACCAGTTATTGATTCTTTCTACAATACACATACAACCTCCTCTTGCTACCACTCAATATGAGGGCTCCCACCCCTGCCCAAGGGAGGAGTCTGGGAGGACCTCTGACGACTTGATCAACTAAGACCTAACTAACAAAGGAGGGATTCCCTTCTTCCCCCTTCCTGTTTTTTTTTTTTTTTGTTTTATCTATCCTCCTTCACATTACTACACCATACGTAGCGAATACTAGACCTTTAGCGGTGACTGAGGAGAAGACTGCCTTCCTTTCCCTTCCTCCATGCCCCCCACCCTCTCCTTCCGACCCCATCTATCCTGTCTCTGTCCCCCCATTACTCTTCTGTTTTCCACCCTTCTTTTTCTACCTACCTTAGTCCAATTACTGGAACCCTACACCAATACTTGTTGCCAACCGGCTGCTCCCGGTGGAACACTCATGTGGCAGCTGGTTTCTTACACTGTTTAAAATTATCATACAAACAGTCAAATACCCAACTAAGTATACAAAATCTGCTTAGGTTTTTTCTCTTAGCACCAGGCAGAAGATGTGTTATTGTTATTGGATTTTATGTTGACTGACACTAGTTTAACTACTGATGCTCCGTATGAGTTGCTATGGCTAAGTTTTAGTGACTTTATGTGCTATAATATGTATTTAGATTTTAAGGCCACATTCTTTTCAAAGGAAGCCAGGCTTCCCCCTTCCTCCTCCATTGATATGTAAATACACCAGTCTGATAGGTTGGGACTGGTAGAGAGGAAATTCTCTAGCAGGAAGCAGAGAACAGGAAGTTGGTGGGAGGGGAGGTTTTTGGAAACAACCATGTGGTGAAAGGACAAAGGAGTTGTGTTTGAGAAGACGGAGGAGCAACACATGGCTGCTAGAAGCTGGAGAACTTTGGAGCCATTTTGAGTTGGACTGAACAAGGAATCATAGTTAGCCAGGTTGAAAAAGACACACGTCCATCTAGTTCAACCAATCAAAAAAAGAAGAAATATATATGTATATATATATATATATATATATATATATATATATATATATATATAAAACCATACAATCCCATATACACAATCCTTCACCCACAGTTGATCCAGAGGAAGGCAAAAAAAAAAACCCAGCAAAGAATGTTTCAATTTGCTATAGTGGGGGAAAAATTCCTTCCCCTGAGAGGCAATTGAATATTCCCTGGATCAACTATACCTATAAATGTTAGTAGCCAGTTATGTTATGTACAGTTAGAAAAGAATCCAGGCCTTTTTTAAAGCAATCTACTGTGCTGGCCAGAACCACCTCTGGAGGGAGTCTACTCCATATTTTCACAGCTCTTACTGTGAAGAAACCTTTCCGTATTTGGAGATGCAATCTTTTTTTTCCTCTAGATGTAAAGAGTGCCCTCTCCTTTGTGATGACCTTAAAGTGAATATCTCAACACCAAGATCACTATATGGACCAATTATGTATTTGTACATGTTGATCATATCCACCCTTAATCTCCTCCTCTCAAGAGAGAATACATTCAGTTCCTCTAATCTTTACTCATAGCTGAGGCCCTCCATGCCTCTTATTAGTTTGGTTGCCCTACTCTGCACTTACTCCAGATCCCCGATATCCTTTTTAAGAACTGGTGCTCAAAACTGAACTGCATATTCCAGATGAGGTCTCACTAATGATCTGTACAGGGACAAAATTATGTCCTTCTCTCTGGAGTCCATATCTCTCTTAATACAAGAAAGGATTTTGCTCTCTTTGGAAACTGCTGCTTGGCATTGCATGCCATTATTAAATTTATGATCTACCAAAACCCCCAGATCCTTCTCCACTATGGATTTCCCCAGTTGTACTCCCCCTAGTTTGTATGATGCATGCATATTCTTAGCCCCCAAGTGCATAACTGTACATTTATCTACATTAAACCTCATTTGCCACATAGTCGCCCAATTAATCAGCACATTGAGGTCTGCTTGTAAGTTGGAGACATCCTGTAAGGATGGTATTCCATTGCATAGCTTGGTGTCATCTGCAAACACTGAAATGGTACTTTTAATCCCAGACACTATATCATTTATAAATATAATGAAAAGTAAGGGCCCCAACACTGAACCTTGGGGTACACCACTGACAAATCTAGACCATTCAAAGTAAGAATCATTAACCACTACTCTCTGAATTTTGTTTTTTAGCCAGTTTTCTATCCATTTATAAACTGATCTTTCCAAGCCTGTAGACCATAGCTTACACATTAGCCGTGTGTGGGGAACTGTATCAAACACTTTAGCAAAATCCAAGTATACCACATTCAGAGCCACCCCTCTGTCCAAGGTTCATAAAAAGAAATCAGATTTGTTTGACAACTTCTGTCTCTCATGAATCCATGCTGTCTGTTGCTTAAAACATTTTTTTCAACAAGAATTCGTCTATGTGGTCTTTTATTAAACTCTCCAGTGTCTTCCCAACAATAGAAGTTAAACCTACAGGTCTATAGTTACTTGACAAAGACTTTGATCCTGTTTTAAATATGGGCACCACAGTGGTACTATTCCAGTCATCAAAAATTTTATGCAATGACTTTGAAATGACCGAGCTCAATTCTTTTAGGATCCGTAGGTGAATACTATCTGGTCCAGGTGCTTTATCCACCTTTATTCTGTCTAAATACTTCTGAACCATTTCACTTTTGAGCCATTGTGGATCATTTGGGGCTGTGTCACTACCACCCCATTATGAATATGAGCTCCTCCATGCTCGTAAGTATACACAGAGCTGAAGAAAGTATTTAATAAGTTTGCCTTCTCTTTGTCCCCAGTCATCCACTCTAGATTATTTGTAAAGGCCTATATGCTCTGACCTGACCTTTTTACTATTATTATGCTTGAATAATTTTTGGGGGTTTGTCCTACTATCCTATGCAATATGTCTGTCAAGAAACATCTGTTGCCCCTGGAAACCGGGTCTGGAAGCCTGTGCACGGGAGCACGTAGTGTGTGCGTGCCTGTGCGCGCGAGTACATGCCACCATTGGCGCCCAAACAGACCATTTAAGCGGACAGCACCTGTCATGTACCTGGTGGACGAGTCTGACTTATGCAGTGGGTAATCTCCCTTACGACCCTGACTCGGGAACCCCTGGTAGAGTAGACAGGTGGCTCAGGAGTGCAGGATGGCATGAGGGTCGGACTGGGTCACTGGTGTTGGTAGAAGTCCGTTGGTGCACTTGTGTACTTGAAGAATGGTCGTACAGGCTGGGTCGTGAAACAGGCTGGCGGTGCGGTACAAGAGGTGCAGGCAAACGGATGGTCGGATTCAGGCAGGGTCATCAACAGGCGGGCAGGCAAAGTACAGAAGTGCAGGCAGAAATCAGCAAAGTCAGGGAAGCTGGGTCACAGGAACAGAGAATCGGAGTACAGGTTGCTCAGGAACACACACTACATGCTGTAGATCAGACAGCACTTGCTGCAGGGTGTGCACAGCTGAAATAGAGCTGCTTGGTGCCGTTTCCAGTGCGCATGCACACATGCGCACGCGTGAATGCGCAGGTGTGAAAATAGCGCTAAAAAGTCCAGGGGCGCAGGATTTCCTCTAACATTGCCCCCCCAAGGAGCAGCCTCCGGATGCCCGGCTGGGCCTTCAGATCCGGGTGAGTCCTCCAAAATGACTGGAGCAGTTCCTTTGAGGGAGTTCCTTAAGAGGGAGGCTCAAGAGATACAAAGGGTAATAACTGTGGGGATGGGCTGATGGAGAAAATAAATATACAGTTGTTAGTGGATAGGCCTCTCTGAAGAGATGCGTTTTTAGGGATTGTCTGAAAGGGGACAGAGTAAGAGATAGTTGGACAGATTGGGGTGGGGAGTTTCCAGAGGCTCTGGAGAAGTCCTGGAGGCGAGCATGGGATGAGGAGAAAATATAGACTGAGAACACTCCATTTTGCCCCATTTGTAGAGAACAAATTTCCATAAGGTTTTGTTAGAGCTGTGATTTTTTTTTTTTTTTTAACTACAGCCCTATGTATTTTGTGGCTTGCACAGGGAGTTAAAGGATAAGTTCATCATTCATAACATGTTACACACATTTTCAGGGTGTAACATGTTATGAATGCACCGGCCCCTGTGCCTCTCCAGTCCCTGCTGTGACAGCAGACTGGGAATCTTCTCTGCTGCGTCACTCATTCACAGTCCTCCATGAATGTGTGCAATTATTTATTTATTTATTTTTTTTTAAAGTGAACTTATCCTTTAACCAGTTGTACGCATAGCTGCAGGACATGGATTTTCTATGAACTTTTGTTTTGAGCTCTGTGGGCTGCACAAATAAGGGGTCATGGGGTTTTCACACCTCCCTCTTAGTATATCATTTGCTTACGAGGCAGAGACCATCATTGCACAGAACAAAGTGGTCCATTCCCATTCTTCCCTGTGTTCTGCTTTCTTATTTAACTGATGGCAGCATTTAGAAAAACAAGTAAGATATGGCTGCTAAAAGAGCAGGAGAGAGGGAGGTTTAAGGTAGGAATAGAACTACCCAATGACATGCTTGGTTCTGGACAAAGAATGAAGATAACCCCTACATAGAACTTCCTGTGAGGGAATGATCACACTACTTCCCTCAGACAATAGTATTACCATAAAGCATAACTCCAGGCAAAAATAAAAAGATTAATTAATTAGTCCAATAAAAGATGTACCGTATCTTGAACACCCCTCACATTTTTGTAAATATTTTATTATATCTTTTCATGTGACAACACTGAAGAATGATACTTTGCTACAATGTAAAGTTGTGAGTGTACAGCTTGTATAACAGTGTAAATTTGCTGTCCCCTCAAAATAATTCAACACAAAGCCATTAATGTCTAAACTGCTGGCAACAAAAGTGAGTACACGCCTAAGTGAAACTGTCCAAATTGAGCCCAAAGTCTCAATATTTTATGTGGCCACCATTATTTTCCAGCACTGCCTTAACCATCTTGGGCATGGAGTTCACCAGAGCTTCAGAGGTTGCCACTGGAGTCCTCTTCCACTCCTCCATGATGATATCACGGAGATAATGGATGTTAGAGACCTTGATCTTCTCCACCTTCCATTTGAGGATGCCCCACAGATGCTCAATAGGGTTTAGGTCTAGAGAGATGTTTGGCCAGTCCATCACCTTTACCCTCAGCTTCTTTAGCAAGACAGTGGTCATCTTGGAGGTGTGTTTGGGGTCGTTATCATGTTGGAATACTGCCCTGCGGCCCAGCCTTTCAAGGGACGGGATCATGCTCTGCTTCAGTATGTCACAGTACATGTTGGTATTCATAGTTCCCTCAATGGACTGTAGCTCCAAAGTACCGGTAGCACTCATGCAGCCTCAGACCATGACACTCCCACCACCATGCTTGACTGTACGCAAGACACACTTGTCTTTGTACTCCTCACCTGGTTGCTGCCACACACGCTTGACTCTATCTGAACTAAATAAGTTTATCTTGGTCTCGTCAGACCACAGTACATGATTCCAGTAATCCATGTCCTTAATGTGCTTCTTTTCAGCAAACTGTTTGCGGGCTTTCTTATGCATCATCTAGAAGTGGCTTCCTTCTGAGATGACAGCCATTCAGACGAATTTGATGCAGTGTGCAGCGTATGGTCTGAGCACTGACAGGCTGACCCCCCATGCCTTCAACCTCTGCAGCAATACTGGTAGCACTCATACATCTGTTTCCCAAAGACAACCTCTGGATCTGACGCTGAGCACGTGCACTAAACTTCTTTGATCGACCATTGCGGTGCCTGTTCTGAGTGGAATCTGTCCTGTTAAATCGCTGTATGGTCTTGGTCACCTTGCTGCAGATCAGTTTCAGGGTCTTGGCAAACTTCTTATAGCCTAGGCCATCTTTATATAGAGCAACAATTCTTTTTTTCAGGTCCTCAGAGAGTTCTTTGCCATGAGGTGCCATGTTGAACTTCCAGTGACCAGTATGAGAGAATGAGAGCGATAACACCAAATTTAACATACCTGTTCCCCATTCACACCTGAGACCTTGTAACACTAACTAAACACATGACCCTGGAGAGAGAAAATGGCTAATTGTGCCCAATTTGGACATTTTCATATAGGGGTGTACTCACTTTTGTTACCAGTGGTTTAGACATTATTGGGTGTGTGTTGAGTTATTTTGACGGAACAGCAAATTTACACTGATATACAATCTGTACACTCACTATGTTACATTGTAGCAACGTGTACTTTCTTCAGTGTTGTCACATGAAAAGATATAATAAAATATTTACAAAAATGTGAGGGGTGTACTCACATTTGTAAGATAGTGTAATAATATATATAACATATTCCCTCTGAGCCCATATTGTCTTGCACATACCCCAGCTTGTGACTGAACCAGGGCCGGATTAAGAGCATCACGGGCCTGGTGCTGAGGATTTTGGTGGGCCTTTTTTGTGGAAATAAATTCCCGGCTCCATCATGTTTTGGAAAGGTCTCTGGGAGCACTGACAATCTCTCAGAGGGCTGAGACTGCGGCTCCCCCAGAGACTGCCTGACAAAGATGTCAGTGCTCCCAAAGAGACTACGCCCCATGTCACATACTGTATACTGCCACACATGTCACAGAGACTGTCCTACATGTCACAGAGACCACCCTACATGTCACAGAGACCACCCTACATGTCACAGAGGCTGCCCTACATGTCACAGAGACCGCCCCACAGGTCACAGAGACCTCCCCACACTTCATAGAGACCACCCCACACTTCACAGAGACCGCCCCACACTTCACAGAGACCGCCCCACAGTTCACAGAGGCCTTACCACACTTCACAGAGACCGCCCCACAGTCCACAGAGAGCTGCCCACAGTTCACAGAGACCACCCCACAGTTCACAGAGACCTCCCCTCACTTCACAGAGACCTCCCCACACTTCACAGAGACCACCACACACTTCACAGAGACCTCTCCACAATTCACAGAGACCTCCCCACACTTCACAGAGACCTCCCCGCACTTCACAGAGACCGCCCCACGCTTCACAGAGACTGCCCCACAGTTAACAGAGACCTCCACACACTTCACAGAGACCTCCCCACACTTCACAGAGACCGCCCCACACTTCACAGAGACCTCCGCACAGTTCACAGAGAACTCCCCACAGTTCACAGAGACCTCCCCACAGTTCACAGAGACCGCCACACACTTCACAGAGATCTCCCCACCATTCACAGAGACCGCCCCACAATTCACAGAGACTGCCCCACAGTTCACAGAGGACTCACCGCACTTCACAGAGACCACCCCACAGTTCACAGAGAACTGCCCACAGTTCACAGAGACCGCCCCACAGTTCACAGAGACCTCCCCTCACTTCACAGAGACCTCCCCACACTTCACAGAGACCGCCCCACACTTCACAGAGACCTCCCCACAATTCACACAGGCCTCCCCACACTTCACAGAGACCTCCCTGCACTTCACAGAGACCACCCCACACTTCACAGAGACTGCCCCACAGTTAACAGAGACCTCCACACACTTCAAAGAGACCTACCCACACTTCACAGAGACCGCCCCACGCTTCACAGAGACCTCTGCACAGTTCACAGAGAACTCCCCACAGTTCACAGAGAACTCCCCACAGTTCACAAAGACCACCCCTCCAGAGACACTTGACACCCCTCCAGAAACACTTGACACCCCTCAAGAGACACTTGACACCCCTCAAGAGACACTTGAC
>BLSH010059266.1:0-25354 GCA_018402905.1 Glandirana rugosa | reverse complement strand
TATGGAGTCAGGAAGTTCCCTTGTTTCTTCCCCAGAATCTACACTTGCACTGCGTGCCGGGCTGTATCCACCGCCATCCGCTCTGAATTTGGCTTTAGCAGGACTGGCGGACTGAGGTGTGGGAGGATAGGAGCCTGGATTACTTTTTAAGGTTGCATTATTGTCATTCTGGCCTGGAGTATGGGGCTGGGTGCTGTGATTACATGCTGGCGTGGATGATGTGCCCGCGCCATTTTGCCTACCTCCATCCGCGGCCTGTGTGAAGTACATCGTTAGCTTTTGCGGTTTCCTCTCCTCCTTTCGCTTCCTCGTCATGCTCCCCCGTGTCTTGTGGACTGATTCGCCCTGTTTAGGGTGTCTGATGGTGGTCTTTCACCGCCGTTTTGTGCCGTTGAACAGCCCTGGATCTCGGAGCTCCGCTCTCAAGCTGCCATCCCGCTCCGCGGCAAGCCACGCCCCCCAAGAAAATAATTTTTTAAGGCAACCCCCTCCCTCTCTTCTCTGATTGGCCACAGGCAAAGTCGCCTGGCCTGGAGTTCGCCCAAAGTTGCCTCTGAAGTCGGATCGCCTAGGTGTGAACCGGCCCTAACCACCACTTTAAATGGTAATATTTATTACTATTTATGTTTGTTGTTATAAGAAAATACGATTGATAACTTGGAACACTTAATTTGGGATTAAAGATTACACATTTTTGAAATGCATTTAGAAATATTTCTCTTACTCCTGGTTCTTAAGTAATCTTTTACCATGTTTAAGGGACTCAAAAGGTTAACGTGTTTTACTTGCCCAGGCTCTATTTTTTAGCAGACAGTCATTGATGGAATCCTTTTCTCATTTATCATTACCAAACCATCCCTAGTTCAATGCAATACAGCAAGCCTGTTGGAATTTATCTATACTAGCTCACAGATTACAGACCTGGGAATCAATACTTGTCCTCTGTTGGCTTATGTGAGTTATCAGCTTCTAGCCTATCACATTTTATACAAGTGGACTGAAAACATATTGGCAATGTTTTGAAGATTTACATTCCAAATAGCCATGTTGTTTATGCTCTGCAGAACACTAGTCTTTAAATGTATTATTTTTTTAACATGTCAGCATTCATTATCTTATCTTCATCACCTTTCAAGCACTAAATATGTAGTAACATATTTACATAATGCATATTATAGAGGGTAATTATTTTGCATAATTACTACTTCAGTGTTAGTGAATTTGCTGGAATTGCAACCGCTTCCCTGTAATACTTTTACTAAGAAATAATTATAGCCTTTGATCATATATTCTGAAATAAGCAGTTTATTTGGAAAAGAGAAGTTATTCTAATACTTTAACTGCATTATTTTTTGAATCAAAGAAGCTTTATTGTAACGTGTAAGACAGGTACAGGTACACCGAAATGCATATTTCGATCAAACAATAATATCACTATTCCGTGTGGTTTTCAAAAACCATGTTGCATGCAATATAATTTCCAAAAGCGCTGCGTAAATTGTTGGCATTATATAAATCCTGTATAATAATAATAATAATAATTTCACATTCCTGCTTACCTAAGCATTTTTATTAACAACAAGAACAGTAAGGAAGCACCCTACCACATTCTTTTTAGTCAAATAACCCCCTACCACACCAGCACGTTGTCTACCCTCATCGCCTCCCCACTCAACCATCAAGTATACACCGTCCACCGCTCCCCCAGCCAGGGGACCGCGGGTCATCTGCACATTAGTCTGAGGCCTACAGGTTACTAAGATGAGCGATGAGCCCTTACCCCAGCATTCTGCCCATTACCAATTCCGTATCTTGCCATAGATCCCATATTTTGCTGAATTTCTGGGGGCATCCCCTGTGTTGGTATATATATTTCTCCAGCCTAAGCATACTACCCATTTGTCCAATCCATTCTTTGATGGTAGGGAGATTCACAGATTTCCAATGCCTCCACACTAGTTTACGAGCCTGAAAAAGGGCTCTAGCTATGGCCGTCCTAGTATGCTCCTCAACAGGTAGTTCATCAAAAATACCCAATATATATTGTTTTGGGTCACTGGGTAAGGTCACCCGAAACACAGAGTTGATGGTGTTTATCACCTCAGTCCAGTATGGATGAAGCTTCGGACACCGCCACAGTAAGTGTATCAAATCCCCATGGTCCCTGAGGCATCTGGTACAGCTGGGGTCCTTCTTTAATCCCATCCCACACAGTCGGGCAGGCGTCAGGTGCACTCTAAGAACTAGGTATAGCTGTGATACCCTCTGCGCAACATTGAGAGAACTGGTCACCACCGCCTGTAAAACTTCCTCCCACTGGTCTTCTTCAAAAGTCCCTACATCCCTCTCCCATTTATCGATCACACCAGTGGGGAAGCCACGCAGAAAGACGGCCGCCAGCATGGAGTAGCAGATGAAGATGAACCCTTTAAGGAGGGAAACTTCCCTCATATAATTAAATATTGGTGTCTGGGAGCATTCCCATATTGTTCCCTCCGACTGTGTCCTGACTACGTGGTGTAATTGCAAGAAATAAAAGTACTATAAATATAGTACATATATAAATACTTTGTGGGACACCATAGTTATGTCTTAATTCAGGGAAAGTCAACAATTTGCCATTACAGAAGATATGTTTTAAATCCGTTACCCCATATCTCGCCCACCTAGGCCCACTATCTAGCGCCAAGAGTTCTGGGTAGTACTTGTTGTTACAGATAGGACTCATACTAGTGAACCCATTCACATTTTGTAGCTGTCTAGCCTTAAGCCACACCTTCTGCACAAGAGCAAAAGTGGGGTACCGTTTATTTGATTTAGCTTAGAACAGGGCCTCCAGGCCCCTCGCCACCTCTACATTTTTCGTTACATGCCACATTAGGGATACAGAGGAGTCCGTCACTGGGCCCCCACCCTCTCGCTCCACCAGCATAGCCCTTGCGATATGCTGCAATTGAGACGCCAAGTAGTATAGCAGAGGGTTTGGTAATGCCAGTCCCCCAGCATCTTTTGGCTTCTGCAGTTGCTCCAATTTAATCCGAGATGGCTTCTTCAGCCACAGAAAGGATTGGAGGGCCATGTTGATGATGCGGAACACTTTCAAAGGTATCACTACTAGAGTTGAGCGAACACCTGGACATTCGGGTTCTGCGGGTCTGAACGAACTTTGGGAAAAAGTCCGGGTTCGGCACCGAACGTTGCCCGAACATTATCCCAGATCCCGAACCCCATTGAAGTCAATGGGGACCCGAACTTTTAGGCACAAAAATGGCTGTAACAAAGTCAAGTGCCCTACAAAAAAAATAGGGATAGGGAAAATAAATTAAAATCAAATAAACTAGGAGAGGATTTTTGAACAATAATGTGTCACTTACAGCTGCAGCTAGAACCTCTCCCTTTATAACTAGGAGATGATTTTTGAACAATAATCTGTCCCTCTAAGCAGAAGCCTCTACCTAGTGCAGTCAGATCTCTCAAAGCAGCAGTATGTGAAATCTCAAATTACTCCCACAATCTGATCGTTGTGTACGATCGTAGCAATCGTTGTGTTATGCAGAGTTTGATCTGCAATCTGTCACTCAAAGCAGCAGAATGTGAAATCTCAAATTTCTGCAATCTGTCCCTCAGAGCAACAGTAGTAGTAATCTCAGGATGCAGGGTCAGATGTTAAAATGTCTGCAATCTGTCCCTCACAAAAACGCCGGCATCATCCTCTCCCTACACTAACCCAAGAGCATGTGACATGCAGCATTGTGACTCCAGCCTCATATAGAGGCTGGGTCACATGATGAACAAAAGGAGAAAGCGAAACCGCTCCAGGTGTATGATAATAGTAGATTCCCGGATAAGTAGGTGCTGTTGTGGAGACCGCTGTCCAGTTAACATGAAGTTCGCAAAGAGAAGACCGCACTCCAATATCCAAAAGAAAAGGTTACCATTTATTGTGAACCAAAAAATAAATCCAGGCAGACAAAACAAAAGCTGTATACACAGGTTAACGCATTTCACGGGTATAGAACCCGCTTATTCATAAACTGGGTCACATGATGCACTAACCAATCACAGACATGCCATTAGTAGGCATGGCTGTGATGGCTTCTAAGGGCAAACCAGTGAAACGCTTGTTGATTGGCTGTCCTGCAGCTATTCAACATGCGTGATCAACTACCAGAACCCAGAACCCGAAACCCAAACGTTTTTTGAAACGTCCGTGTTCAGGTCTGGGTCCCGGACACCCAAAAGTTTGGTACGGACCCGAACGTTACAGTCCGGGTTCGCTCAACACTAATCACTATGGGAGTATTATGCAGGGCATAAAGAAGTTGGGGCATAAAGACCATTTTTATAAGGTTCACCCTTCTAGCTAAAGATATTTTCAGTTTTGACCAGACCTTAATCTTGTCTCTAATTCAGTCCAGCAGCGGCATTATGTTCAAGGAAACATACTCCAGCGGGTATGGGGTAACCTGCATGCCCCAGTATTTGAAGCTAGAAAACACCGGATATTCTGTATTGAGGCTGTCTGGGTGTCCTGTGCAGAATCCAGTAGCATGATAGAAGATTTGGTCCAATTTATGACCAAACCCGAGTACCTGCCAAACCTGGATATGACCAACATCGCCTCCCTCAGGGACCCAGAAGTGTCCACGAGGAGAAGCAATGCGTCATCCGCATATAACATGATTTTCTCTTGTACTATGAGTAAGCGTCATTTTGGGACGTGAAACACGTTAGCTGCTGCATCTCGGGTCCGCTCCTGGTTGTGCCCTGCCTGTACCCATGTATATATGATATATGCGCAATAAAAAGGCAATTACTTGGAGTGCGGCTGTCTGAAGACTTTTTGTTTCCTCATTAATGCTTTGGCGGAACCTGCACCCAATTGAGGTGGATTGCTGGATAGTGGCTGGCCGGGGCTTTGAGCGGGTGTATTTGCTCTTCTTCTTATATTCGAATGGATCATTGCCACCAGGGGCTCCATTGCGACAGCGAACAGCAGAGGGGACAGAGGGCACCCCTGACGGGTGCCTCTGTGCAAAGAGAAGGGTTGGGAGCAGAAAGATAGTTCAAAGATTCATGGGGTTTGCAAACTTCTATAGAAAATTCATCCAGGGCTTCTCAGCCATTGTGGAACCCATCACACGGCTGAACAAACAAAATGTCCAGTTCCATTGGCCCCCCGAAGCCCAAACAGCCTTCCAGAAACTCAAATCTCTGTTCACCTCAGCACCAATCTTGAAGCACCCAGACTCGACCCTTCCGTACGTCCATGAAGTGGACACAACTGAAACCACGGTCGGAGTCATCCTCTCCCAGCGTCAAGGTACCAAGGCCTTGCTCCACTCAGTAGCCTTCTTCTCCCACAAGTTGTCGGCACCAGAGAGGAACTAGGTCGTGGGGGACAGGGAGCTGCTGGCCATTAAGGCGGCTCTGGAGGAATGGCGGTACTTGCTGGAAGGAGTGGCACATCCTATTCTTATCTATACCGACCATAAGAACCCGGAGTACCTCAGAATGGCCAAGAGACTGAAACCTGCTGGGCCCTCTTCTTCTCCAGGTTCCATTTCCACACGACTTATCGGCCAGGATCAAAAAACGGCAAGCCTGACGCTCTCTTTAGGATGTTTGCTGAGTCAGGAAATGCCGCTCTACCTGACACCATACTGCCAGCAAGGAACTTCCTGTTGACCAACGCGGATGTGCTGTCCCAAATTCGGCGAGACCTGACGGGCACTACTAGCCCCAGCGACACCAGACTGACCGTCAAGGAAGGCCTATGGTGGTTTTGTAGCAAAGTCTTTGTTTTGGTAGGCCTGTGCCTCAGGATCTTAGGCCTCTGCCACGACCACAAGTTGGCAGGACAATTCAGCTCCAGGAAAATGGCCAAACTACTCTCCCGATCCTTCTGGTGGCTGAACGCCACAGAAGACTGCAAGAAATATGTTGGTGCCTGTCCCATCTGTGCCTGGAACAAAACAGACAAGGCCAAAGCCTGGGGCCGCCTAAACCCCCTTCCTGTACATGAGCGCCCATGGTCTCAGTTGGCTATGGATTTTATTGTGGAATTGCCTCTGTCTGAAGGATACTCCCCCATCTTTGTGGCTATGGACCGCCTGACAAAGATGGCACATTTCCTACCTATGAAGGGGACCCCCACAGCGACCGAGACCACCAACACCTTTATTAAGGAAATAGTCCGGCTCCACGGGATACCCAGCAATATTGTATCCGATCACGGGGTGCAATTCACGTCTAAGTTCTGGAAGGCTCTGTGCGCAGCTTTGGAGATCGAGCTCGCATTTTCGTACACGTACCCCCCACAGACCAACGGCCAGACCGAGAGAACGAATCAGACGTTAGAACAATACCTGCACTGCTTCTCATCGTTCTCCCAAAATGACTGGGTTGCACTGCTACCATTGGCCCGCGTTCGCTTACAATAACACCATCCACTCGGCCACCAAGCAGTCCCCATTCTGGGCCAATTATGGGTTCCATCCCACATTCCTAACGGAACTGACTGGAGACCCTGTCAAGGACACAGGAACAAAACAAGGAAGCATATGACAAGAGAAGGAGGGGGAATTGAAGCTCCAGCCAGGCGATCGCGTCTGGTTGTCCACTAGGAACCTTAAGCTGGCTTGCCCCCCAAAGAAGCTAGGCCCAAGATTCATGGGGCCATTTCCAATCAGAAAGAAAATCAACAGGGTGGCATTTGAACTGGACCATCCCCCTTCTCTGCGGTTCCACCCGGTCTTCCCCATTTCTCTGCTGAAACCTGTTACATAGAAACATAGAAACATAGAAAAGTGACGGCAGAAAAAGACTGAGTAGTCCATCGAGTCTGCCCCTTTTTATTTTTTTTATTTTTTTATTTTTTTACATTAACCTTGTTGTCTAACTATGGATTTATGTTTATCCCAAGCATGTTTGAAGCCATTTACTGTTGACTGTCTCACAACCTCTGTTGGTAGTTTATTCCAATCATCAACCACCCAGTCTGTTGTCCCAGACTCGTTCCCAGGACAGGGGACAGACCTGCTAAACCCAATTCTGGTCAACGGAGAGGAGGAGTTTGAGGTTGAAGCCATTCTAGACTGTCGGAGGAGGGCAGGTTCTACACAATACTTGATAAAGTGGAGAGGGAATGGCCCTGAAGAAAATTCCTGGGAGCCAGAAGAGAACATCCACGCACCCGGATTAATCAAGGCCTTCAGAAGAAACCGCCCAGACGACGGCACCCGGCAAGGCATCCGGAGGCTGCTCCTTGGGGGGGGGCAATGTTAGGAAGAGTCATCTTTTCAGGTGTTTGGCGCCTGTTAACCCCTTTCAGCGGTGGTGCGCGCGCCTGTGCGCGTTCGCGTGCGCACGCGCCGGAAACGGCGCCAAACGGCTCTATGTAAACCTATGGAGCCCAGCAGCAAGTGCTGTCCATTCTACAGCATCTGCGACCTGTGAGCCCCAGCTCTATCCTCTGTTCCTGTGTGACTACCTGTTTCCTGTTAGACCCGGCTTGCCCTGACCTGCTGATCTGCTGCCTGCACCGACCCCGGCTTCCCTCGACCATCCAATTGTCGGATCCTCCTGTACTTCTGCTGCCAGCCTGATAACAACCCTGCTTGGACTTGACTACCCTTCTGCCTGACCCCTCTGTATTGCACTGCCTGCCCGTTGCCGACCCAGCCTGCATGACCATCCCTCTGATCTGCATGACCCTCTGGATCCTCACTTCATCATCAGTGACTTCCAGCCCTCATGCCATCCCGCACTCTTGGATCTCCTGTCTGCTCTACCAGGGATCCTTGAATCGGGTGCGCAAGAGTGATTGTTCCCTGCACAAGACAGACTCCACCGCCAGGACCGTGACACAAACGATTTGCAACGTCCTCGTTTTTCAGTTTGTTCGCTTTGGTATTTGTCCTCCAGGTCACTAACGCAGCCTTCAACCACTGTAGTGCGCTCTCTAATCTTCTGAAGGTCATGTCGAATGAGGCCCAGCTCCTCTTTCATCCCCCCAAAGTTCTCCTTCAGGATATCTACGGAAGCTGTGCATTTGTGCACAGCTCGGAGGATGTCCGCTAGTGTCGGCTGAATGTCTTCTCCTTCCTCCGCCTCACTGTCTGATGCCCACATGGAGAGCGACTCCATGTGAGGCTGTGCATGCGGCCTACCCTCCTCATGGAAGATGGCCTGGGTCGCCTCCAGATCTGAGCCTGCCGACTGGCCCCCTCCCCCGGTTAGTTTCTGCTTGTAATACAGCATGTCCCTTTGAGTCTCTTTCAGGTCCCCCCTAGGCGTCTTGGGTGGTTTACCTGACTTCTCCCCGGTGCGGGGCCGTTGTGGGAGAGCTGCCTCGGCACCATATTGAGCGTCCTGTTGTCCTCCCTCCTCCATCCTTTTGCGGGTCAGCATGCCTCCGGTTCAGCAGGACCGTACCACCAGAAGGTACCGGGAGTCAGAGGGGATATTGTAAACCAGGTGTGGAGCAATTCCAGGGCTTTTGCTCAGCCGGGAACAGGATCAGTACAGGATCGGGTGTTGTCGTTCTTGGCCACGCCCCCTTAAGTGCATTTTTACAAGGTTGTTTTATACATATTTTTTTTTAACAGGTACAATTTTTTATTGAAAATTTGCAATGTCATACATGTATATAGCACAAAAGATACATCATGAATTGGAACAACACATAGTCATACAATTGTAAAACCATCATAGACACCTACAGGCATCTTTACTAAGAGATAATATGGGTTTCTCATATAGAGTGACCAGCAGTTTACCCTGAAATATATTTGAAGCCTAAGCATTACTATATTCAATATTAGACAGGCATCAATCACCTATTGGGGAGGGGGGTCTCCAGAAACCAAAGAAGGGGATAAGCTGGAATATAAGAATAGTACCTCTCAGCTTCCATGAGGAGGCTCCATGGGGGCAGTTACAACCCATATACAGTGCTTTGAAGAAGCATTCATATATTCATACACCTTGAAATGTTTGTTTCAAATCTTTTTTATTGAAAATTTAATGAAAATGACAAGAGAAATAATTACTAAGACCAAATGTCAGATACATGTATAAACTCAAACAAAGTGTACATATATAAATGTTCACAAACTTACAAATTGAGGTAATAGTTGCAAAGAGATGTATATAGTAGTACAAAGACCAATGACTGGGGAACATCAAAGAAAAATATATTCAAATGTCAAAGAGGAGCAATAAATACAGGAAGGTGCAATACCATATCTATATTGATAGCACCCTGGCTGGGAACAAACTGTGACCAGGGTAACAAGCAGTATCTCCCCTACCCTTGGGATCCTTGAAACAAACAGGATTAAAGGGATAAAATCTCTGAAATATCACACGAGACTATACTAAAACAGATCAATGTACCCCATTTTAAATACCTCTTGGTGGGGGTCTTTAAAGACCCCTTCTGATCAACCAGTTATGAAAGGGAGAAACATTCCCTGTAACAAATATACCCTATCATACTAATGGAGATAGAGATAGAGTCTGATTAAAAGAGACCGAGAATAACGTAACTTAAAGAGGGATAGAAAGCCAGAAGGGAGACAAAAGAAGGAAAAGAAGAAGAAAAAAAAAAAAAACACCTTGACACCAGAAAGGCTAATTAAGGGGGTAGAAGAAATAAAAATAAAATGAGGAGGGGGGGCATCCTGGTATTTTTAAATAATTCCTCCAAGGTTCCCAAACTAGATCAAATTTAGGGGAGGAATCCAGGATGTAGCTGGCTAGCTTTTCTTGCACCATTATCCAGGATATCTTCCTTACCGCTTCAGTGAAAGATACTGACAGGCGTTTCCATGATCTAGCAATTGTAATCTTAGCCCCCAAAAAGATAAATTGGATGAGCGTATATAGTGGTTTGGACACACCTTCGGGTTTAGAATTAAGGAGAGCTAGTTCTGGACATTGGGGGATTGGGAGGCCCGAGATCTTACGGATCAGTTGAAATAATCTGTTCCAGAAACTTCTCAGATGAGGACATTCCCACCAAACATGAAGGAAAGTGCCCACGTGCTCGCAACCTCTAAAGCAGAGATTTGAGGCATTAGGGAAGATAGCTACTAATCTAGTAGGAACTAGATACCATCTGATAAAGACTTTCAAATTGGCTTCCTTCAGAGAGATATTAGTGATCCCTTTATAGCAACGTGAGAATAATGAGAACCATTTATCATCATCCCACTCTACCTGAAGATCCCTTTCCCATTTAACCACGTGCTGTGGTCTGGATGAGTCCTCCACCAGCGCAGCGTAGATCAAGGAGACACCGCCTCTCGATTCAACAGTTCCCGAGCACCACTGTTCGTAAGGGGTAGTACCTGGGTGATCTTTCCTGGAATTCCACCATGTAGTCAGGAAGTGGTGTATTTGGAAAAAACGGAATTTCTCTGAGAGTGGCATCTCTAGCTTATTAATGAAATGGGATAGCGTTAAAGGTCCGGATAGTGATAAGAAATGACCTATACGATATAACCCCTTGTCCGTCCACCATTTAAAAGCTCTAATATCTAGACTGGGTGGGAACTGAGGGTTATGAAAAAGGTGGGTGAGTGGGCGAAGAGTTGAGATTAGGTTGGGAGACTTGAGAACTGAGTCACATAGGGCCATAGAGTGGGACAAAGTGTGAGATAATATAGGGGGTCTCGACTTAAGGGGGGTACTTAACAGGAAGTCTATGGTGTTATGGGGAACTGCCTGTCTTTCTATTTTCACCCAATCAGGGGTGGTCCCTCTGGAGAATACGATAGAGAATTGGGCCAGTTGTGATAATATTTAAAGAGATGCAGGAGACCTAGACCCCCTTGATATAGAGTACCTTAGCAGAACATCTGAAGCCTTTACGGGCCCAAATGAATTTCAGTATCAGGGATTGCAGTTTTTGCAGATCAGACTTCCTCACCGGAATGGGGAGAGCCCTGCAAAAATAAAGAATCCTGGGGAGGAGAGTCATCTTGATCGCGTGTATCCTGCCCAACCAAGATAGACCCTCCCGATCCCAGCTAGAGATGTCCTGTGCTAATTTCTTTAAGAGAGGGGGGTAGTTGACTTCAAATAGTTTGTTGGTGTTGGCTGCCAGGCTGACCCCAAAATAGGGGATATGAGAAGAATTCCAGCTAAATTTATATAGGTCCTTTAGACGAAGAACAGTTTGTTCAGTCAAAGAGATATTTAAATCTGCTGATTTGGACCAATTCACACAGAAACCTGAGGTTTCGCCAAAAAGTTGGAGTAGCCGTATAACCTTAAGGGTAGATGTGATGGGGGATGAGATGAACATAAGTAAATCGTCCGCAAAAAGCACGCATTTATGTGTGTATGGTCCACAGTCGATCCCTTGGATGTCTGGGTTATCTCTTATGGCTATGGCCAAAGACTCTATCACGATAGCGAAGATTAAGGGGGATAATGGGCATCCCTGTCTAGTGCCTCTGAAGATATGGAAAGGGTCGGAGTAAAAATTATGTAATTTGACTTGGGCGATAGGGTTCGAGTATAGAGCTTTTAGGATTTGGATAAATCTAGGACCAAATCCCCATCTCTTTAAGACTTCAAAAAGATACGACCAGTTTACTGTGTCGAAGGCTTTTTGCAGGTCAACTGATAAAATATAGCCTTCCCGCGCAGGGCTCCCATCCCAGTTAGAATTATGTAATGACACAATATCCACTGCTCTGCGGATCTGGTCAGGACCTTGCCTGCCCGGGATAAAACCTACTTGATCTTTATGAATGTAATGGCCTATGAATTTCGAAAGTCTATTAGCTAATATTTTTGTCATGATTTTGAGATCATTATTAATCAAAGAGATGGGTCTGTAATTGCTGACATCAGAATGATCCTTTCCAGGTTTGGGGATGACCGAAACAAAAGCTTTATTGTCCTCGCTTTGTAGGACTTTATCAGTTCTTAGAGAGTTGAAAAATTTTGTTAGGAAGGGCGCAAGTACTGGGCCAAAGGTTTTGTAATATCCTGAGGAAATTCCATCTGGTCCAGGGGCAGAGCCCTTCCTAAGATTTTTAATCACCTCCAAAACCTCTGCCTCGTTGAAGGGAGATTCTAGTGAAGCCGCATGATCTGCCGACAAATTAGGGAGTGTGATGGAGTTCAGAAAGGCTTCAAGGGAAGAAGGAGGAGCTGCTTGACCTTTGTCATAAAGTTTAGCGTAAAAATTTTGAAAGGTGGACATGATCCGTTTCGTGGTTCTGGGTGAGATTGACCGAGTGATCCCTAATCTTAGGGAAAGAATGAGAGTGACACCTGGGGGACAGCCTGGCAGCCAATTGGGGACCTATATGGTCTCTTTGCAGATACGAATGAGCTCTGGACCATTGGATTTGCTTCTCAGCTTTAGTAGTGAGAGCGAGGTTCAGGGCTAGTCTTTCTGCTTCCAACTGGGACCAAGACTGATGGGTCAGATTCTTTTTGTGAATTTTAGCGAGGTCTTGAAATCTCCCCTCCAGCTTCTCAATCTCTATCTTCCTTTCCTTTTTTAACCTAACTGATAATTGGATAAGAATTCCCCTCATAACCCCCTTATGAGCTGCCCACAGTATCGGTGGGGTAACTTCCCTTGTGTCGTTTCTGAGAAAATAGTCCTTAAGCTCTTTTTCTAACATTAAACAGTGCACTGGGTTGTTTAGGAGAGATTCATTTAGGTGCCAGTGGGGATTCTTCACCCCACCCGGTTCGACTTTGATTTGTATTATTACTAAAGAGTGGTCAGATAAGGGAGAATCCCTAATGGAAGATCTAAAGATCAAGGGGGATAAAGAGGCCGGAACAAAAATGTGGTCTATTCGAGCCATACTCTTGTGCGGCGCTGAGTAGTGGGTGTAGTCCCTCACTTTAGGGTTCAATTCCCTCCAGATATCTATAAAGCCAATGGAGAACAGGAGTTTGGCGAGCTTAAGGCTATGTTTCGGAGGCCGGAGAAGACGGGACGGGCCTAGGCCTGACTTATCAAGCATGGGATCAAGGGCTAAATTCGAGTCCCCACCCAGTATTACCTTCCCTTTGAGAAGGGGCAGGATACGGTTAAATAGCCCCTTTGAAGAATTTATATTAGCCGGAGTTTGGAGCGTAATAGGACACTAGAGAATATAATACGCCCCCTATAGTCCCTTTCAAAAGAATAAATCTCCCTTCTAAGTCCTTAACTTCCTCCATGAGGGAAAAGTTCAGGTGCTTGGCTAAAAATATTCCCACCCCTCTTTTCTTATCGGGAGCATTTGCTAGAAAGAATTGTGGATACCTTGAGTGAATAAATTTGGGAACATATTGATTTGGGAAGTGGGTTTCTTGAAGCAAGAGGATATCTAGATGATGGGAGTGGGCATTGAAGTATTTTTTCCATTTTACAGGGGAATTAAGGCCCTGAACATTATGTGATGCCACTCTCAGAGAAGAGAAAGCATTAGCCGACATGGGAACCGTGAGAGCATTGATCCACAAACCACATCAGGGAAGGACTCACCCAAACCATCACCAGCACCGGGAGGGACCTGACCGACCAAGTAGTAGAGATGTCAATCCAAAAAAGTCTTCTACGAGGTAGCTTTTCCTGGTGTCTAGAGGAAGAAGAAAAGAAAGGGAGGGTAACAAAAGGAAAAGACAAACAAGATAGAAGAGAGACAGGAGTACACAACAAAAGGGGGAAGCGACAAAGAATAGTCGCTAAACCCCCCAAAATCCCGGGAGTGAGGAGACTAGGGGGTCCCCTCACTATCAGGAAAGAGAACATAAGTGTCTGCCCAAACGGCAGAACTACATCTGGGCAAGGGAGTACCATTGGGAGCAACCCAAAGTCAGAGGGAGAAGCATGGCCTCCTCCCCGGTCACTACTCCAGAGCCAGAATAAAGGTCGAATTGAAGGCTAGCCCAAAAGTAACTCAAAAACCTGAATCTAAAAATATAGTCCGGACAACTTCCCTAAGAGCTCCTGACCGATTAAGTCAGGGCCCCCAGCGTTGATCTGTCGTGACCCGCAGGCAGGTCCACCCCCGAGTCCACGACCCGTAAATCAAATGGACCAAGGGGGAGCGGCCGGGAACAATAAGTCTCAGCATAATAAACCTGTAACGTGTTATGTGAAACCAATAAAAAGAGAGGCAAATTAAACCATTGGGGTCCCGCCTCCAGCCGGCCTCCATCCCTCGCCTACCCAAAGACTAGAGCTCAGGACAGGCAAGGGGTGCAAGCGAACCCCTGACCGCCCCGCGAAAAATATAAAAGAGAAAACTTCTTTAAACAGTATTCTTGAACCAAACAGTAGTCACCCTCAGTGAGGATAGTCAATATTCAGTGATCCATGAAAAATAGAAGACTGACAGGACCAAATTGGGAATCAGAGACAAGGGAAATATAGCAAACATCAAGGAGGGTGGGAGTCTTTAGCCTTCTTCTGTTGCTGCCTCCGCCACATTGGAAGAATAGGGCTCTGAGGGGAGGGTCTCTTGGAGGGGCCCATGTTCTTATGGTGAGAGGCTGTAGAAGGATCTAGCGATATGAGGTTAAGCTTGATCATCAGCTGTTCTCCTTCTTGGAATGAGGAAAAGCCACATTTTTTGCACTTGAAAATAAAAGTCAGATGGAAGGGGAAGGCCCACCAGTATTTGATGGAAGATTTATTGAGAATTTCCAGGAGAGGTTTCAGGGTTCTTCTTCTCTGAATAGTGGTCGGAGATAAATCAGCGAAGACTTGGACGGAGTGCCCACGAATAGAAAGGTTGGGGTTGGATCTAGAGACCTTCATGACCTCCTCTTTAACTCCATAAAAATGAGGTTTTACCACGATATCTCTAGGGAGGCCATCCGACCTTGGTGGTTGAATGGCTCTATGGGCCCTATCCAGTTCCAAACGGTGCTCCGGGATACCAGGGATGATTTCTTTAATAAAATCGCTCACAACTGTACGCACATCAGTGATGGCCTCAGGGATCCCTCTAATCTGGAAGTTGTATCGTTTAGAGCGATTCTCCAGATCATCTATTTTGGAAAGAGCCGATTCTAATTGATCCTGAAGATCTTGAATACGAGCAGTGTTTTGACTAATTCTTGTAACTGATTGGTCCGTCTTCTGTTCTATCACATCTATTCTGTTTCCCAAGCCCTAAAGATCAGCCTGGATAACAGAGGTTATTTGAGAGGCTGTTTGGGCAAGGCCTTTTGAAAGCATTTTGGAAAAAACCTCCATCATCATCTTAAAGTCAGAATGAGGTATTTGGGCTTGGGGGGTAGACGGGTCCAAATGTGGGCTAACCGGACTCTGTTCCTTAAGGGGTGTTGTGATGAGCTCATCTAGAGTCCGCTCCAGAAGCGAAATTGTAGAGGCCGGGGAAAGGATTTGTGCAGAGGGCAGAGTACCCGTGGACATCCCTGGGGATGGAAAGATTTAGGAGCCCCCATCTGGACCGGCCTCCATCTCCTCAATGGTCCCAAGGTTAGGCCGAGTACCTGTAGTCCCCTGAGGGCCTTTAGAAGCCAGGGCGCCAAAGCCAGGTTTGCAAGATAAATCCCGTCTGCCCGATCCTGCCTGCATATTGCACGGGATATGTGAGCTATTGATAGGTTGGTGCAAAGCAAAGGTGGCCCCCTCCACCTATAAGATCCAAACAAAGGTGTGTTTAATGTCTTAAAACCCAAATTTGAGAGAGGATGAGAAAGTGGACATACAGCTGGGGTATGAAATGGAGAGTTCACTGCTGGTGGAGGTTAAGAGGTTTTCACCGTTTAGATAGTTATAATGTAAGATGGGAGACAGTCCAGGAAACAGAGTCTGTGCTGTGCTACAGAGATGGGCCTGTACTGCTGACTCAGCCACCAAATCTCACCCTAATAGGATTATCAGCCAGCCCTGTTGTTGGGGGATTCCTTGATTCTCTGGGAGGTTGCTGAGAAGACAAAGTATAGAAACAAGGCCTCCAATGTGGTCCTCAGGGGCTCCAAGTGGAAACCGCCGTTGCTCAAAGTCTCAAACTTCAGTTTTAAATTTGGGACAATTTACTTGATTGTTGTGATAGATAATTGACAGTCTCTGAGGCGTGTAGTAGACCCCAGTAAGGAATATAAGTTGTAATAGAAAATCTTTAGCGGATATCATTAACTGGAGATATTTGTGAACTCCTTCAGTCCTTTGTATCTAGGTTGGGTATGTCTAAGTGCCACATTTGATATAGTTGGGTGGACTTAGCTCCATCACCCACTGTGAGTCTAAGATAAGTCTTTCCACTGAATGAGCCTTTAAAGTAATAGGATCAGGAAACTGCACCTGCATCACATGTCTAAGTTGCAGGAACCTGAAGAGCATCCAGGAGGGCAATTAAAAGTTACTTTTCAACTCATGAGATAGAAGAAGTCTACCCTTAGATATAATATGGGACAGAGTTCTGATACCATGTCCAGTCCAGACCTGCGGATCTGGTATAGCTCTGAGGTGTGACATATAGGGGTTACCCCATAGTGGAGTATGCTCTCAGAGCTGCCGTCACCTGCTTCCAGACATAAATAGTGGTTTTCATTGGGTGGTAATATAAGGGTTGGAACGAGGGCCCCTATACACTACATTTCTAAGTTCTGAACAAGAACCCAACAGTGCCGCCTCCAAGTTAACTGCTGAATTGGATTTAATCTGATCAAACCACCAACATACAGTCACAAGCACCACCGCCCAATAATACTATTTGAATCAGGGTAGGGCCAGACCTCCCCCAGTCAAAGGGAGTTGTAATGTGGTCCTTGGGTTAGATCCCGCCCATATAAATGAGGTGATAGCTTGTTTCAGTTTTGAAAAGAAGGTGCCAGGTACCGGCACTGGTGTATGTCTAAACACATACAGAAATTTTGGGAGGTAAGTCATCTTGATGAGGTTCACTCTGCCAACCAAATTAAAAGGCAACATTTTCCAAATCAAGTATTTTTTAAGAAAACTAGTCAAAACTGGATATAAGTTATCATCTAGGTATGCAAACAAATCTCTTTGGATGTAGACTCCTAATTATTTAAAGTGGTATACCCATGCAAAGGGCACTGGAAGAGTTGGAGGGGATGCTGTCAAGGTCAAAGGAAACAATACTGATTTGTCTCAATTTATTTTAATGCCGGAATAGACACCAAGGGTATTTATAATACTCAGGCCAGCAGCCAGTGACTGTTGGGCATCACTCAAGTATAAAAGAGGGTTGTCAGCATACAGTAAATCCATTTCCATCAAAGGTTCAACTGGTATGCCCTGCACACTGAGGGATGCTGTAATTAGTATCACCAGGGGCTCAAGGGCCAAGGCAAAGAGGCCCAGGGAGAGGGGACATCCCTGTCTGGTACCTCGACAGAGTGGGAATGGCTCAGACAAGATGTTATTTGTCCTTACTCTAGCTGTGGGAGCTGAATAGAGTTGTTGCCCCAGGAGATAAAATTCAGGCCAAAGCCAAATTTACTTAGTACCAACCACAGGTAATACCACTCCACTGAGTTGAAAGCTTTTTTCAGTATCCAGAGAGGCCACCACCCTTGGGGCACTAGATCTCCCTACATGATCATTGATGGTAAACAATCTGCATAGATTAATATCCGTCCCCTTCCCTGGCATAGATCTCATTTGATGGACATGGACCAGGGAAAGTATAACTTTGTTAAGACAGAAGCTAAGATTTTGGTGAATATTTTTGCATCTACATTTAAGAGGGAAATGGGCCTGTACGTGGAGCAAATCACTGGATCCTTGCCTGGCTTTGGGACCACCACTATAACAGCCTGCAACATAGATGCTGGAAGAGAGACTGGATCTAAAGAGGACATCAGGACCACCTGAAGTTTCTCCACTAAGGGGTTGCTATATGTTTTAAAGAACTCTGAAGGGAGACCATCCTCCCCCAGCATATTCCCTGCCTACAAGAAATGCATGGCTCTCTGAATCTCCTTCAGAGTTACCTGAGCATCAAGCATTTGTTGTTACTGATCTGTAAGAACCAGGAAATCAACAGCCTCTAAATAGGAGCTCAACTCTTCAGGGTCCTGAGCAGATGTAGAGGAGTACAGGCAAATATAGTAACGTTCAAAACGTGCATCAATCTCCTCTGGATCCATCAGTAATACCCCATCACAGTCTCTAATGGTCGGAATTTGTGTGGAATTAGCCTGTTCCCTA
The DNA here is from genome assembly GCA_018402905.1 of Glandirana rugosa. Classification (NCBI taxonomy): domain Eukaryota; kingdom Metazoa; phylum Chordata; class Amphibia; order Anura; family Ranidae; genus Glandirana; species Glandirana rugosa. Next base: position 7,176 of record BLSH010059266.1, on the reverse strand, counting down.
CATAGCCAGGACAGCAGGCATCCAGTTCTCTCCCCTTGCTCAAAGATCATCTAGCATTGGTACAAAAACTGTTTTTAGCAGCTTTCAGGAGCATCACCTCCCTAAGAGCTACCTGTAAATCTCCATACACCCCTCTATCTCCTATCTCCGAATATCTAACCTCAAGTTCCCCAGTACAAGTCTCAGTCAAGGACAGGGTCTCTGCAGATTGCTGATGGGCTGCCCCAATAATTGTTTGATACTGGCCTCATATGTGGGCCTTAAAGTCTTCCGAAACCACCTCAGAACTGGCTGTATCCTGGTTATGCAGCCAATAATCCCGTATATACCCAGTCATTATGGGTTCAACCCAACCATCAGAAATCCAATAGCAGGACAAGTACTACATGCGATGCCGGGTGTCCACTGACATGCAAATCTGCATCAGCATGGGGGCATGATTCGATATCCCCCATGGAAGTATAGATACCTCCTGCATCCTTGCCATTATGGGGCTGCTGACATAAACCAAGTCTATTCTAGACATAGTAGCATAAGTAGCAGAATGGAAAGTATAATTCTTAAGGTGAGGGTATTTCCAACATCAAACATCTATAAAATTGAATGGAGAGGCCCATTTAGACAATGGAATAAACTTATCTAGACACGGACACAGAGTCATATTAAAATCTCCTACATTATACAGATTTCATAAGATAAATCCTGAGTGTTCCTCTGAATGTTGGCAGTGTGGTGCGGTTCAAGAGGATTTTTCTCATATATTCTGGACCGTCCATATATAGCTATTTTTTGGGTGGAAATGGTGGACCTGTTGAACTCTATTACTTCCGCCCTTCTGCCGGTTTCAATGTCTGTATGTTTGCTGGGTTTGGTGGAGGCTATTCTTCCTACAGTGTCAGAGTGAGAGTTTATTAATATTTTATGCGAGAAAAGCCATTTCCCTGCACTGGAAGAAATCCTCTCCTCATAAGCTTCTATACTGAAAACAGTTGGTTAACCACTTCAGCCCCTAAAGGATTTACCCCCTTCCTGACCAGAGCACTTTTTGTGATATGGCACTGCATCGCTTTAACTGACAATTGCCCGGTTGTACGATGCTGTACCCAAACAAAATCAATGTCCTTTTGGTGGTATTTGATCACATCTTGGGCTATAAACAAACAAAGAGTGAACATTTTGAAAAAAACACAATTTTTTTTACTTTTTGCTATAATAACAGAACAGAGATCTCAGCAGGTATTCAGTAAAGGCCGTTGAGTCATTACCTTCTGCACCCTCCAGTAACCCCAGGATACGGAGTTTGTTTCCTCGGTTACGATTCTCGGCACCTTCAGCTCTAGATTCAAGAGCTTTTACTTTGGTCTGTAGCGTGTGCAGATCCTCAGAATCACCACTCTGTCTCTCGGCCTCCGTGATATGGCCTTGGATCTTATCTATGTCCCTCCTCAGGAGGCCAACATCCATCTGCAGAGAGTCAGTCTTATTGGTAAGTAGGGATGGGCCGAACACCCCCCAGGTTCGGTTCGCACCAGAACATGCGAACAGACAAAAAATTTGTCCGAACATTCGAACACCGTTAAATTCTATGGTATCTGAACATGAAAAATCAAAAGTGCTCATTTTAAAGGCCTATATGCCTATATTACCATAAAAAGTGTATGGGGAATCGGGTGCTGCCCTAGGGGACATGTATCAATGCAAAAAATTGATTGTTTTTTTCAGGAGCAGTGATTTTAACCAGTTCCTTACCGAGTCATGTTAAAATGACGTCGGCAGGAACTCTTTGTCGATCCGGGCCGACGTCACATGACGTCGGCTGCTTCTCGCCGCTACTGCGAGCCCCCCGATCAGGGTAAAGAGCCTATAAAATTGGCTCTTTACCACATGACCTGCTGTGTCCAATCACAGCCGGTCACTACCGATCTCCACATGCACACCACTCATGCGCGACCCCGGGGGCGCGCAGCGCGGTGGTCGGGGCTGAGGCTTGTCCCTCGGACAAAGCCCAGCTCCGATCAGTGTAAAGAGCCAATAGAATTGACTCTTTACCACGTGACCGGTTGTGTCAATCAAAGCCGGTCATGTGATGTAAACAAACCGCGGTAACGAGCTGTTACCACAGTTCTCCCTGTCACACACCGATTGTGTGTGACAGGGAGATTGCGGTAACAGCTTGTTACCGCCTACTGTACACCAAGCACACTGATCACCCCTCTAATAAAGAGTACCTGTCACCACCCCATCAAAGTACCTGTCACAGCCCATCAGAGTACTTGTCACCTGTCCATCAAAGTACCCGAGTACCTGTCGTCATCCCATCAGAGTACCCAAGTACCTGTCACCATCCCATCAGAGTACCCGAGTACCTGTCACCATCCCATCAGAGTACCCGAGTACCTTTGACCAGACCATCTGAGTACCCAAGTACCTGTCACCAACCCATCAGAGTACCCGAGTACTGTCACCAACCCATCAAAGTACCCGAGTACCTGTCACCTGTCCATCAAAGTACCCGAATACCTGTCATCTGCCCATCTGAGTACCCGAGTACCTGTCACCATCCCATCTAAGTACCCGAGTACCTGTCACCATCCCAACAGAGTACCCGAGTACCTGTCACCATCCCATCAGAGTACCCAAGTACCTGTCACCAGACCATCAGAGTACCCGAGTACCTGTCACCAGCCTATCAGAGTACCCAAGTACCTGTCACCTGCCCATCAGAGTACCTGAGTACCTGTCACCTTCCCATCTGAGTCCCCGAGTACCTGTCACCATCTCATTGGAGTACCCGAGTATCTGTCACCATCCCATCAGAGTACCCTAGTACCTGTCACCAACCCATCAGAGTACCCGAGTACCTGTCACCTGCCCATCTGAGTACCCGAGTACCTGTCACCAGCCCATCAGTGTACCCGAGTACCTGTCACCTGCCCACCTGAGTACCCAAGTCCCCGTCACCTGCCTTTCAGATTACCCGAGTACCTGTCTGCAGCCCATCAGAGTACCCAAGTACCTTTTACCAATCCATCAAATTACCCGAGTACCTGTCTCCAGCCCATCAAAGTACCCAAGTACCTATCTGCAGCCCATCAGAATACCTGAGTACCTATCTGCAGCCCATTAGATTACCCGAGTACCTATCTGCAGCCCATGCCTCATAGAATATACCTCGGGTGTTTGCTTTCCAAAATGGGGTCATTTTGTGGGTAATTCCACTGTCCTGGTGCTCCGGGGGCCTTCAAAAGTGTGATGGGTATGAATTAAATTTTATGTTTAATTTATGCTCCTATAACGCCTGACGGTGCTCCCTGTATGTTCGGCCTCTGTATGTGGCCAGGGTGTGAAAAAGTCTCACAAATGTGGTATCGCCATACTCGGGACGAGTAGCAGAATATATTTTGGGGGGTAATTTTTGCTATGTGCATGCTATGTGTTAGATATATCTTATAAATTGACCACTTTGTGTAAAAATAAAAGTGTTTTCATTTTCTTTCCACATTTTTCAAAGACTTGTGAAAAAAAATGAACCAATCAAAAGGCTCATAATGCCTCATAGATTATACGTTGGGGTGTTTGCTTTCCAAAATGGGGCCATTTTGTGGGTAATTCCATTGTCCTGGTGCTCCAGGACCTTCAAAAGTGTAACAGGTGGTTAGGAAATTAGATGTGAAAATTCTGCTCCTAGAATGCATGATGGTGCTCCCTGCATGTTGGACCTCTCCATGTGGCCAGGCTGTGAAAAAGTCTCACACATGTGGTATCGTCATACTCGGGATGAGTAACAGAATATATTTTGGGGGGTAATTTATGCTATGTGCATGCTATGTGTTAGAAATATCTTATAAATTGACCACTTTGTGTAAAAATAAAAGCGTTTTCATTTTCTTTCCACGTTTTTCGAAGACTTGTGGAAAAAAATGAACCATTCAAAAGACTCATAATGCCTCATAGTTTATACGTTGGGGTGTTTGCTTTCCAAAATGGGGTCATTTTGTGGGTAATTCCATTGTCCTGGTGCTCCAGGGCCTTCAAAAATGTAATAGGTCGTTAGGAAATTAGATGTGACAATTCTGCATCAGGCCCTGATCCCATCCAAGATGGCGCCGACCCGGGACGGAGAGCACCGCAAGAATCACAAAATACAGGTGAGACAAGCACCGACCGCAGACTGACCTTCCCCTTGTATGAGGGAGACCCAGGCGATGCTTCCCCGCCCATGTCACCCACGACCAGAAGCCCGCTGAAGTCCAGACCCCGTATGGAAGATGCAGAACAAGAAACGATTGCAGATCTGCTCGAAGATCCGTTCGGAGAACGAACTGAAGATTCGTTCGTGGTAACGCTCGCTCCGCAAACCCTCGTTCCTTCCCACATAGAGAAAATACCAGCTACAGACCAACTTATTATGGAGGTTTCTTTAAAGACTATGCTGATATCTCTCCGACAATCTCTTCATTCAGATATGTGCACAGCCCTCACACCTATCAAAAAAGCCATTCAGAAACACAAGACCAGAATTACACATGTAGAAACTAAGGTCAGTGAAATGTGTACAGCCATAATAACATGGTGGACGCCCTCACAGACCAAGACTCAGAACTGCAACAAATACGCCTCAAATTAGCAGACCTGGAGGACCGCTCCAGGTGGAATAATCTCAAACTCCGAGGAATTTCAGAAGCAGTGACCTCTGACACACTTGTACCCTATGTACAACAACTAATGAAAGCATTAACTCCATCATCCATCCATTTTGCTATGGGAAAATCCCCGACACTACATATGCGACAATATCCACACACCTTTTTTGCTTCCAATCCCCGAAAGAAGAATGGAGTCCTAACGGCAATAAAAAACAATACCACCTTTCATCTTCACTCGGAGACAGTAGACCCCTTTGGCAGATATCACATTCTCATATGTGACATTGATGGAGCCAGATATACTATCGCAAATGTATATGCCCCAAACACCAAACAACTTAGATTTTGTAGACGATTATTCAATAAAATCCTGGACCTTAAACAAGGCAAACTCATCGTCGGAGGTGACTTCAACATCATCAATAATAAGGACTTAGACACTTCAAGGAACAAAAGAGCACCCCATCAAACCCTAAACCAAGTACTACACTCCATGGACCTATACGACATCTGGAGATGTCAGCACAGCACCGAAAGAGACTATTGATATTACTCCCCACCACACCTCTCATATTCCCGAATTGACTTTTTTATCACGGATAAATGGACACTACAAACAGTAACTTCTTCAAGTATTGGATCAATTACATGGTCGGACCATGCCCCGGTCTCGATACAACTAGGTGATCCCCGGAAAGCCAGCTCCACCAGACTATGAAGACTGGACTCGACTTTATTGTCCAAACCTGAACACCGCCAGAGAATAATTCAAGCCCACACTCTATTTTTTCAGACAAACTCTTCACCAGAAATACCTATCCCCACTATATGGGCCACCTACAAAGCCTACATGAGGGGAATTTTTATTCAAATGCAATCCAACTTAAATTAAATAGTCAGAGGAGAAAGCAAATTGAAGAGGTCTTAGAATCAATTAAACAAAAAGAAACCCAACACAAGCAAACTCCCACCCAAACCCTAGCAGACTCTCTACAGTAGACAGGCAAAAACTTTGGTCCCTTCTCTCATACAAAATTGAGCAGAACCTAAAAAGAACCAAATCTATATACTATTCACTAGGAAATAAAGCCAATTCCTTATTAGCGAAATCAGCCAAACAACAACGCCTAAAAGCTAAAATAAATGAGATCTATCACCCCACATCCAAAAAACTTCACACAAACCCAGCAGAAATTGCAGAAGCCTTTGGAGACTTCTACCAAGCTCTCTATAACCTCATAGACGATGACACAACCCCCCAACCCACTCAATCCAATATACAAAAATATTTAAAAACTATTAACCTACCCTCTCTCACAGACACCCAACTACAATCCATATCCAAACCCTTCACTCCACAGGAAATAGAGGAAACCATAAAAACCCTCCCATTGCACAAATCCCCAGGTGGAGATGGATATACTAATGAGTTTTATAAACAATTCCCTACTGATCTGACTCCCCACCTCACAGACCTCTTCAATTTTGCTGCATCCTCTGGCTCCTTCCCTACAGAGTTCCTACAGTCAATCATTACTACAATACCTAAGCCTGGCAAGAACACCCAGGAGGTTCAAAACTACAGACCCATATCCCTTATCAATACAGATATTAAAATCTACGCTAAAACATTAGCCAGAAGACTTATTCCCCTGATTCCTACGTTAATACACCCCGACCAAGTGGGCTTTGTGCCCGGACGACAAGCCCCAGACGCCACAAGAAGACTCCTATCTCTCCTACATGAAATACAACACAAAAAAAGCCTTCTCTGTTCCTTTCCCTGGATGCAGAGAAGGCGTTTGATAGAATTCACTGGGGGTTCTTGCAGGAAACACTACAAAAATTTGGACTTACTGGTTGGATAAAACAAGCAATCATGGCCCTTTACTCATCCCCCTCAGCGAAAGTCCTAACAGATGGCTTATTATCTAAACCATTTAAAATAACAAATGGCACACGCCAAGGCTGCCCTCTTTCCCCTATAATATTTGCACTACTCATAGAACCCTTAGCGTCCAAAATAAGAGCAGATCCGAAAATATCTGGCATTCCCCACAACCATACAGAACAAAAAATTAGCCTTTTCGCTGATGATATAATTATTCTAGTTACTAAACCAATCCAAACCCTCCACTCCGTCCAACAAGCTCTTGACCAATATACCCAAGTATCCTTCTATAAACTTAACGTCTCCAAATCAACAATTCTAAAATTGCACTTATCCCTCCGTGCCCAAAATACCCTGCAGCAAAAATATGCTTTCACATGGTCTTCCAAGTCAATTCCCTATCTGGGGATCAACCTAACTCCACACACCACACAACTAGAGTTGAGTGAACCTCTGGAAGTTCGGGTTCTGCTGGTCCAGCCGAACTTCGGGACAAAGTTCGGGTCCGGACGGAAACCGAACGATCGGACGGACACCGAACCCCATTGAAATCAATGGGGACCCAAACTTTTAGGCACAAAAATGGCTGTAACAAAGTCCTGGAAAGCCCTAGAGGGCTGCAAAAGGAAGTAAAATGGG